>VZRQ01010602.1:672402-692516 GCA_013397975.1 Machaerirhynchus nigripectus | reverse complement strand
CATCACTTCTGGCCACTCCTCAATGAGCACTGGGGACACTGCCCATCACTTCTGGCCACTCCTCAATGAGCACTGGGGACACTGCTCATCACTTCTGGCCACTCCTCAACGAGTGCTTGGGACACTGCGCATCACTTCTGGCCACTCCTCAATGAGCACTGGGGACACTGCCCATCACTTCTGGCCACTCCTCAATGAGCACTGGGGACACTGCCCATCACTTCTGGCCACTCCTCAACGAGCACAGGGGACACTGCCCCACCATAGTCCCTCTGCCCATCAGCTGCCAGAGGGCAGAGCTGGGTGGCAGACTGGGGGTCTGGCATGACACTGGGGGTGCTGTCCATCCCTGGTGGTGCAGTCCCTGGGGACAGGTACTCCGGGGGGTCAGGAAGTCTCCAAAACACCCATTCCTGGCTCTCAGGACAGTGGGATGGCTCCGTAGCACTCCAGGGCTGTGTGTCACTGCCTGTCTTGTCCGGGGATTACAGATTTTGTTGCACGCTTTTTTGGACCCTGACTGCAGTGGTAAATGAGTTTAGCTCCATTTTGTAGAATACTAACAGGAAAATGACAGTAAAGTCTACGTTAAAAATAGCTGAGGTACATAAGTAGATAAGCCATGGGAGATGTCTGTGTGGCATTGAGTTCAGAGAAACTAGAGCTACGTAGGTGTCCTGTCCGAGGACTGAGATCTGACTGCGCTGACTGCCCTGCCTAATGCTTTGTTGTGAAGCACCAGATGTTTCACTGGCTTTATTTGAAGCTTCGGTCTTCACAGGCACATTTTCAGCGTTTAAAGAAAGTAATCACAAACACCCTGAGCTCACAGTTGAGCCCTGTGAAATTACTTTCTCTGAGAGGAGTAGTTGTGGACCTAAATGCATAAACTTGGTGTGACTTGATCTGTCTGGCCCTGCATTAGTGGGGTGTGAGCTGGATGGCCTCCAGAGGGACTTTCTGACCTCATTTAGTCTGGCATTCCCTGAAATCACCTTGAGTGTATTTACTGGCAGAAGCAGATATTTTTAAAGCAGGATGGGCAGTATTTAATTTGCTTAAATTCATTTGTTCATTGTTTAAACTGCAGTTCCACACTTTATTGTTATACTTCTTAATGCAGTTTCCATTCTGAGCATTGCTTCCAGCACGACAAACTTTTCATGCCTGAGAACTTTCTGGGAAAGCTGCCTCCAGTCACATAGACCACTCCCTGCAACATCTGTTGCTTTTTAAGACCCTTGTTGACTTTGTCCAGTGACCTCTTCCGAGCAGAAGTTTATCTTTGTACCCCGTATCAGAAGTCAGAGTGTGCAGGCCAAAGGCTCCCTGTGCTGTGTCACCCCAAAAGGAGGTTTCTGAGGCCCCGAGGGAAGCACACGGAGCTGCTGCCCTGGTGGTTTGTGGTGATCGCTTCTCCCTCTGCTCTGGCTGCTTTCGTGGTGCTGAGCTGAGCATCTCTGTGCTGCACTCACAGAACTTCCCCTCTCACCTTTTCTGGCTCACAGGCTCTGTGTCTTCTACACAGGTTTCAGTGTAAGCACTCACAACCAGAGTGCGTGGATGCAGTGATGTGACAGCCGAGTGGTTAATTATAAATGAAAGAAAAACCCCTTTAAGCCGTGCCAGTCCGTTCAAGTGATCCAGATTTGTCTGATAGCCTGTGTGATCATGCTTCAGTTAACTCTCTGTCACAGTGAATTTTCTGTGGTTTGCAATCTCCCCAATGTTCAACTCTTGTTCATTGTTTTTGACACTGAATTTCATTGTAAACCTTTGAAGTGGTCAGAAATGATAAGCTAAAAAACCCCCAAAACTATTTCCTTCAGTCTTTCTGCTAGATCTTTGAGATCTGGACTGTAGTATTGATGGAGATTTTCTTTGGAATATGAAAAGGGTTTCCACGGGTCATCCAATCAGTAAATTACATGTAATTGTAACAGGCAATGATATTCTCTAATTAGATATCAGGACTATAAAATCATTTGAAAATCAACAGATGTGGAGGGAATGGGTGCTATTTTTAGACTAGGACTCTAGATGAGAGAGTAAGATTCTAAACCAGATTTTGATTGATTTGTAGACCCATGGAAGAATCCACAGACCAGGGAGCCTAGGACTGACTGCCTGGAGACAAACCTGTGGTAGCAGGTGCCTGTATCCCTGTTGCTGGGGAGCAGACGTGGCTCTGAAATGTAGCTAGAACATTTCTAGGACTAGCAGGGCACTTTGAGTGCAGGGCTGAATGAAATCCTGCTGGGTTTTGCTTGCCCAAGACCGTCCCTTGTGCGCCCTCTCACAGCTGTGTCAGGCTCTGGTCTCCGGGGTGCTCCTGTGCTGCAGGAGAGGCAGAGGCTGCTGTCAGTGCTGCAGCTCCGTAAATCACTCCGGCAGGGAACGTTTCCATGCCTGTGATTTAACTCCAGAGGAAAGTGCTGCTGAGAACATGACAAAGAATGGAGCAATGTGGAGGTTTTACACTGAGGAGGGCTGAGTGTTTACATCCTCTTTGCTGTGTTTGGTTCCTTGTGGTGTAATGGTGGCATAGAGCTCTCAGCCCTGGGCCCCTGGCGTCAGTGGTGCAGTGTGGATGGATTCTGCCTGGTCTGAGTGGGGAGGGGAGAGCTCCTGGCCCCGTGGCATCAAGCACAGCGTGGGAGAGAGCTGAGCGGGAGCTCCTGCACCGCTGGTGCCCTTGGGAGTGCCGGATCCAGCCTTTTTACCTGCTTTGGGGTAGTCCTTGCCTCCCCGGGAATTTGCTGGGCCGATGTGGGCTGCAGCTGTGTGATCCAAAGCCTCCTCACCCTCAGTGATTCTCACTATAGCTGCTGTTGGTCTTCATGTGTGAGAGCTTCCTCTCCAGGCAGAGATTTGTCACTATCATCTCCTTTAATAGCTTACTGGAAAAAATATAAAGATTAATTTTTTTAATATATTTTAATTTGCTAATCTTTTATTATGCTGGAGCTAGAATCTCCGAGGATATAATTGAAGGAAATAGAAATTGCAGGGCTTGCTCATGCTAGTTTTTCTTCCCACAGGTACGATATGTTATGGCAGTGTGTCTAAGACATTATTTTAATTGGTCTGATGCAGACCTTCCCAAGATGAATGATTTATCTTTATTTTATTACTTCGTTTCTACTTCATTACTTCATTTGCTACCTGTCATAAAAGAGGAGACAAGGAGGCCAGTGTCTGTATGGAGGATGCAGAGGACCAGTGCCTTTTGTAAATCATCCTGATAGTGGTGAACATTTTTATGTCTGTGATCTGAGCTATGAAGGAAATTGCTGCTCAGCTTCTGATGAAACAGAACATAGTGTGATAAAGAACCAGGAAAGTCCATCCTGAAAATAATGGGGACAAAAGTTGTGCAGCATCAGTGACTGTAACTTACGGGAACATAGGAGAGAAAAAATAAAAATGGTACCTTGTTCCTCCACTTTTTCACTTAGTGTAAACTCATGCCCTAGGCAATAACAAATAATAAAAATAACAGTGGAGCAAGAAATGCTGTACAACAAGCCATGTCTTTAGTTTTTTCCCTTTCCCTGTCTTGCTAAGAAGAGAGTACAGGCAAAGCACTGCCTTTTCTTTCCAGTGTCACTAAAAGCATTTAAGATTCACTGCAGTTCATTGGCCCTGCTTTCTGTATTGTAGAGCTTGAACAATTTGTGAGAGCAGTTACTGAGTAGAACGAGGATTTTATTACTGGGCAGAGAAGGTCTTTGAAAGCAGAGCAGAAAGCAGGACATGCTGTAGATGTCCTGCCTGTGCTGTCTTCCTGCTCTGCACAGGCCCCCAGGAGGCTGCCTCCTTTCTCCTGCCATTCAGAGTCACATCCAGCATCCTCAAGGACTACAGTTTTTCTGCTGTTAGGTGTATGGACGCTGAAAGGAACAAGAATTAGTTGGACCCTCCTCTGACTGGTGCCAGCAGTGCTGCTAATGTTCCCGTTGGAAAGGCTCCTGGATGAGCGAGGTCAGTCTGCTGTTCTTGTGTTTTCTTTCAATTTTTTTCTGCTGTTCTTTCCTTCCTTTTGACAAAGCTGTCAAAATTAATGATGTTCTGATTCTCTACAAGGTTGGTGTACAAGTTTAGTTTGCAAATTGAAACATGAATTCAATCCCTGCCGTTCTGTCGTACCATTTGTGTACAAGCATCTGCAAAAGTGCCTTGACTTACTCTGCAGAAAGTAATTTTCTCTGAGAGTTCACAGCTGTGTATCGAGTGACCTTCTGTGCTGTTGTTCATCTCATTCATTGTGGTAGGACCGGGATCATTCCTTGGTCAGCCAAAGACAGATCTTGGTAGTGGTAATACTTGAGGTTTGTTGTATTTCATGTGGGAAACTACATCCAGAACAGACCCAGGGTGATGGCTCAGGACTGGCAAAGAGGGTTCACACCTACATGGTGAAGAGGAGGAGGAAGAGGATTCTCTTTTTATGATTCTGTGAGCTGCCAAGCAATCCCATTTTGGGGAGTTGAAGAGTGGCTTAGTTTCAACTCGGGCATCACAGGTGAAACCTAAGACAGAAGAGCTAAAGTGGGACTTCACAGAAGGGAAAATCTTTTGTTGGCAAATGCAGAGGGGTTAAAAAATGAATACAAATCTTAGGGCCTGATTCCTCTACCCAGTACATGGGGGAGGAGCAGCTTGTGCCCAGCTGTGGGAGATCAAGCTGGACAAACAGAGAAGACTTGGTTTGCACGGCCCTGCAGCTGTTTCCCGTCTCTGCTGGTTTTACAGACTGGTGGCTCTGCATCTGCCTCCCTCTGCTGGCCCTTGGCACTTGCCAAGCCTGGGCTCCTCTCCGTAAGGTGTGCCCTGAGGCTGCACCTCCCTCTTGGTGCTCCTGCCATGAATTCAGCCTTTGGAATTGTTCAGCCAAACACCGCTCACTTTCTGGGGGATACCACTGCTCTGAGCTTGGGCCTTTCTGCACGGGCTGGTTGGCCACAGGTTTTGCCTCGTGTCAGCCACTATTTTTCCAGTGAGGTGGCTCAGCAAGCCCCAGCCCCTGTGCACTTACTGGAAATCCCTGTGCTGCTGAGAGCCAGGGAAACGCAGGCCTTGGGGCTTTGTAAGTGTCACTCACGTGGCCAGGCTGGGGCAGGGCAGCTCCTGGTCCCAAGCAGCTGTGACATTTTAGGGTTGTCCACCGTTGCCAAGGAGGGTGTTTTGTAGGTACATGGATGTAGTGTGGTGCCTGCACACGGGAGGTGCTTTTTGCCCAGTCAGTTTTTGGCCTCCTGTAGACCATGTGACATTTCGGTGGCTCTTCAAGAACTTGAAATGTTGCATATTTTCCTAAAAAAATGATCCTCTGATTCTTGCTGTTCTCATGGGAGCAGGATCATAACAGCGTTCCAGAAGCTCTTGTTATATTTTTACAGACATTTTCTATCTCCTGCTCAAGTTGTAATTGTGCCATTTCTTTTTCCTGAGAGCACTTTTGGCACTGTGTACTGAAGGTGAACTTGCAAATCAGTAATGTCCTGGAAAAAAATTTGCCATCTACTGTATAGCAAATGCCTTGTTCAAAAGCATCTTAAGGCTTAACGTGGGGATGACATTGCATGACTAAAGGCCTTAGCTAGCTGACCTTTAGCATCCCTCTAAAAATAGATCCCTTTCAATGCTGGCTCTCTTTCAGTGGCAGGTGGGGTTGTGCAATGGGTCTTCATTACCTCTGGCACTTTCTCAGTGAAGCATGTGAAAACCAGGCAGGTTTTCAGTGTCTGTTCTGTAGTAATGGTCTGCATTTCTCAGTGGAATGGCTTCTGCTACCTTATACTTCTAAATGTTTTTAAAGGAAGGAAGTATTGAACACAAAGATCAATGCCTGTGTAGTTTAAAGATGCACACGCTTTTTTAATGCCAGTTAAGCTAAGTTTGAACTTTGTGGTTTGGTTGCTTAATGTTAATAAGAGCAGTTCAGAACTAATATTTTATAACCATCAGTGCTTATGGTATGTTATGACAGGATTGAGATCCCTCAGGTTGGCACAGATTATTTAATTAACTGACTGAAGTATGAGTTCACTTAGAGGGAACTTTGACTGGGGTTTCTTTTCTGTTAAGTTTTACCTAATGGCTCTTAAACTGATAAATGTGTGAGACAGGTTTGCATCTACTGATAAAAATATATCTTGTTCTTCTTATGGCCGTCTTTGGGGGGGAGGGAAAAAATCCAACAGAACAGCAGGAGTGGTAGACTTGGAAAAGAAAATAAACCTTCTGCTTTTAACTGTTTTATAAACAGTGCATTAACAATTATGAGATAGTTTAGGAGTGGGAGCTGTGATTGATGTTTCAATATAAGTGGAAAGATCATTCCAAACAATGTAATCCCTTTTAATTCTTACTGAAAATTCTCCTCTTTTGCCTTCCTCTTGTCAGATTTCAAGGCTGGAACAGCTTTAGGACTTTGGAGGGTTGGTCTAGATGATCTTTAAAGGTCCCTTCCAACCCAAGCCATTCTATGGTTTTACGACTGTCCCATGTGACATTTTTAACTTAACGCCTATGTTATGATACTTTCAGATGTTGCAAAAAATGCATTTGCATTAGAGATTTACTGTGAGTCTCAGCATTGTAACTGCTGTGTCAGGCACATACCGTATTTATACTTTGTATTATTCCAATTAATGCATGTAGTGTAAAAAAAAAAAGTCTAGCAAAAGCAATAAAAAATGAAAACAAAAAGATATTTTTAGGAAAACGTACTTCAGTCTCACAGCAGGATTGTCTATGTTTATCAGTCTTCTTGGGGAATTTTGGAAAGTGCTGTTCAACTGCAATTTAGAGTCCATGGCTGCTGTTCACATTCTGTCTCAGCAGCTGGAGTTACTGTAATTGCAATTTCCATGTTGTGTCTATTCAGAATCAATTAATAGTGTTTTGTTTCGTAGTGGAATATGAGTAATTTTCTGCTTCTTACTGGTGCATGCAGGAGTGGGCTGTGTAAGACTGAGGCATCCCACGAGTTTCGATGCAAGGAGCTCCCGTGGGTTTCTCCGTCTGGGTCTTGTGTGCAGTGGAGCAGAGCTGGGCTGCAGAACCCCACGGGAGCAGCCCAGCTGATCCAGCCTCTCCCCTGCAGCATTTGGGCCATGCTGAACGTTGTGGCCCCTGCACATCCTGGACATGATTATCTGTTTGGGAATTCTGGTTTTTATCTCAAGTACCTGCCACGTAGCTTCATTTATTATTTTATTTGTTATGTCTTACCACTGCATTGCTCTTCAAGCTGTGGTGAAAAATTTCTCTTCCTTTACAGATCTGTCGTTGCCATTTAGGTTTTCTGGGTTTTATTTGCACAGGGGAGATCCATGAAAGTCACTGGCAGTGCCATTTATATCCCCAATTCAGAAATTACAGTACAGGTACACCCTGTGCCTTCATCATAGCATAGGTCAGAGAGGAGAATTTTGCCATTGTATCTTTCACTCTTTAATTATGATAACACCCATTTAATGTCTCTTTTTTTTTACCCTTTATTGTTGCATTTGGCCCTATTCAGTTGCTTTTTATGCAGACTTATTGATTAGGTTAGACTACTGCCTGCCTAACTGCAGGATTGGTCTGATTTTAAGTAAAAGAGCAAATTCATGAGAAAGTAATAATAACCCTTCTGCTAATGATACTCTGTGATGATTTCTGTATTCTCTTTGTAGTACATGGATTTCTGAGCAGGACACCCTGAAACGCCCTTCCAGTAGAAGCAGTGGAATCAAACTTTGTTCTTGAATGTGATACAGAGACACATGAAAATGAGATGAGGAAAAAACAAGCAAAATCAAAGCAATAAATCACAGTGAAAAAGAACTCCCAGTGGAAAACCTCTGAGTGTTATGACAGAAAATTAACCCTTGTTATAATGTTTGTTTTCAAGTTGTTCTTTCAGTCCCATCTTAGAAGTATTTTAACTTCGCTTTTGATACTTTTTTGAACGTGGTTATTCTCTGTATAGTAATAAATTTCTGGTATGTCATAAATAAGCCTAAAATAATTAAGGTGGAAGTAAGTATCCCAGTCAGGTGGTGACCTTCCTGAATGACCAGCATCTAATGCCGTCTGCTTTTTATCATGTGCAAATCAGTGAGGCAGAGAGAGAAGCAGATGTCGCTAGAATGACTCTGATAACAAATTCATGCAATTATGCCATGCTGTGTTCACATTTTGCTTCTTCCAGAATAATTTTACCTAAACTTGTTGTGCATCTTCTAGCTGTGTTTTTTTGGGGTTTTTTTGGAGATACCACTTTAAGACCCGAAACCAAATTAGACATGCAAACAGAGAAACATTTATACAGAACTTTTTTAATTTGCCAAAAGAAACTTTGCAGCATGTTGGTTAGCCTGAAGTACTCTCCATTCAGAATGCTTTTTGTTTTATAAAATTGGCTGATGGTTTGACATCTCTAAAATAAACAGACGCCCATGCTGAAGTATTTCCCTCAAGCTGAAACGGAGCCAAGGGCTGCGCCACACAGCAGAGCAGTACTTCCCCTTGCCAGGCATCTCCTATCCATCCCTCCGGAGCGTTAAGTTTCAATTGCATACGTTTTCCATCGAGCTGCAGGTCTGGGTTTGTTATGTCCTCCAGGTAACGTAGCAGGGAACAATGTGTGCACTGCGCAGAGCGCTTGGACGCGCTCGTTATCCCCTCGTCCCCACGCAGAGCTGCTCGCAGCGTGGATGATTTAGCAGGTCCAGGCTGGTAGGCTTTCATGCTGTAGGTGCTTCAGGTTTATGATGAAAAACTGTGCTTGTTGGATGATTTCTTCCCACTGTAAAGACAGCATTAAACGAGAATTTCAGAAGTTGCGTAAGTAGCAAGTGACAGTTACTTCCATGTGTGTGCTTGTGCTGCCTCATCTGAGCCAGGCTTTGTTAGGCAAGAAGCAGTGGAAGGATCCAGAAAGAGCTTTTCTGAAATACTGCTGGCTTTCTTGGCTGATCTCAGTTTACTGACACTCCTCTCTATGACTGAATCATTGCTTCCTTACTTCCAAGTCTTAAAATAACCTCTGCTGTTGCTAGAAGAGGTTTAATAAAAAGAAATAATATATAGCATTTATTAGCTCGAGATGTGGATAGCTGCTGGCTAGTAAAACTGCTTTGTCAGGGAGAATATCAGAGCGGAGCAGAATCAATCACCAGGAAAAGCCTGGTGACTGCCCGTGGGCTCTGGAGAAGGCTCCTGGCGTGTCCCGAGGAGGAAGGAGGCTGCAGTGCCCGCGGGGCTCGGCCCGGGCGCCGCTGCCGGCTCGGCTCGGGGGCCAAGGGCAGCGCTCGGGACACGGAACTGGCCCCACAGCTGTGCCAGTGAGCGTGGCTGCCCCGGGAAGCTGTGTCAGCCACCAGTGTTCTAGCAGAAGGGATTTCCCCTTGCTCCTCCTGACTGTGCTCAGAGGGAAGGACGCCTTGAGGGAAGAGGTTTGTGGCTGTCCTCCTGGCCCACTCAAAGGAAAGGCTTCTGGGCTCACACTGCTCAAGGGTGGAACAGTGATACTGGTGGTGCTTGGTTTTGTTCCATGGACATTTGATGAACTGGGCATTAGTTTGAAATTCAGTAAGCCACTTTCCTCCCAAAATATCCCACTCCTGAGAAGGGCTGGGGCAGGACAGCACCCAGCTCCAAGTTCAGACAGCTCAGTCTGCTGTTACCTTGTGCTCACTCTTGCTCTTCGGTTTATACATTGTCCTTCATGCAGAAATCCAGGGTAGCCTGAAAACCAGTTCCATACCACATGTAATTCCTGATAGTATAATTTAAAAACTCTGCACTCAAACAAATAACCCTTATGCCTGGGCTTATCACTCCTGATTGTTCTGATGTTTAAGTGGCAGAGTGTTTCTAAGGCAGAGAGAAAACTGACTTGACTCTTCCAGCACTGTGATTTTGGGTGGTGGTGTTTAGAGATGGGTGAGGCTCCACAGGTGCCTGGGAGCTCAGGGGCCAGGCTTGCAGAGCCATCACAGGGAACATGCCATGGGCAGGGGAGCTGGGATGGGCACATTTGCCATGCTCTGCCCTCCTTTACTTGCAAGGAGTGCCCTGCTCACCTGCAGGACTGACCGTGGCAGCTCCAGTGGGCTCAGCCCCGTCCTGCTGCTGCCGTGGCCGTGCGCTGAGCTGGCTTGGATGGCTTTGTCCTGGCACCACGAGTGATCCCATGACAGACAAGCAGTGAAGGGGAAGCTAAGGGAAAAGATTGGTATGTGAGTAGATAGCTTAAAATGTGGAAATCATTTTCTGTTACATACCTCACTGATTCTTTGTTCCTTTTTTGTCAGTGTTGAGCATTTCTACCCAGCCGCTCTTGCCTCCTTCCTCTGCTTTTTTCTAATATGTATACAAGTGATTTCATTTTCAAAACTGTTTTGGTGAGAGTTTACCTGGGTAGATGAGGGATTTTCAGGACGGATATATTTGTCTACATACCCTGCAGTACAATGTGATTGTTAGAAGGCAGAAGGATGTGAAAAGTGCAGAAGGACAGCTGAAATATCAATAAATCTTGATTACACCTTGCCCTCTTCTTCAGCAGAGGCTTAACTGAGTTATTTTTTAAATACGGTGTCAGTGTACATAGCTGTTTAGGAATGTGTTTGTGGAATGGAAGAGGGTGGGAATTGTGAAGTATGCCCTGACTTCGTGCCTCTGAAACACAAATCTGGTACTGATCGTAGCCCCAGTGCATATCTTTTGTTACAATTTGTGTTTAGAGGGCTAGATAAACAATAGTTGCACTATGTGTGTGTGTGTGTATTTGCAGGATTTAAAAATGTACTTTAAAAATGTGCAGTGTTAATACAGTGTTTGAATTAAGGCTATAAAGTGCTTTGGTTTAGTTTTTTCATCGTAACATCTTTCATCATTATGCCTTCCATAGACGATCAAAGCAAAGGAATGATTGCCATGGGTGGGCAATCCTGCATAATAATGCAAGATGTCACAGAAACAGAGTATAGACAGGCATGGGTAAGACAGTGTTTTTCACTGACCCGACCTGGAGAGTTTGCAGAACATCCCAGGGTCAGGGAGCACTGTGAATACTGAAATGCGTGCCTGCGCACGGAGCCATGATCAGCGTGGGAGAGCAGCTGGGAGAAGGAAACATTCCCACTGCAGGGCTGCCAGTGTTCTAACTGCAGAGGTTTTCTCCTGGCCTCTGATGAACAGCTTATAGCAAAAACATTCGGGTCTGCAGAGAGAAAAGCTGAAGAACCAGAGACAACTTTTACTTCGCTTTTTTTTTTTTGCTGTTCCTATTTAAAGGTCTCCCATAACTGAGAGCAAGGGTACCAACCCAGGTCAGACAAACTTAAATTAAGCTACTCTTTGATTTTTCTGAAGAAATCCTTTCACGATGTCTCAGTGGCACAGTAGGTAGTCTTGAACCCTTCAGTGTTTGAACTGTGGCCAGGCAGGGAAAGAGGAGGAGACGTTTTAGATGGAAGAATTTTGTAATGTTTCAGGAGAGGCTTTTTCGAGAACATTTGTCATTGGTCTGTTCTTTCTGGTTTAGGGCTAGTCAGTTTGGCAGGGCTGAGCAGAGCAGGACCAATGCCAGTCGTGGCTCAGGGCAATGATGACCCCTCCTGATGGTTCCCCTGAGCAGCCTCGTTCATGTTCCAGGGCCAGCTGGGACTCCTGCAGATGCTGCACTGGTTTTTCCTCTGGCAGGAGCTGCTTTGGTGGGTAGCAGGTGTAAGTCTGTAGCTTCATAGCAAGATGTCAGGGCTTCGGATGTTGTTTAGCTTAAAGAAGTACTGATTATTTCAACTGTCCCACAGATCCTGCTTTTCTTTTGATTAGATGCTATTTGAACATTTTAAAATGGTAGGATACAAGTGTATGTGTGGAGCTCAGCAGGGCAGTTCCTGTTGATGGCAGGAAACAGTGAGCCAGTGCCCAGCTGCAGATCTTGTGGAAAATAAGTCTGCCAAGGATTCACAGAGGCATGAAAAGCTCTGCTGGGTTGGCTGAGGAAGAGATAAAACCTGAATCCACTGCTTGCAGAGCTTTGGTGGGAGGAGTTCCTCTAGCACGGCAAGCTGGTGGTGGAGCTTCCTGCGCTCCTGTGGGAGGCAATCATGACAAATATTTTCTATTAGGAAAGTGGAAGTAATGACATATGTCATGTGTGTACTTTTTGTTTGAGATGTGCATGACTGTAAAGAAACAGATGGCTCCTTTAATTCTGATCATGGCATGTGGCTTCTCCAATTATGAGTCTATTATTCCTATACAGATCTTTTAAAAAAATTCTTTCTGAGGGGGAAGGAAGTGAAATTGCCTTGCATCAACTCATTAAAAATTACCAGGAACAGTAGTGGTTATCAGGAAGGCTGTGTCCAGTGAACTACAAACATGTTGCCTAGAGCAGCCTAAAAAAAAAAAGAAACAAGCCACAAATAAAATGTAAATGCTAATTCCCAGAAGGATGTTTGTATCCTTGTGTTCACACAGGGAGCTGAGGCAGCCCGGGCAGTTCTCCATCACACCCTGCTGAGGTTCCTCTCCCATCTGCACAGGCTGAGCTCACAGGCAGCATTGTGGGGTGCAGCCCTGCACCCTGGAACGCCTCCTGCTGCTGCCCAGACATTTGCAGGACACGAAAGCATGGGGATTTGGCCTGCCTGACTTAAACATATTCACGTTTCTTGGGTATTCCTGCTCCAGATTTTTCCAGTTGCTGCTTGAATGCATTCCTGAGCGTTTATTTTTGTTAGAGCGAGATGGACACGTGATTTGGATGGCAAGTTGGATAATGTTTTCTTTCCCATGGATCCAGTCAGCACAGCAGTGATTGAATGGGGAGAAGGTGGAAGTCCATAGGTCAAGGTAGGAGATGTGGTGCCTTTTCTTCTCCTCCTCCTACGCCAGGGAGCTGAACCCCCTGAGACCAGGGCGACGTGGCTGTCGTGAGAGGCTTTTTGCTTTGTCCTCCCTGGTACTGCTTTCCTTTGGCTCGTGCCCACAGGGCTCTGCCAGCGTCTCTTTCTGACTCCCAGGTGTTTCCCTATTTCCTCGCTAGCACCGCTCCTCGCCCTGGCATCCCCTCAGCCCTTTGCTTTGCACCCCATAACGGTGGGCTGTGGCATTGAGGTGCTACTGCTCTAAGTCCTTTGGCACATCTATTGCTTTGGAACAGTAATTTGATAGAGATCATTAAAACCCTGATAATTACAGGCCTTTATTTCACTTTTTAAACATATAAATTGGTTTGTTCTTTTTCTCTTAGTACTTCTCAGTTGAAGAGAATCCTAGATTCACACAGAATGTGTTTCCTTCTGATCTAATGAATGTGACACTGTAATCAACCTCTTACGAGCCTAATGGGACTCCATCCGTAACGTGTGATTCAGAGCAGTGCTAATTCCTTCAGTCTCACTGAGGAGTGAGGCAGATTGGAGCACATTCCTGCAGCTGGATGTGTAATGCTGCCATGTTTTAAGTGCCTTTTGGACAAAATGAAGATACATTCACTTTACAATGACAATATTTAAATAGATCCTGGCTTTCAGTGTGCAGGCTTGGTGACCTTCTGATGAATTTGAAGGCATGGTTGTACTGCATGTGGTCTGCTGGTGTTTTGAACACTCTGTTCCATTTTTCCAAGAGTCTGCTTCACCCTCAGGGATGACAATGTAGGCAGGGAAAATTCCTCCTAATGTCAGAAATTAAATGCTTCTCTGTAGAGTAGTTTGGAGACTGATTGGCTTGATTGTAACCTATTTTTATAAAAACATCCTAACTGCTATCAGTTCTTCACCATGATGAATTCTAGCTTTGTACTTTATTATGCTGATGCTTTCTGAATGCTCTCACAAGTGCTGATGGGATTGAAATTAAGAGTGTTAAGAATGGAGAGAGGAAGGTGGGAAGAGGAGTTCCATTGTTCCATTTAAGAAGTGAACATCATCCACATTTGAGTTTTGAAGGGAGAGTTCAGTGTTCAGCGGCGCGGGGGAGAGAGAAGGAACATCCAGTGGGGAGCTAAAGTGTTTGAGAGCTGCTATTACAGGTTTATCCCTCTTCCTTGAAGATAAAATAGGACAGATGTGAGAGAGAAAAAATAGCAGTGATGGAAATTGCACATTCCCTCCATCAGGCTGACTCGTGCAGTAGCCCTCCTGGAAAACCAGGGGCAGAGCAAACACACCACATCTGTCCCCTCAGTGCAAGGTTAAATCTGTGCTTTGGGGCTCCTTGGACGTTCCTACAGGTAACTCATCGATCAAATTCCAAGCCTGGAGCACTAAAATACCCCTGACTCTTATTCTGCTTGCTCATTTCCAAATTTCTGCAGAGACTGGGTGAGTTTCTTCATTTGTTACACTGAAATAAGGCTGAAGGTTTACTAAATTACTGTGTAACAGTGTGTCCTCACTGTCCTTCTCCTGATGGATTCATTTCCATGTTTTAATGCCTAAAATCTCTCTGTACACAGAAGGAAAACAGGAAATGTTAACTAACTTAAATTATGTGGACTTTGTGGGCCAGAGAGAAAGTGGAAGGAAAATGAAACCAAGATGTGGTCACAATTCTAATTGACATAGACAGGAATATCTTTAAAAACTGAAACTGAAATTTGACAGCAAATAGGAGCAAATTGTTTTTTTTAAAAAATCAAAATAAAATCTAATCACTTTGATAACAGAACATTTATTGAATGGAAGGTGGATTTTGAAAAGAACATAGGCAGCATTGTTTCAGAGCCTGTGTCTGGTGCAGTCCTACAACAAACACTTGATAGTCTCCCAGACAACACAGCTTCATTGCAAGGAGCAATATTGAGAGTATTCTGCTTGAGAAGCTCTGGGGCCTTTGCTCCTTCTGATCTGTCTGCTGAGCTCAAGGGTAGAAAGCTCTCAAAAGGGGCTGAGGATTTTTCTGGCTGAGAATTTCCTGCTGTCACCACCACCTTGGTTCCCTCTGATGTCCACCCAGAGGCTCCAGAGCTTGTTTGGAGTGTGATGATGGTGAAAGGGATGTGAGCCACCCGGGACCCCTGTGCAGGTGACTCGGTGGAGGTGTGTAAATTCTCTCTGGAACCCCACTGCATCACTTAATTCACTTGTAATATAGTAGTTACTAAGGAATAGATTAAGTATTCACATTACAGTAGCAAAATAAGAAAGAGATGTTAATTATTTAGCAGGTTTCTCAGGAGGCCTCCTAAAAAAGAATAGAGGAAGACCTTTAGAAGTGTTTTCAGAAAGAAAGTTACTGGATAAAATTCTCCCTACTTCTCTCTGAGCAGTCTCTTTGAAACTCAGTTACTTTCCATGAAGATGTGGAAGGATCTGTGTTGGGTGAAGGAAAGCAGAGAGGAGCCTGAGGCACAGCCCTGCTGCAGAAGAGCTGGGCCTGCCCCCAGGGAGGGCAGAGGAGGTGGTGTCACTTCTCGCTGAAGTGAGTTGTCGTGTTCAGATGAGAGACCCTGAGGGTAGGAAAACTCTGGTTCTGGTCCCAGAATCCTCCATGCACGTACCAGCTGCTTCTGCCAGCATTGGTGGCTCAAGTATACGAGATACAGTGGCTTGAAATGAAAATAAATGAAAAAATATATTCAGTTTAACAAACTTTTCCACCTAATGTGAGTTCAGAGATAATTTAGAGGCAGGTGTGTAATGAGGGCAGCAGCCTGCTGTGAGCCTGCAGTGCTGTCAGTGCAGTTACCACGTTATTAAATGCTGAGTGTGAACCTGACTTTCAAGAAACAGGTTTTTGTTTAGGGAACAGCAAACATGCACATAGAATATTTTGTTGTTGTTGTTCTTAGGCAGTTGATTTTGTTGTGTAGCAGAGGGCCAAAAGTCTGGTGCACGTCTGTCTCCCTTTTATTAGGTGAATAAGTCTTTAAGTGTGCTAAGTGCATGGAAGGTGCTTTGTGTTAAGCTACTTAATTTCTCCCATGGAGAACTTAGAATTAGACTCACTCGAGGATTTTGTGCTTCACCTTCAGCTGCTGAAATGGGTTGGTGTAGTTCAAGGGCCAGGCTTAATTATCCTAAGCTTGATGACTGGTGTACCTGTAAAAGTCCCTGCTTAAAGGCTAAATGCTGCCTTAGTTGTCCTTGTACCTTCTTTTTAGTGTCCTTTCTTTATTAAGCACAGAAAGATTTTGATGTTTTTTTTCCCTGACGGGGGGCAGCAGCTCTCTGCAGCTGGTTTGTGCACTGATGGCAGCCCGGGCTGCACACCAAGGTCGCAGCTTGGTTCCTGTTATTTCAGCTATGGCACACTCGTAATTTGTCCTTCTTTTATTTCCTTTCCTGGATGGCTGAACCATGCTTTCCAACAAATATAGGAGGGAGTTTATCAGTTTTATCTGTAAACTTACGTCCTGCGTGACTATCATGTCCTGGATGACTGTCATCATGGTACTGTCTTCATTGAAGAACTTCCCTTCATGCAGTTAAATGATCGTTTTCTGGGTGAAAAAGGAGACTCAAAATGTTAAAATATTTTTGCATTTGAATGGATTTTAACGCCTGAGCAAATCAAGGTTTATCAATTTGCTGTTGCCCTGAAGTTTTCCTGAGACAGAAGAGGCATTTGGCACAGCAGGTCATCTCTGATGATGTCTGAAAACAAGGCTGCAGTCACAGGGATGTAGATGGTGGCTGCTCTAATGAGTGCAGGTTACATCAAATTGCTTTAATGAGCCAGTGCAGTTGTGTTAGGCTTATTGCATATCTGAATTAATGGCTTGGAAGGAAGTTTGTTAGTCTGCTTTGCTAGAAACCAAATCAAACAGCAGCCTGGCATATTCTGCAGTGACACGGAATAGCAGAATTGGAATTTTAATTTACCTCAGACCGTGTGTGATCCTTTCTATTAATGAAACAACCACAGACAGGTACCAGCAGACAGGTGTTAAAATAGCAATGCCCCCGGTAAGGGTGCTGGCTCTGCACATGCAGCCATGGGTGGCCCTCCCACATCATCAGAGGCTTTCTTTTAATTGTACTGGCGGTGAGCTGAGCCCCTGGATGAAGCCAGCCCTGGCCGTGCTCATGCCGGGCCCCCGTCCCTCCTCTGTGTGTCAGGAGCCGCGCTCCCGGGGCCTGCGGGGCGGGAACCGGGCTGTTCTCCAGGGAAAAGGCCGGGTTTGGGATTGCACACGTGGCAGATCGCCAAGCAGGAGCTTTGGTGCAGTCACTCCTCATCTTGGTGCGCTGCAAGGCTGGGACAGTTGCCTTCCATCACAGCAGCCTTATTTTAGAAAGTGTTGGCTGCCACAAGGCTCATCTTTTGCCCAGGCGAGGCAAAACCTGTGACCATTCAGCTTTGGAAGCTTTTAATGTTGGTTTGGTTTTTTTCTTAAGTTTAGTATAGTGGGTGCTTTTGTGTTTTGGTTAGTTGTGAACTGTCCTTTCTTGATTGTTTCATTTCTGGCTTGTGTGGGGCAGCTTCCTCTTGATGGGGTGTAGTGGCAGAGGTGTTCACTGGTTGCTGTTAAAGGTAGGTGTGCCACTAGGAACAGAGTATTATTCTTGCAGTGGGGAAATCAGAAGAGGTGGAAAGTTACAAAATGCAGTTGGGAAATGGGAGAAACAATGAAAAATGACAAAAGTCAGTGGTAGTTCAGGGAATGCAGTGCAGGCTGGATGAATTGTGGGGTTGGCTGGAGGGGGCCTGATAACCTGCTTTGGGCAGCTGAACGGAGATCCTGAGGATGACAGCAAAGGGCGTTTTTGGTAATAACACTCACCCTGGGGCAGCAGAATTGTTTAACAGCCTTTGCTCACTGGGAACGCCGAGCCATTGTCTGAGTGTACAGTGAGATGTAAAGAGTAGAAGCAAGGCTGGTGTGCTCAGAGTTTTTAAAAGCATCAATTAAAAAAAATTAAAGAGACTTTTCAGCCCTTAAGAAAAGCTTTGATACTCCTGAATCACGTGCAGTTTTGGGGGGCATGTTGAGCTCCTAATTTGAAGTGAGATCATAATGAAAATCAGTGACTCAAAACTGAGAGGGCTAGAAGATCATCACTTGATGTCAAAAAAAAAAGGCTCCTCAAGTAAGTTTTAGTGGGAAAAGCGAGGCAGTGCCACAGCAGACGAGCTTGCAGTGCCCAGATCCAAGGAAAGCAGAAATCCAGGCTGCAGCAGCAGAGGACAAGCAGGGACACTTCACACTGAGCCACAAACTCACTCACACGAAGCCTGTAGGACCCAGACGAGTAAAGATGCACTTTCACACGGTGGTGGCTGGGTCATGGTACCACAGTCAGAGCTGAGGTTATGGTGCAGCTGAGAGGAGAAACCTCCAGGGCAAGGCACAGGCAAAACAGCTGGTGGGAAGATTGTTCCTTTAGGGAGGGCGGGAGAGGTGCTGCCTGTCTGCTCTGGAAAACCATTGTGAAGTTGTTTCGTGAAGCAGGATGTCAGGTTTGGATTTGCAGACGTCACACAGAGGGATGTGTTGGAAGGATTTCACAGATGAGAAGATACTTTGCAAGAGAATCAAAGCTAAAAGATCCAGGTAAAAATGGAGAAGGCAAGTCTGCATTTCTGCCAGATACACAAAGGAAGTAAACTTTGGGAGAACAAGATATGATCCAAGAGTTCATAGTCAAAGGGCAGGATGCAGGGGAAGAAGA
The DNA here is from genome assembly GCA_013397975.1 of Machaerirhynchus nigripectus. Taxonomy (NCBI): domain Eukaryota; kingdom Metazoa; phylum Chordata; class Aves; order Passeriformes; family Dicruridae; genus Machaerirhynchus; species Machaerirhynchus nigripectus. The sequence continues at coordinate 673,884 of VZRQ01010602.1, read as the reverse complement.
ATAATGTGACCAAGAGACCAAACCAAACTGCAATTCCATATGTGATAATGGATCATGAAACTTTTGTAATTTAGGGTCAAATTAGAAAAGATTAATTTGTGTATGCTAGAAAAATTGCCTGTCAATTGTTGCCTATGATTGCTATTATTGAATAGCTTTGGAAAATAGAACCACAAAGTCTGTAATCTTACATGGAAATCAATGTTTGCTAGACATGATACATTGACTGAAAATGACAGATTATGAATCACAGTTTGACTATTTGGAGCTTCGATTTTTCTGCAAAAAGACATAATTTAAACTGTAACTTTGAGCCTGCAGTTTAATGATCTTACAGAAAGAAATGCTGTAGAAGCTGGAAAATCAGATTCAGATTTCCATCTATTGACTTTCAGGGCAGCGCATTGATACAGGGATTTATTGTTTGCTGAAATTACATCTGAGTGATCTCTTCCACCTCTCCTGGCAGAGAAGGAGAGGAAATGTGGGAAGTTGGACAGGTTTTGGAACAATGCATGCGAAGGTGACAGAGCAGATGGCACAGCACCAAGAGCAAGGCACCAGAGAGATGGACAAGGCTGATGCAGAGCCTGAGGTACGTGTGGATGCATCCAGAGCCATCCACACACAGGGTTCTAACTGCAAGTGTGCTTGTGTGTTTGGGTATAAATGTGGGGGTAAAGGTGGCACCTCGAGAGCGCTCAGGTGTGAGCAGATGCTTTCCCCCAGGACACCAGGTGATATTGTGGCTGCCTGTGAAGGAGTCTCTTGCAGGGTCAGTGAGAACAGTTGCTGAGTGTGACAGAAGTTTTAACAGCCTCTTCATGTCTCGACAGACTCTCACATCTGCCCTTGCATGAGCTGTCCTGTTTGAGAGCAGGTAGGAGAGAGGGGAGCAGCAGCACTCCTGGAGAGGCAGCACGCTGCCCCGGTGAGACAAACAGATGTGCCCACAGATCCAAAGGACACGAGGTGGTTTGAGCTCCGGGAGCACAGGCCAGGCCTGCCACAGCAGATGGACAATTTCTGATGGGTTTGCAGGGAGCTGATGTAGATGCACAGCTGTCAGAAAAACATTTCCCCTTTGTTCCCACATCCTCTGTCTCTTACTCTGCTCCAGGACACCCCAGGTTTGCGACTAAGCAGATGCTTTGTGACTAGAGTCTGCTTTTTTGGAAAGACTTAAGTTAAAAAAGAAAACCAGAAAGAGGCAGAATCTTGGGCTGGAGACTGCGTTTCTGTAGAAAAGCTTTTCTTGAATGTTGTCATTCTTGTGTCAAGTGCTTTCTCCCACTTCTGTCCTTTCTGACAACTCTTGTGTCAGATGCAGAGAGCCAAGAATGAAAGGAGAAAAACAAACAAAATGATAAATAGATGTCAGGAGTGCCAAGGCCGGCAGTCGAAGTTTGCAAGTTGTGATTGCAGTCGGACGTGAGGGAACTGAAAGCTCGGAGGAAGGGGCGTGTGGGTGCAAGGCTGGTC
>VZRQ01010602.1:624902-672332 GCA_013397975.1 Machaerirhynchus nigripectus | reverse complement strand
AGGCTGGTCCTGCCTCCGTGGCTGCCAGGCTGGTCCTGCCTCCGTGGCTGCCAGGCTGCGTGTCCGGGGGTGCAGAGGGGCACAGGATGCTGGCAGTGCCCCTCGGGCCGGGGGAGCAGCAGGATGAGGGGTGGGTCTGACAGCCCAGCTCCTGAGCCAGGGGAGGGCAGGTGTAGCTGGGCTTGGCAGTCTGGGGGAATGAACAGTCACCAAAGGTAACTTGTATTGTTCTTTGCTCCTTCCGTGGCTGCTGAGGGGGGTATTCAAAGCAGGACCAAGCTCTCATCTCTTTTGCATTGCCAATCACCTGCTGAGCGATAACTCCCTGTCAGTAACAACCTATATCCTCACCAGGATCTGCATCAATTCCCAGAGCTGTCACTTCTTTCTCTTAATAATTTATTTGCTTCTGTAATTGCTTTGCAGAGGTTTCATGACATCCAGGGAGTGCATCTTCAGCACAGACTGTAACATCTGAGCTGTGCTGTGGGTTGTGTGGCATGCTGAAACACACTGATGGGTATCAGTATCTGCCATTCACCTGGGTGGTCAGACTGGGCAAACAGCAGCGTGCAAATGTGTTTGGGAAACAGATTGCCCATCTGTTCCTGGCTGTGCAATGGGCAGACTGGTTGTGTCTTATTAATATTTTCCTGATCTCTGTTTTAATAATGAAATTGTTGGCAGATGACAAGGAGTAGATCTGAGCACAGTGAGTAGGAAACATCCTCTGTAATTATTTGGTTAAACCTCAAGTAATTGGATGAAAAGCATCTGCATTTAAACTCCATACCGTGGTTCATACCAGAGCCACAGTCCTCTGGGGATTTAGAGCTGCTCACAGCTCCCCTTCCAGATTCTGTGAGTTGGTTTCATTTCTGGCAGTGAGGACAGTGAGTGGTACCTGCTTAGTCTCGGGAGCCTTGGGGGCCATCAGGAATTCCCGAGGTTCTGGCATTGCCATCCAGACCTTTCCCACAGCACTGGACACGGGAATGTGGTGGGGTGGGAGGAGGGCCTGCCTGTGGCATGTCTGAAGAGCAGAATGGATGGTGCCTCATCTTGTAGGACTGTTTCTGCCCCGTAGGTGCACGCAGAGCTTTCCAGGCCCTGGTGGGAGTACACCCCTCACACACTGCTCAGCTCTGCCGCTCCCCTCTCGTTCTGCCACCTCTCGGGACACTGCCCATGGGTGCACCCACACACGTGCTGCTCTCTGACAGAGAGGGCAGCCAGCCCTGGCACTTCCCTGGGCTGGTGCAGCCTGGATTGCTTCTGCCTGCCTCCCCCACAAAAACAGTCCCTGCACCCTGACATCTACCACGACTTGGAAGGCTGATTTTCTTCATTCCCTTCAGCTTGGAGCAGTGGCAGCAGTGTTTACTGATGGGGTTGCTGGGGGGAACAGCGCTCTGGGGAGGAGACGGAGAGATGAAGTGTGGGCAAACCTCCCATGCTCCTGTCCCGCCCCTCCCTGGCCACCTGCTGCTCCTGGCGTGGGCACCCTGCAGGGGGGGGATGTGGCCCGCCCCCATAACCAGGTGAGAGCGATTCCCTGAGGAGATGCTCCCTGGCTACCCTGGAAGCAGCTGAGAACCAGGCCAAGAAAATTTCCTGACAATCACACCACCACAGATGTCAGCTGTGAATGTGGCTGTGTGGGGGTGGGAGGCTGTTTGAAAATGGCACTTCATGTAAATTAGGTGCCCTGTTGTGGTCAGAATAACTAGTGACACATGTTGGAAGGACTTGGAAGGAAAATAGTGTAGGTAACGCCATCAAAACTGTCATTCAGTCTTTGCTACTTAGTTGCATGTTAGTCTTTAGTTTTTGTTGTGAAGGGAATGGAATTGGATTCAAGGAACATCTTACAGTTTCATCAGGATTATTTCCTATGACACTTTTTCATTTGTTCTAAGTTCAGGCCCATTTCTGAGTTCTATAACAAATACTACTGGAGAAGAAAAGTGTGTGTTTTCTTTGTGCCATTAGCTCCAAATCTGGTGAAGAGTTCTGCTTGCACTCCTGCTAGGACACCCTGAGGGTGCTTCATTACATATATATCTATATCTATATCTAGTGCAAGTCATTACAAACCAGTAACTTAAACATCAAGGAAAACATCCTTCCTTGAAAAAAATTCCCTGGTGAATGTTAGTGAAAATATTTGTACTAGCAGTCATCTGCATCAAGCAGTCGTGGCTTAATGTTACCCTCGAATTCAAAAAGCCTCCTTGTTTTTTTCTCACTGAAGGTGGCACATCTTTCGGAAATCTTCCGTGATTTGTGAGCATTTACATCAGCACCTGGCGAGAGAAACTGGGAGGAGGAATCTACTTTCAGAAAGATACATTGGGTGGCATTTTGCAGCCTCAAATGGCCCATCTCAAAAGAAAAGTAGCACCTTGATCTAACTAATTTTATCAGCATAATTTGATTGGTGACTGCAGAACATTTGATCTACAAATTAAAAACAGAACTTAAATCAGTGTGGAGGGGGCAAGTGCTGTAGGTTTGTTCAGACCTGGGAGGCAGGGACACGTGTCCTGGAGGCTTTCTTTGGATCTGAGGATTCAGTCCATGGAAATGCCTCTCTGGACTTCTGCAAACCCTTCGTGTCCCGGGCCTTCTGCCTCCTCTCCCGGGGGGCAGGGTGGCTTCAGCCAGCTGTGACATCCTGCTGAAGGTGGGGCTGCTCCTGGTGAACATCCAGAGGGAAGGAGGATGCCCAGCACAGTTCCAGAGCAGCGGATTGTTCCAGGGGAAGCAAGCTGGCAGCTTGGCCACAGGTTCTTGTCGCTGCCATAATTAAATAAATAAGCAACCAATTAAACAGCAGCTGTGGCAGCCTCAGAAGCGAAGCATCCCCTGCCTCCCTCCTGGCTGTCGCTGGCGGCACAGCAGCACTGCAAGCTGGCTGCCTTTCACACGAGATGGGGCTGGATTCCTCAAGAAAAAACATCCAGAGGGACGAGACACAATGCTCTCAGTTCTGACATCTTAAGCTTGTCACAGATGCCGAGCCTGTTTCACCCAACGTGATTATCTCTCTCTCTGTCAAGGAGGCAGATGCCTCTGCTAGGAAATATCATCCCCAGCCTGTCATCTGGATTCTATAAATGGAAATAGGTCTTTAAAAGCCAAAAATTATATTTAGTTGCAACTATGGGGAGAAGAAGAAAAAAAAGAAGAAAAAGAATAAATAAAGTCCGAACCCTTCAGAAACAGAACAAAGGAAAAACAAAGCACTTAGGTTGGCCCCAATCATCTGCAAATGTTGATGCAGTCATTAAATGTAGACTGCATAGATAAAAGTTACTCTTCTGTCACTCCTTTTATCTCTACCTGAAGCATTCACTTGCCAGTCAGGTTTCTGTGTACAAGCCATAAATATTCAGCTTTCGCTGGAATAGTTTTTACCCAGTATTTGCTTGTTTTCATCTAAACTCTGTGTGTGCCAGAAGCAGCAACAATAAAATGCTGTGAGCTGGAGGTGTGCATTTAGGTGATTTAGCCTTGGATAGCCTACAAAAGCCTTATCTGACCAGGTCTTAACAGCCCTGTGATGAAGAGTGAGCCAAAAATAAAACTAAAATGTAGCTGGTTGCTGGTTTAGGTGTGAAGGAAATGTCCGGGCTGCAGTCAGTGCTGGGAACAGCTGTGGTGTGTGGTGTTCCTGCCCTGTGGGATGGCATGAGTGGCTAGCAGAGACGAGTTCTCGTGGCTCAGGCTTTATTGGCTTTCTGTGTGCTGCTGACTGAGCAGGCTCCGCTGCCAGGGTTCTGGAGAAGCTGGGGAGACATTTTGCAGGGTGTTCCACTGAATGCAACGCTGGGCTGGCCAAAACCGTGGCCTTGTCTAATTTCTGCAACTTGAGAGAAAAAGTGTTCTTCTGAGCTTCTACTGCTCTAGAAACTGACAAAATTGTTCTTGGGCAACTCCCACTCCCCATTCTGTTGTTGGCTGAGTATCTTCGTGGCAAATAAATGGGAAAAACTGCATTTGTGCAGTGCTGCAGGAATGCAGGCACAGCAGCCTGCCTGCAGCCTGAGCCATCAGGGGCACAGCAAGGTGACAGAAGTATCTAAAATGTTCCCTTGACTTTGTGCTGGAGCGTCTGTGTTGGATCCCTGGAAGCGGGGAGGTTGTGCAGGCCTTTGTGCTGGTCAGCTGGTCTTTTTGTAGAGCTAGATCTCCTTGCACAGGGGCTCTGAGATAAATGAACTGCTGCTGAGCCTCCTGTGGCTGTGGAAGCCCAGCTGAAGGCTGGAACGAAGCAGGGTTTTGTTTGTTCCTCGCTGGGTGCGCGCCGGGGCGGGACGGGGCCGATCTGCGGAAGGGAGCGAGCCGTGAGCGGTGTGTGTCCGTGGGCAGCACAGGTGACACCTGTGAAAGGCACGGAGCAGGGGCACTGGCTGTGGCCTTGGGGCCTCAGGGTCACTCGGGGTCTGCCCAGGCCTCTGTCATCAGGGCGTTCTTTGAGAGCACGGCTGAATGGATTGCAGAAGGCTCGGTGACATCTGGCCAAAGCACGTTTTATTTGGTGGCTCTGCCAGGAGGGAGGAATGTGGAGATGCAGTTAGTGATGAACCACACTTCATATTTTGCCCTCCCAGTTCTAAAACTGTGTAGAAACCACTGAAGGTCAGGACCCTGCTCTCTAATTCTTATCCTGAAGTTGTGTCCCACCGCTTGAGTCTCTTCAGGTCACCAGTTCCCAGTGTGGGTGTGTTGCTGCCAGCAGTGAGGATGAACTGTGCACCCCACCCGCTGCTGACCCCCTCTCCCAGCTCATGGCACTGTGATCACAGACGGTGCAGGCCTTTTTTGCCCTTGCCCTGGGCAGAAGAGGAAGAAAACCTCTCCCCTGGTCTGTTGCTCTTGGCAGACCCGGCGTTGCGGGAGGAGCGGCTCTGCTCGCGGGCTGCTCCGCGGCGCTGGGTCTGTGGGGCCACGGCCGAGCTGCAGGGCTGGGCCGGAGCCCGGGGCGGGGGGAGCTGTCAGGCGTGCGGGGGGCTCCGGTCTCCTGCAGCTCCTGGGCGGCTCTCGGGCTCTTCTGGGCTCTGAAACCATGGCCAGGTCCATGGAAAACAGCCTGTGAATGCCCGTGAAGAAATTCATGGAGAAGTTGACTCTGGAGTGGTTTACTGAATTCTTGTCTGAGAATGCTGTTATCCTGCCACAGGTTCATTAGAAAATATTTCTGTGTTTGTTTTTCTTCTCTCTCCTTCCCACCCCCATGATTGCCTGGCCTTCTGTGGAATTTGGTTGCTGTTCATTACTTCATTACTTCATTACTTCATTACTTCCCTACCCAGAGGCTGTCATTTTTATTTATTTTAGTATTGTAATTTAGCATTGGAAAGAAAATAACATTTGACCAAAAAGAATTAGAGGCAATAACTTTTTCAGAGAACTAAGCCTTTGAAAATTAATTTTTTTAACTCAGTTTAATTTCATGGGTGCACAATTTCTATTACATGTAGACCAACTGGATTGCAGCAGCTATAAAAAACCCATGTATTTTAAGCCTTGTAATGTGTTATTTATGAATGCATTATAGTTATAATAATTCACTTACAGGGCTATTGTGACAACAGCACCTTATCTGAAAAATGGGAATTTGCAATATGAAATAGTTAGTTAACAATAAGAGAATAAACTGAGAAGAGGCATACAAATTGACAGCACTAACAGAGTAACAGTCAGTCTTTCTGTGGGTCTGAGTGGCACAGAAAATGAGAAAGCCTAATGGAGGCAGAAAAAGTCTTAACTGCTGTAGAAACTTAGAAATCAGTCTGGTGCCCGCAAATCTCATCTGTCTTAACAGAATTGTCGGAAAACTTCTTAGACTTTGCAGACCTAATTCAGAGAGAATTGCAATAGTGAAATTAATGGGATCCATTACCACTGTGCAAAGACCAGTGGAGAACTTAATCCTGCATGGGACTTGCTTGGGAGTACCAGAATACATTTGCCAGATGCAAGATAATGTCAAGTAAATATTTAAAGCTGTAATTGCACCACAGCGTGTTAGAGCGTAATGAAAGGCACTGAAAGGGAGTTAAATGCTTTCAGTTCAGGCAGCTCGTTTAAATGAAGGGAAGCAGTGATGCAGTTTTACATCAAGATGCAGCGTTCACCTAACAAGTGACATGGCAAGGGCAGGCAAACTCTGGTGGTTGCTGAGAAGTGGTAGAGAGTCTCTGGTGGGCTATAAATACTTCACCAGCTCTTCTTTGCCTCCAACATCAGTTTACGGTGGCTTTGCAGCTGTGGTGCTTTTGTGCTGTCACTTTTCTGCGTGGATTCTGTGGTGTGAAGGAGCTTTGGTCAATGCTTGGGTGCAGCTGTACTGTCAGAGTGCCGCCCGGGTGTGGATGGGCACTGCTGAGTGCACCTGGGCTCTGGAGAGAGCCTGTTCACTTTTTTGGCATCAAAATCTTCTGTGGAACTTTCATCTGCTTCCCCTCTTGCCTTCTGACTGTTTCATTTGTTCTAGGTGTAGAGTGATGCACATAGGATCAGCATGGTTTGGGTTTCAAGAAACCCTAAAGGTTTCATCTCACCCCACCCCTGCCACGGGCAGGGACACCTTCACTAGCCCAGGTTGCTCAGTGCCCTGTCCAGCCTGGCCTTGGGCACTTCCAGGGATGGGGCAGCCACAGCTTCTCACACAGTGATAGAACCATTAAAGTTGGAAAACACCTGCAAGACCATGGAGTCCCATCAGCTTTGACCCATCACCACCTTGTTGAGTAGACCAGATCACTGAGTGTCATGCCCAGTTGTTTCTTGAACACCTCCAAGGATGGTGACTCCACCACCAACCTGGGCAGCCCCTTCCAATTCCTTAACACCCTTCCAGTGAAGGAATTCTTCCTGATGTCCAGCCTGGGGACAACATGGGTTGTTCCTGGTTCTCTGGCCAACCTGAGTTTTGGCCTCTTTCTGTCTAAAACTTCTGTGGAATTCCCATTATTTTCACTTTTTGGAGAATAAATAAATGAGATACAGTATGCACACAACCTGTCAGCAACACAGTTTGTTTTGTTCACCCACAGCTGTTTCAAGTGCCCTTCCAGGCTACTGCCCACAGCGGGACACTTTGTCTAGACATGATGTGAAGCTAAAGCTTTTAGTCAGAATCTATTAATATATGATATGCAAAGCATTCCTGGAGAGAAACTCCAGTGCTGAAATGTCAGATATGGCCAAGGGAAGCTCCCTTTTGTTGTCTTACCTGATGGGAGAGAAAAACTTCAGCTGGGTGAGGGCAAGGTCCGAGCCCCAGCGACACGAGCAGCCTGACCCAGCACGGCTGCGGGAGCTCTCCGCTGGTTGAGTCAACCCCGGTGTCAGCCCCTCAGCTGTGAGACACAACAATTACAGCAATAACTCAAGTCAGAAAATCGACAGAACCATTTAATGTATGTGAGAGTGACAGTGAGTCATCTCTGATCATTGTGTTTAGCAGCCTGGAGATCCACAGGCAGTCAGGACAGCCTCAATCCCACATCTGCATGACAGCTCAGGACAAGGAGAAGCAGCTCAAAGTCACTGCCTGCTTCCTTCCAGAGAGGATTGATCGCAGAAGCCTGAGACAGGTAGGACCATTCTGGGGGTGGGATAGCACACCTGGGATCTGCAGCTTTTATCCCCTTCTCTCTAGTGTGGAGGCAAGCAGTGCACGCAATAGCAAGCTCAGAAGTCTTTGTCAGTTGTGTATCTGGTGTGAAATCATTAGATAAAGGCAGACTAAAACGTTAATAAAATTTTGCAGAGTGCTCTTTAGAATTTCAGTTCAGGAGCAGAGTACACGGGTAGAATGGAAGTTACAGATTAGTAAATGTAAAGGTGGGTTTGTTTGCAACCTGCAGAGACCTCGTTCCCTAAATGAATTCTTTGAGAAGCTGTTAAAAATTCATTTTGAGTTTTCCCACAGGCACTTAAGATGCAAAAGTGGAGTTGTGGGGGCTAATATTAAAACTACTGTAAATGCTTATGTGGCGTGCAGGGCAAGGAGCAGTAGAAGGACGCTGGCCACGGGTGATTAGGAGCTGTGCAAATAGTGCTGAGAGCAGAGTTTGCAAAGCTGAGCTGTCCAAAGGAGTGCAGTGCTCGCTAATGAGGGCTTGCAGGCCCCGTGTACTCCAGCACTTGTTTTGACAGTTGTTTAGGCCAAATATTCAGCTGCTGCAAATTGCTCTGAAGCTTTTCCTGATGGTTTTTTTGTTTAACTGGAGCTGGTATGAATCCTTGAGTTTCAGACATTTACAGCAGCAGTGTCCTTCCCATGTTTTAAACTTTTTCAATCAACTTTCAGGATAAATATTTTAATTTATTTTGAGGTATGTAAGGGCCCAGTAGGCATAACTATGGTAATGACACAAAATAGGGACTTGTCACTAATGTGGGTGATTTCAAAGCAGCACCGAAGTGATTGTGGTATCCCGAGGCAGCTCCCCATCTACAGTATGCAGTATGCAATGTCCTTAGTTTGAAGAGAGTGGCTTTTTCTTGTACTGAAATAAAGACCACTTACTGCCTCCTAAAAACCAGAAGCTAATTTATAGCTCAGTGTTGAAACAATGTCTTTTTTTCTAAGACACACATTTGTCTTTGCTAACTTTGATAGACTGTTGTAAGCTAGAGGACTGCAGCATTCACTTGATGCACTGGAATGTGAAATGTGATGATTTTTTTCTTAGAGCTCTGCTGTGCTTGCTGCCTTGGGTTGTTTTTTATGTCATTTACGGTGCTGAACATCAATGCGAGCATATTATGCAATGTGGTATAAAAATACACAAAGGCAATAAACTCCGCTGTTATTTCTGCTTTAACAGAACAACCTTATTTGACCATTTTGCCTTTTGATTTCTGGAGAAGGTAATTTCAAATAGTGTATTGCATCTTGAGCGTTTGTGTGCATGTTTATGTAGCAGTAGGAGTTCCTGGTGCAGAACTGTCTCCCATAGCTGGCAGTGGGTGGTAGCTATGCAAGCTCAGAGGGTGGCAACCACCCGGGCATGGAGATCACCTGCAGAAGCATCTGAATTTCATGCTAAGTTGTGTGGAAATGTGTGCTGGTTTGTAAAAGGTCTACATTTAATTTCTGTATTGCGACCTTGTCACTGTGCCCTTCCCATCGGTGACAGCGTGTCAGTCAGGGAGGAACAACTGCCCGGCGCGCTGGCCTTGGCCAGGCTGTTTGAGCAGACGGGTGATCTGCTGGGCCACAGGCCCTCAGCTGAGTTATTTAGGGTTTGTCTTAGCACTGTCTTGGGCTTTGACTCCTTTTGCCAGTATGCAAACACGTAGCATTGCAACCCCTTTGGATCAGGCTGTGGGGCGGCAGCGCTGTGGTGCTGCGGGTGCGAGCACAGACATCTCCGTGCACACAGCCATGGCTGTGCAGTGCTCTGAGCTGCGCCTGGGGCAGCTCCCCCGGCCCACCCTCCGTCCCTGCCCTCGCCTCACAGTGCCCTGAGTGCGGTGTCCTGAGCCCTGAGCCCCGAGCCCTGAGCCCTGAGTGCGGTGTCCTGAGCCCTGAGCCCTGAGCCCTGAGTGCTGAGTGCAGTGCCCTGAGCCCTGAGCCCTGAGTGCTGAGTGCTGAGCCCTGAGTGCTGAGCCCTGAGTGCTGAGTGCAGTGTCCTGAGCCCTGAGCGCTGAGCCCCGAGCCCTGAGTGCTGTGCCCTGAGCCCTGAGTGCAGTGTCCTGAGCCCTGAGCCCCGAGCCCTGAGCCCCGAGCCCTGAGTGCTGAGCCCTGAGTGCATTTGACTTTTAAAATTGAAATGTTTTGTGTACACACACTTGTTAGAAATAATTTCCAACCTTCAAATGAGGAGTAGTATTCATTTCAGGTTAAGTGATGTATTTCTTTTCTGAAAGGACTTTTCTGCTGTTCAGCTTCTGTGTGCATAGCTCTGGTCAGAGCTCTTTGCCCCCTTGGGTGGGGGTGCTGAAGCAGAGCAGTGCTGTGGAACACTCCGTGCACCTCTCCGTGGCACACTGAGGGGTTGTGGCTTCTGCTGAGTTTTCTGTGCTTCACTTTGAAAAATTTCCTCTGAGGCCATTTCTCTGGACAGCTCTTTCTGTAATGAGATTGAATTTTAAAACACTCAATTTCTTGCATCCTTCCTTCTGTTAATCCTCAGTAAATGGGGCAAATAATTGGGAGGTGTCACCTGTCCTTTTATGAATGGTGCTTGTGTTCCTGTCTGCCTCTTCCAAGAGAAATGCCCAAGAGCTGCAGCAGTGACAATCTCTGAAACAGACTCAGCCTGGAGTTCATCTCCTGCTCCCGAGAGGCATGGCTGATCCTTTCAGATTTCCAGGAGGGATGCAGTCTATTATTTGATGATTTTGTTGCCATTTTCAAGCTACTATTCCTTGTTTTGCTATTCCTAGAGAATCCTGATCTTCTTTAGTTCTTTCTTGTGTTTTTGGTTTTTTGGTTGTTTTATTTTTCTTCCCAACACGAGGGAGGTTTGTCTCTCTTTGTAGCCCAGCTGTTGACAATATATGCTCCATAAATAGGAGGAAAGAAGCTACAGGCATTCCCACTTCTCTCTACTTCCCTTATCATTTGAAACTATTCTCCAAATAGGGCTACATTAATAATTAAATTCTCATTAAAGTTATGATACACAAGAGTATTCTAATATTTCATAACTGGCAAACTATAGCTCTCCAAAGCTCTCAAAAACCAGTAGCTTCCCACTCATCCTGGACCTTTGTAGCAGTTCTGTTGGCACCTTCTCCTCTGCATGCCTGATTTTCACCACACTTTGAGGATATTCTCTTAGAAACAGCAACATTCCTTGCTTTTTATCCCAAACTTTGTCAGTGGAGAACGTGGTTCACTGTTGTGACACAAATTGTCACAACAATTTTTAACTTTGCCATGAGCTGGTCAGAGTGGGTTTTGTGGTAGGCAGGGGTGAGTGAGGGGTTTCAGCAAGCTCATATTTTCATCTGGAGTTGCTGTCCATCTCCTCCTGTGTTCCACAAGGCTTCTGTCTTGTGCTGTGGGAGCAGAAAGAGAAATGTCGGATCCAGCAGCTGATGTGGCAGCCACAACTTGATCCTAAGAGCCAAATCCTTGGTGGCTGTGCATTTGGATGGTTTATCTCCTGAAGCTGGCCAAGCAGGTCCTGCTGTTCAGTGTCCTCCCTCGAGCCAGCCCCTGCAGCCGTGCAGTGTCCCCAGTCCCCCACGGGTGTGCTCCCAGCTCTGCTGCTCCCTGTGCCTGTTGCTTCTCACACGCCAGGAAAATGGATAGTACCCTGTAAATTACGGTCTTGTCTGCTGTGCTGCATGCACCAACCCACCTGCTTGGAAAGGAGCCGGCTTGCATTTATTTTAGCAGCTGGGAAAAGCAGGAAACCACTTGGAACAGGCAGAGAACACATATTCATTCATTCAGGGGCAGGCACAGCAAAGCAGTGAGCTGAGCTGCAGAGTTTGAATAAGAGTGGGCACTTGTCTGGCATAGCAAAACCACAGATCCTGATGTCTGGGAAGGGAAGGGTGATGGGTCTGCCCAGTGGAGAGTAAAGTGTGGCTGTTGCTCAGCCCCTGATGAGCAGGAGTGTGAATGTGTTTGTCACAGCTCAGATGCAGCAGGCTGCCAGCACTGCCTGCCAGCACCTGGAAACGCCATTCTGCCACACCAAGCTCTCAGAATCACACAACTGTTTAGGTAGGAAGAGACTCAGAGATCACTGAGCCCAGCCATTTCCCCAGCACTGCCAGGTTCACCACTAGACCATGTCCCCAGGTGCCACATCTACACACCTTTTAAATCCCTCCACAGGTTGTGATTCCACTGCATCGCTGGTGAAGCAATGTTTCCCAGGATCAACCTAAACCTCCCCTGGAACAGCATTCTGCTGGTGGCACCAGTCTCAGCACAAGGTATTGATGTGCTGCCTTTTCCTGTTTGTTCCCCTGCTATTCCCTGCAGCTGCAGGGATGGAGCAGAATGCTCCTTGTGCTCCTGATCCTTTCACCAGCCCTCCCAAGGCGCCGGAGTCTCCCTTTTTGCCCTTGGACTTCTTGTTGCACCTTCATCGCTGCCTACCTGAACACTCAGTAAACCCTCACTAAATATCCATCAGTCTGAGGCTGTACCAGCGTAGGAAGCTTGCTCCTCACATCAGTAACTCAGGCCAAGGCAGCAGATGTCCCTAAGAAGTGGGTCCAGTTTGCATCTTGGCCCTTCAGTTCCCGTCCTTGCGTGGGGGCACGGTAAGGTCGTGGTTGCAGCTGCATGGCTGAGCAGTGGCCAGGTCAGAGTTAACCCAAGGCTGGCTGGTGGTAGGTGGGTGCCTGGAATAGCTGGGAGATAAGGCTCTGTGCAGAAATGTTGGTGCCATTTCCACAGGGGAAGGGGGAGATGCATTCTTAGCAGCATTTATCAACAAATTTTTGATGTCGTATGTCTTTGTCTTTATTATCCACAAGGATCTAAATGCAGCCTTATCTGGGATAGTCTTTTCAGAGGATAACAGCCTATTACTGCTAGCAGTTAATCCAATTACTCTTTTAGGTCAAGGGGGAGTGTTCTGTGCAAATATTTTTGGAAGATCTGAAAAAAATTAATCTGTGTGGTTGACCCAAAGAGAGCATATTTCAGAATTTTTCAGCAGATCAAAAAGTTTAGAAATTTCTACATATATTGGAGGAAACATGGTTGAAAGAGCTGTCATGTTTTAATTTTGATCACTAGACAGTCGCTTATTTAAAATACAAAGATATTTCACAATGGAAAGTAGTTTCAAATTAGAAAATCACTATCTAAAATCATCAGAGATATTCTTTGATGTGGGAATGAAGGTGGAGCTGTGCAAACCTTAAAAATTAATTGAGCATGAAATGTTTTGCCTAAAGTAGGTTTTAACCATATAATTTTGGCTCACTTCATTTCTGGTTCTCTAATAAGAATTCCATGGAGTGTCTCAGCAGGCACTGTGCAATCCTTGTGAGTGATCCATCTAAAGCAGGGGAGCAGTGGGCCTGTGCCTGGGCTGCAGCAGCTTCCATGGAGTTTGTTCCTGCTGCACTGGTGGTGAAGGTGGCACTGGGGGGCCGTGCTGAGCCTCCTGCTTTGCACGGGCAGGCCCTGGGATTAGGACCGTGACGTTCCGCTCCTCGTGCAGACTTTGCAAGAGGGGATTTCTGTTCAGTGCTCAAGGCACGAGGCCCCCAAGTAGGTTTAGGAGGTGGCAGGAATCTTTAGGGGTGCTTGTGCTGCAGGCTTTGATCAGCGTGGGGTGTTTGGATGAGTTTGGGCTCCTGTGGCTGCTGCTTCGTAGCGAACACACACGGTGTTCCCGTGGGATGGGGAGCCTGCCCAGGGGAGGGTGGCTGCTGAGGTTCAGGCTGCAGCTGCCTGTAGAAGTTCTGACTCTCTGCCTTACACAGCAATCACAGCGGGAGCTGGGACCTTGGCTTTGCCACAAGAAGTATTCCTTAGACATCAGTGGTGATTTTTAAATATTCCTGTGGTATTTATGCCATAAATAGGAGGTTACCCTCCCTTTCCCACCAGACACAGAAAAACACTCTTAGGCCATATACTGTTGACTCCCAAAGGCCTCAAATTCTAATAACCAACTGCAATCTAATTTAGATCAGCAGTTTGAGAACTCATTAGTTCAAGTACTAAAAGCCCTCTACTGGGCAAGGGGTTTGCTTCCCCGAGTGTCTGAGTTCTTAGAGACTGTTAGTGCCCATCTCAAAATTATACTCTATTCATGCATGCTATAAAGCTGTCCTTTTAATATCAGTTGAAAAATAAGTACAGGAAATAGTTGCCTTAGAGGAAATGTATAGAATTGGTTTGAGAACAAAAGACCGGGCGCTGCTTCCCCGTAGGAGTGAAGGAGCTGGGCTGTCCCTGGCAGCCTCTCGTCCGTCACAGACCCCATCCAGCAGCAGCTTCCAGATGTAATGAGAGTTCATTTTGAGCCTGCTTTTAATTTTGAAAAATCATCTAAAGAAAGTAGTGTCTTTCACAAGGTATTTTTGCTCTTTTGTTTCTTTCAGTTTGAAATAAGCTGGTGTGGGGCCTGGTTTTGGGGGTGTATTGGAGAGGAAGGAGTGATGCAAAATGAGGGACTCCAGAAATGGCTTGCTGTGAATAAAAATTAGAGAATTGGCTGCTTGTTCTTCCTGTAATATCTGTCTTTGTTGTGAAAACTGCAAGTCAGAGTCAACCAGACTTCAAAGTTGGGAGCACACAGCTGCAAGCTGAAAATAAGATTTCTGGGTGATGCAGAAGTGCCAGGGCTGTTTGGTAAGAATACTTCATCAAGATTTTGGCAAAACTTAATAGTGAAATGGTTTGGATAGACTGTGTTGTCATTAAGAGGTTTTGAGTGTTTCACAACCCCAGAATAGAATTTTTTTTCAATTAGCCTTTAGGTGTTGTTGTGCTCTGAGTTTATTACGTTGTTCAGGTGGCTCACAGAAAAATCACACCTTCAGCTGGGGAAAATTAGGGGGAAAACAAAGCAGTGATGAAAAGAAGCAAAGGGAATTTTTACTGCATGTATACCTGAGAGATTTTCATCCGCTGTCTCAACTAGGAAAACATTATTACGGCAAAATACCCACCTTGCCTACCCTTCCCTGTCCTACAGGCAGTCACTTGAAGCAAGTTATTTTAGAGAGCGCTTTTTTTAGAGCTGAAAGCAATTCGATAGCCTAATGTTTTCCCCTAAAAGGAAAAAAAAAATTCCTGCACAACTCCAAACAGCCCCAGGGCCTGGGTAACCTCATTTGTGCCCTTTAAGTCCTTTACGTGGGTGACGAGGCAGAGGATGAAGGAGATGCTCAGTGAGCTTTGCTCTTCCATGTCCTGGCACTGCCAGGGAGGTGCCAGTGGGGAGATGCCAGTGGGGAGGCATCAGCTGCTGCTCTCATTATTCCAAAAAGTCATACTGGGGGAATGGATTTTTTTGCCGCTTCCTCCCCTGTGCCAAAGAGAAGGGATTTTCTTCACTTCGTGGGTGCAGGATTTAAGAGGCGCTCTAATGCCCTCTGTGGCTGGAAGACCTCGTGTGTAGAAACACAACTTCAGTCCTTCCAAAATGCCAGCAAAACTCATTTATTGCAAGTGTAGGCATCCTGGGGCTCACAGCATGTAAAACTAACCAGACTGGGAAAAGTTAGGGAACTGAAGAAAATTCGTGTTTCAGGTAATGACCTGAAAAGTTCGTTGAAGGAGTGAGTGGATCCGTGGGAGTGTAATTTTTTTGTGTTAAATTGTGTCCCACATGAAAGAACAACAGTCCAGCAGGAACAGGAGGATTTGTTTTGCCTGGATTTTATTTACCCTACGGTTTCTGCAGCCTTTAGCCAGCGGAGCTGAAGCCTCTCTATGTAAAACCAGGGGGAAAGATATTTCCTTACAGCCTTATTAAACTCTGAATTGCATCAAAGATTATTCAGCTGGAACCCAAGCCAAGGCCTATGGACAGGGTTGATGTTATGGTTTCTGGCAATTCTAGATGGGACTGAAATGCAGTTGGACATGAAAGAAAGACACAAACCAGCGCACTGTTTAGCTGGTGTGTTTATATAAAGTAAACATGTTGGAATTTATCTTGAAAAACATCCTGGTGCCGGCAGCCATCCTAAAGATCGCTTTCTCTCAGTAAAGCTCGTAGGAAGAAGAAATTTTTTTCCTACTGGCTTGTTGACATCAAGTTTTTATTAATGTAATTATTATTATTTTATTTGAGCTAAAGAATGTGCTACAGGGTGATACTTAGCAAGCTGAATGTTTTGATGGAGGAAACATATTAGTTACTGCAGTTATTTTATATTTACTGCTAAGCAAATTCCTCTCATGTATACACAGTTCCTATGGGTTTGGTCTCCATCAAATTGTGAGGGGATGGTGAGGGCAAGAAAAAAGGATTAATTTTTTAAAAACTCTGTAGTATTTATTTATCACTTTCATCTGAGAATAAACAAGTTCTTTAGCAGTGTATTAATGACCTGTGTCCATGACATACGTAGTCTTATCCCTGTTTTTTTCACGGGAAGATGGGAGTGTAGAGCACTGATGTGTTATGTCCATGAGGATGGGGAGTACATTGGGATGAAAGGAAAGAAAAAATTAGCTGCTGAAACATAACAGCAGAATTTTGGAGGCTGGCATGATGGTTCTGCATCTGCTTTCGGGAAGGTGCCAAGGAAATGTAGATGTGCCCCAGTGAAGATTTCTTCTCTCTGCTCTTGAGGGCAACATCCATGTGATGGAGTGAAGCTGAGCCTCTGCCAGGCTTCTCGTGGGTCTTCTGCTCCAGTTCTGAGCTCGGCTGCTGGCTGGTGCTTGCTGCCCAAATGAGCTGATTCAGGGCTCGTGGATGTGTGTCGCTCAGAGGAGCGCAGCAGATCCCAGCTCCTGCAGCTGGAGCCTGCAGTGGGGGAAACAGCAAACAGTGTCCTCTGCTCCACCTAGCACAGGATGTGCACCCTGCTTTGGATTCTGTAAATTCCCTAAAATGGATTTCTGTGAATTCCCTAAAATGTATGGTTTCTCTCCTACTCCTCTGTACATGTGATTCTTTCCTAAGTGTGGGTTTTATGCCATTGGCAAAGTCCTAGCAGATGCCTGGTGATAATTCTCCCTTTTCCAACGTGCTTCTTCTCAGTTGCTTAATAATGATCCTGTCATGGTCGTGCACTGATGATCTTTAGTCATCAGAGATGGCTGCCATCAGGTTTTTAAAGCTTTTTACATTAGATTCTGGGTAGTTGAAAATTGCCTGTGGATTGGTTCTTGGGGCCCACACTGGAGGTTCTGCAGCTGTGATTTCAGTGGCTCCACGAGGGTGTCTGGCTGTCACTGTAGCAGGGAAAAGGACGCAGTAGGGTCAGTGTGTGTTCCTCGTTTTGTAATAAATTCTCAGCCTGACTTGAGGCCATTCATCATGGCAAGAAAAGGTTTTAGCTGTTCCTTCAGAACACTGACACCAATTAAATTATCCATGCATCATTCCAGCATTAGGGCTGTTTCAGTGCTGTGGTTCTTGGGGTTTGCTCCAGGTGTCAGGACTGCGACGGCCCTTAGAACCAAGACCCATTTTCACCTGCTGTCCTTTGTGTTTTGTTGACTTCAGGATGTTCTTCACTTACTGAAGGTGTGGGTCCTGTTGGGGTGTATTCCCATTTAAATAAACCTGTGTGCAGGTGGTGATGGGGCCGTGTGGGTGACTGGTAAAGGACTGGTTGTGTCTCTTCCACCTCAGCGTGCCCGAGATGGCAGAGGGGCCTGCATAATGATGTCAGGTATCTGTTTGCCAAATACGTGACAAATGGGGTCTGTCCGTGGAGTTGGTTTGTGGATGCTGCGTGCTCTGAGCTTCCATAAGCCAAGAAATCCTGCCCCGGTGCCAGGCAGCTCCTGCAGCTGGGGGAGCATGTCCATCATCTCCCGTGGCTCCCGCTGCCCTGCAGACCCCGCTCAGAAGCTGCCAGCCCGTGCTGTGCCTTTCTCACCGAAGTGACAGGCCAGCATTGAACCTCATGGGAAATCCTCCGGGTCCTGAGGCTGCCCCTCGCTCCTCTGCTGGCTGTGGTGTTCTCGTGGCACGCGCTGCCCCTCGGCCCTGTGGGTCAGAGCCGTGCAGGGGCTCTGGCACCGTCAGGGGCCCTGCCGCTGCTCTGGTGCCTTCACACAGGCGCCTGCAGCAGCAGCTGCTGCTCTGGCTCTTGGAGGAGTGACCCTTCAGGGCCCCTTGGTCTTTGGCTTATCTCGGGAGCTGACTCTCAGTAATTACCCCCAGCAGCTGCCCTTGGGTCTCGGGGCTGTCCGTGCGTTCCACGAGCACATCCTACCCTTCAGCAAGCCACAGTCAAACTGGGATTGTTCAGGGTCTAAGTAAATGGCATCCCTGACCTCATGCTCTGTTGGCCTGCTGCTCTTTTTTGAACCACTTGTGCTTTCCTACTAGATTATGTATCCCTTTTAATGACACTTTATATCGATTATTAGTGTGTATTACTGGTGCTGGGTGTAGCCTAATGAAGCAACAGCAGCCAAGGTGCAAAGTTTCTCTGGTGGATTAGTGAGGTCTGGAAAGAAGGTGACTGCCCACTGTGAACAGAAAGACTGTCAAGTTGAATTTATCACCCAGATATGACTCCTACTAGAGAAGAAAAATCCAGTGCATGAGAATGCAATAGGATAATATTTGTTTGAGAGCATCCGTGTTTAAATCTGACAGGCTTTTAAGATGTCCACATGTTGGCAAATATTTAGGAAGCAGTTAAATTGTTAGAATTAATGGCCAACAGTTTGAGAACCAAATAAACTTACCTAGTGCATGCTAGTGCATGTTTTAGACTAGCCTATCAGTAATAACTTTCCTCATTACTGAAATTTTACTTTCCTAATTCTTGGATTTGTTTGGGGGGGTAGGGGGCCTACATAGGGTTGGGGAATCTAAGTTTGGTTTGGGTATGGTTTTACATCTCTGTGTTACACTGTAAATAACAATTGGTGGTTAGAGGCTGTCTGGTGAAAAAGCAATTAGTTTTTGTTCATGTCAGAGGATCTGTGCCTAAAGCTGTGAGCTGAGGAATCTCACTATCTCTGTTATTAAGGCTTCATGTTGTTAGATAGTGGAGAAGTGTTGCAGTTCTTTCTGGTAATGTAATACTTGGAGGTAGCTAGAGCTTTCTTTATGCTATATATTTTATCTTTTTGCCATTTAATAGTCTGACCCCATTCAGAAACATTTCAGACTGCTTATCATATATGTTATTAATGGCAGTATTCGTGTACAAGATCAACTTTAAAAAATACTTGCTGTTTTACAAGAAAACCATCAGAAGGATTAATGTGTTTTCTCTTTGTACATCTACTCTTCTCTCTGTTGAAAATGGTCAAGTCAAATGTCACTGGATTATTATCCTTGCTCTGAAGAACGGGGTGGGATTATGTCCCGATAAAGGCTCGTCCCTCATCCTTGGGGGGCAGATACCCTGCTGTGGCACTCCCTGCAGGGTGGAGTGGTTGCTCACTGATGTTCATGCACAGATTGCCCATGGCTAGGCCATAAAAGCTTGTTTCATTTGCTTTTCTCTTAATCTGCATGCAGAATAGACAGAGGTGCTAGAGGAGAATAAAGCAAATATAGGAGGGAACTTTGGTGCTTTTCGGAGCGGGGTGTTATTCTTCTTTGTATTAAAGCTGCATGAAATGGTATGAAGTGTTAAGGTTTATGAGAAGCATTGTTTTTAAAAGTAAATGTTTTTTTCCCACCCTTCTACCACCATGACTAAGATACTTTACACTTTAAAGTTTATTTTCCTTCCTGTGAACCTTTCTTCCCCTCCTGTCTTTCCCCCACCCTGACATTATGTAGTTGATTTGATTCTGTGGATTGCTTTCCTCAAGCTCTAACTTGAGTTCATTTTGTTATGTGGTGACCACAGTTATGGATGACGCTCCCCCTGGCACACAGGAGTACATTATGTTACGGCAAGATTCGATCCAATCTGCGGAATTAAAGAAAAAAGAGTCCCCTTTTCGTGCTAAGTGTCACGAAATCTTCTGCTGCCCACTGAAGCAAGTGCACCTCAAAGAGAACACAGAGCCGGAAGGTTTGTGGCACTATGGATCCATGTTCTGTTTGTTTCTATTTCTTTTTTTCCATGTGTGTCCCCGGAGTGTGCTGTGTGTTCCCCAGCCCGTGTCGGCGCCGCGCGGCTGGCGCGGTGCGCTCGCGTCCCTTTGCTTGCCTGGCAGTGTCTGATGCAGCTCTCAGGGGACACTGCCACCTAAGCCACGTACGGGATCGGTCTAGAGGAGAAATGACGCTGCTTTTTCTTAAATAAAGTTTGTTTGTTTCAGCTCTCATCATTACACACTGCCATTTCTTTTGGCTGCCAAAAGCTGCTTGCTACTTAAACGGCATCGATTCCCAGTCGGTTCTTTGCAGTAACATTTCTGAAGCTGCACTCTGCTGGAAATCTGGCACTTAGACTCAGATTCGGCTTGTCCCCAACACCTTGCACTCCATAAGGCTTCTGCATAGCGCTAGAGAATGCTCATGGCAGCTGTACTTGGGTGGAGCAGGATGAAGTTTGTATGTGATGCACGCCTGGTTGCATTTTGGGAAATGAAATGCATGCAGAGCAGAAAAAAAATAAGTAGATTGTTTTTCTTTTCAGATAAAGCCAAGGTATGGTCTCTTATCGTGCTGTGTTTACTAATGTGAAATTGCCAATGAGATATATCTTGTTCATCTAGTGTACATAAGATTAAGCTATTTAAAATTATATTTTTAATACTTTCTCTTATTGTTCCATATGTGTTTTGCATTACTGCTTCATATTCACATGGTAAGCCTTCTACTTCTTGCATAAGCTCCAGCATCTGCCAAGACAAATAATGCTACTGCTGGTAGAAGTGTATTAAGATGAAATATTCAGGGCTGGATTTTGCCACAATTGAGTTCTGCAGGAATGGCAGAGTGAGCAGGTTGGAGTTCTTATTACAAATCACTTGCATTATTCTCTCTGTAATGATGGGCATCAGTTGCTGAGCTGTCACTATTAGCCCAAAATATTTCAGTCAATTGCTTTCTCTTGTTACATTCCCCAAATTCTGCATGAATGTTCTTTGTATCACCTCTGGGAGATTTGTGTCTTTTAAAATAAAAGTATTTTATTAAAACAGCATTTATCATCTCACCAGAAATACTAACTCTGATACACATTCTGGTTTAAGGCCTGGGGAGAGGTTTCTTGTTTCAGTGGTGATGTAACTGAATGTTAAAATCGGGGTTTGAAAGAAGTCCAATCGTTCTCTCAGTTCTGGGGCAGACTTGATCGAAGTTGTGATTTCATAACTCAGTGAACATGAAGGAAAGGTGAATCCCATAGCACCCTTCTGGGTTAGCAGATGTCATGCATTTCCTGTCATCTGTCAGGGTTTGTGGTGTTCGTGAGTAAATTTTGAGCCCAGAACTGTTCATGTCAAGCTCCTCTAGGAAGGTGATGGCAGCTGAGCTTCTACAGGTGCTCAGCACATGCTGTTTGGTGATCAGGAAGACTCCATAGCCATGAGGCAAAACAACGTGGGCCCTGCACCTGGCAGCCTTGACTGACACGCTGTGCTGCAAATTCTTGGTGTGCTCATGTGTAGCTCCAGCAGAAGCTCGTGGTTATTTCAGTGGAACCTACACTGGGAACTGGATTCCTGCTGAAGACTAGCTCTCAGCTGGGTCTGATCATTTCAGTGCATAAATCAACAGTTTACACCCCAGTGGCCTGTCCAAGAGGAACAAGGAGAGCAGACCAGTGCTGGGCCTTCTCTCTCCAGAGCGTGAGTCTCCGGGGACATGGTGTGGTGCAGTGGGAATTTGGGATCTGCCGGGAAAGGCTGACACAGTGCAGGCTCTGAGGGATGAGCTGGGGAGCACCAGTGCGGCCGTGTTGCTGCTTGGGAGCCGAGAGTTGCTCTCAGGTTCTCGGTAAATCTGCGCAGCGTGTCTCCAGCAGCAGCTGTGTTACTCCTTCCTCCACGGCATATGGCACTGTTATTGATCCTCAGTGCAAATGTTTGGTTCTGGGAGGAAAGCTTGTCATCTTTTATTGCCGTGCACAGGGATGAATGTCTGTTCCTTGTTCATCCCTCCTCCTCTCCTGCAGGAATGTTGCATTGCTAGGCAGGCACAAGAAGCCGTGGCCGTACTGCCTTGTGCTGTGACCACCCAGGTGGATGGGAATTCAGAGGGGTATCAGTTTCTGTTGTGTGATTCCTGGGCGAGTTTCTCTGAAAGATGCTGCCTCTAGCACGGGAGGGAAAATATCTGATCAGGAATCCTTTTAGCCTCTGTTGTAGCTCAGATTGCCTGGGCTGCATTTATCTTTTTCTTCAAATCTGTGAATTGCTTGGCAGTGGTATTAGAGCCACTGAAAGACTGATGTGTGTCATTCTCAGTGCTTTGTTGGCATGGAGCTTGAAAAATCCTGATCGTGAAGTGATCTGAGCTGTGCTTTCCATGCAAACCCTGCAACAGTCCGGCAGGGTTAATGGAGTGGCTGAAACAAATCCTAGCAGAACACCTTCCACTGGGAGCCCAGCAGCTAACAGCTCAATTGTGCTGTTAGGATAAAGGAGAAGAAATGTTTAAGCTTGTTACTGTGACATAAATTACACATTTTTGAAGGTACTGGAAAGTATGACAACTAGGAAGCTGTTAGCAAAGTTCTCCAAGTGAAATGTCATAATGGAAGTTTTATGGAAAATTGCAGACTTGGAAGACTCTGCAGAGAGTATAAAAATGCAGCTTTTTAATCTGCTGAATAGTGGCATGGGAACACATAGTAAAGCCTGCATGTTTGCAACTCTTGTGTAGATGATGGATTTCTCTGCACTTTTAACCACTTTCATACGGGGTTGGTGCTCAGGGAGCCTCGTTTATCACTTCAGGATTTGGGCTCCCTAGGTGTGTAGGAAGGCACCAGGTAAAAGATCTTCCAGGCTTTTTGTTTGGGGAATGTTCTGCTATTTGCTGAAGGGCTTAAACACCCCCTCACGCTGGTGTCTGAGCCTGGTGGTCCATCATTTCTCATATCTTGGGCCTGTTTCATTCCTTGTGTCTTTGGCCTATTTCTGAAAGCAAAAGTGGGAATGAGAAAATCAGATCCATGTTTCCTAAATTAATCTGCCTTGGTTCCTTGTTTTTTCCCCACACCTACTTGCAGCATCATCTTTGTTCACAACACACACATGCCTCAAATGCACCTCAGGAAAACAGGTCCAGGGCCAGTTCCTTTGATCTCAGCCTGGGGGACACACAGGGGGTCCTTGGCCCAGTGACTGCAGCGCGTGGCAGGAGTGGCAGGAAGGAGAACAACAGGAAACCACAAGGATGCGATCTGCCCCAAAGGTGGAAATTTCCACTGGAGCCCTGTGCCAGCAGGGTGATGCTGCCAGTCTGGACTGCAGTTCAGATGGGATGCTGCCCTCCCTAACGCTCCGGGAAACTCGGGGCTGTGTGAAAAGCTGAACTGCTGCTTTATTCTGCATCATTCCAGCTTGCTGTTTACCATGGCATGGGTCTCTCAAACGCAGTGAAACAAGCAGAGCTGACATCCTTACCTGGATGCTGGGTCCTGTGGGCATTGGGCATTGTTTACAATTGCATCCAAGCAGCAGCAAA
This sequence comes from Machaerirhynchus nigripectus, assembly GCA_013397975.1. Taxonomy (NCBI): domain Eukaryota; kingdom Metazoa; phylum Chordata; class Aves; order Passeriformes; family Dicruridae; genus Machaerirhynchus; species Machaerirhynchus nigripectus. The sequence goes on along the minus strand of VZRQ01010602.1, from coordinate 649,137 downwards.
GTACAGAGTGTTTTTGTAGCTTCCCTCAAGCCAGGAATACACTGCTAGCAGGAGAAGGCCCATCTGAAGTACATTTTGCAGCTATTTGTTCTCTTAAATAGTTTAAACACAAGCTGCTGCTGCTATCTGTATAAACATGGTTACATAAAAAGAAGTCAGCTCCTGGAAAACTAATTTGAGTTGTATTATTACATCCAGGGGAGGGAATAAAATGAGAGAAATGTTTTTAAAAAACACCCATTGGTTAGTCACAGTCACAGTCACACAATCAAGAGCCTTGGACACTTGCCCATAGTTCTGTTTTCATGTGGGATTTTTTTTGCCTTTTTCTATTTTTTTTTTTTTTTTTTTTTTGGTAACATTTAGTCTCCCTCCAGGCATACATAACCTTTTTACACAGAAAAGCAGACAAGCATGGTAAAATACATACTGGGGATGGGAGAGGGAAATCTGGGGTAGCAGCTGGTAATAAGGAGAGGCAGCTTTCCTCAACCAACAGGAAATCTGATTAGCTAGAAGATGTTAAGGATGCTAATGTGAAAGAAGCAGCCTTGTGGTTGCCCTTGACAATGGCTTGTTATCTCCATCCCTAGCCGAGGAAGGCGTGGCAGAGCCGGGCCTGGGGTGAGGCAGAGGCAGGATGTTCGAGCACATGGTGTGGGAGGCTGCCCCTTCCACCTTCTCCATGGGCACTGGCACTTCTGTCACCAACAGAGAGCTGGAGCCTCTGTGCTGTAATACAGAATGTCCCTTTGGTGCTCCAAGCCTCGTGGCACCACTGATAGTGCTGTTACTTGGCACTCTAATTACATCCTTTTCTTCTAGACTAAATCAGTCCTATTAGCCCTGCTCGCTCATTTAATTATGTTAATGCATGTGTATTTCTGCATTTTAGAGGAGAAAAGGAAAGAAGAAGGGGGAGGAGAACTGTGTTTGAAATCAGAGAATTGTGAGAGGTTTTTAAACTTTACATATTGTTCAGAACTAAAAATGACTTTGTGTTCCAGTGAGGAATAATGAAGATGAGCCACGTGAAACAGGCACAGCCGCCTGTGCCCGGGACATTCAGAGCAGGCACGCTGGGCAGTGGGGCACCAGTGAGGGGGTTCAGCATCTGTGCTGTGCTTCCTTCAGCCTCAGGTTTAATCTGGACCAGCAGCTGCTGGGGAGGAACCCCCTGGCTCACTGGATGGGGGCCCTACTCTCGCTCTCACGTGAACCTACTGAAACTTTGTCCAGGTTGTGGCCCTTTGGTACCAAACGAATCACATTCCATAAGCTTCCATGGTTTTCCTCATGTCTTCTCGTTTCAGTGGAGGTGAAAAGTGAAGACTTGGTATCCCATTTGCTCTTAACCCTTTCCTGCTGCAGCTGAGCTGTCTGTCCTGGAGCTGTTCATCCCAGGGAAGGCAGGCAGTCTGCTCCTGACTGGTACTGGGCCCTGCAGCCCTCTGTGCCTTCCTCATTGCCCTTTCCCTCAGCACAACCTTGTTCTCGATTCTGCTTTTTCCTGCACCTCTCAGGCCCTCCTGTGGGGAACGTGGAGCTTTCAGCGTGCCTTGTTCCCGAGTTGTGGCACTGGCCAGGAGCAGCTGAGCAATGCCTAGGCCTTCTCCAGTACTAAATGAAAGCAAACTCCTAGAGCCTGCCTGTCTGGGTACGCGTGGAGATGCTGCAGCTGTGGGACCATATCTGCAGTGAAGGATGATCTAAAGGGAGGGACAGACCCAAAAGTCAAAGGTCTGAAGCTGCCACCATTCTAATGGCTTCTTCCCCCGAAGAGAAACCGTCTTTGACTTGAGTGATTAACTGGTAACCTTCTGTTTCAGGGCACTGGGAGGCAGTGGTGCCAACTGCACTCTTGCTTGCTTCAGAGGCTGGGTTCATAGAGCAGATATCTCAGTCCTGTGTGTGGCTGAGCCCTCTTGCCCTGATCCTCCAAAGCCTTTAAGCACGCGATTAACTTTAAACGTGAGTGCTCCCAGCAGAGTCAGAGGGGTTGGGAGTATTTAATGAGCTTACCTGAACACAGTCTGGGCCTGGCTCAGGTTCAGGCTCAGACAGTGCAAATCCAGAGTAATTCCACCAAAATCCAAGATTTACTCAATATTTACTTGTCTGCAAATGAGATCAGAACCCCTCATAGAGTTTAGTTTGATTTCTTTTTTTCTTACTCCCTCAGCAGTTAATGTGGTCCTTATTGCCACAGTGATTCATGATGGAATGTGGAAGTCATCCTAGCAGTCCCAAGCAGCAGAGAAATTTAATGTTTCCCATTATAAAGAGGGAAGTGAAGGATTTGATTCTCAAAACTACTTGGACATCTCATCAGAAAGAGTAGCAGTAACGCTGCCTACTCAATCACCTGAGCACTAGGTACTTTACATTGTCTTTAGAAGGGTCTGGGGAGATGATGCTTCTATCCATGCAGAAATACAGCAGAGTGAGGAATTCAACATTTTTCCATGTTCTTAAACGTAGAATCTGATTTTTTTTCATCTTTCTCTTCAGCAGTGGCTCTGCAGCAGCCTGTGCCAGCTGAGCTGCCAGTTGCCTCCAGCCCTCCCTTCCTCACAGCTCTCACCACGTGCTGGTGCATTGACCTGGGGTTCAGCAAACTCCACCCCAAACACCCTCTCTGCTCCCCCCAAACACCCTCTCTGCTCCCCCCAAACACCCTCTCTGCTCACCCTAAATGCCCTCTCTGCTCACCCCAAACACCCTCTGCTCACCCCAAACACCCTCTGCTCCCCCCAAACGCCCTCTCTGCTCAGCCTGTGAGCTGGGGAGAGGCTCAGCCCTGGTGGGTGCCGTGCCAGCCGTGGCAGGAGCAGGGGGTGGCGAGGGCAGGCGGGCAGGAGCAGCCAGCGTTGGCAGGTGATGTGTGAGTAGCAACAGCTTCTGGGCTCCTGCTTCAGCTTCCCCCAAACTGTTACCCTCTCCTGCTCCTATTTCTGCACCTCCTTTACCTCTCACCAGGCACTCGGCTCTGTGCTTGATGCTTGCACATCCAGCTGTGTGCTGCCATAAGGAAAACATCTCTTTTTAGGTGGCTGGACGTGTTTTCAAGAATAAGGTTCTCTGTTTACACTCCTGAGCAGGAAGAATCCAATTATTGCTGTAATGAGTCTGTCATGAGGTACTGCAGTGGTTACAGAGGAATGATTACAGAGGAAGGCCTTTAAGGCTTTGAAGGAAAGTCACTGAATATAACATTTCAAATGGCTTACAAACCTCTTTGGTTCCTGAATTCACATGTTCCTGCCCCCTTGCAGGACACAGTGCAAGAGCTTTCCTTAGAGCTTTATTGGGCTCCTGAGAGGCCTGGAGATCAGCGAGCACGCAGCCGTGGTTCCTGCATCCTGTTGTGTTGTTTCGCTGGTGCTTTTTAGCTAAGACACCTACCAGGCTGTTCCTACCTCCCTGAAAAATTCACTTTTCCAAATGTCTCTGGCTCCTGCAGTCAGCTGAATGTGACCTGAAGTAAGGAGTACAGCTGGAAGATCCTTCTCGCTGTCTATACACACAACATCTCAGTCCAGGAAACAGCGTGCAGACCTTAGTTTGTCAGACTGACATCTAGAATAATGTGGCTGGAGGAAATGAAGATAAAATATCAGTAACAAAGCTAGCTAGTAATAAAGTGGTTTGTTGAACTGGGTTTTCATGGTGGTAAAACTCGAAGGTGCAGCTGTAAATGTGAGCTGTGCAGTCGTTAGCCAAATTTGTACTCTGTAGCATCAGAAAAGTTTAGGTAAGTAGTGGCATCAGGAGCAGTTGTAGAACTTTTATTTCAAGATAGTGATTTTTGATTCTCAAACTGGACCTGGCCTTACCCCTGAACAGGTCGTGGCAACCCAAAAAGAAATCTCTTACCTTACCTGTGTACTCTTTGAGAGAAATCTTTTATCTGTGCCTTTGGCTATTTTGTTCTAATCTCAAAGTAAATACTCAGTATGGAGACAGTATCTGGCACTTAGCATAGCTGAAGTAGGACATTCAGACCAAATGAGTCACCCTGGTCTTCTTTTCTCATCTCATCTTTAAAGGACTCTGAGATCTTCAAAGAGTGTTCCTTGTATGGAGGGAGGCCTTTGTCTTGCTGCTTTTCCATCCCATGACTCTCCTGAGAAAGCACCAGACTTTGTTCTTCAATCTGTCCTCATTTTAAATAAGGAGACATAGTTTTTTATTAATAATGAAGGTTTTTCTTTGTACCTTACTCAGCTACATGGCCCATCATAATTATTGCACAAACCTTTATCAGTGGTAATTAAATAATGAGTGCCTTTGGGTTGAGATCATGACGAATCTTTCATGATGTTCTAGGTTAGGAGAAGTCTGTAAAAGAGGAGGAGTTAAACTTCCCAGCTGTCACTGGAGAGTTGTTCCCTTGCCAAGGGTAGTCAGGTCCGAAAGCACCAAGGCGAGTCTGCCTGGAGCAGCAGAGCACGCTGCAGAGATCCCCTGCCCCACGCCCGTGCAGTGCGAGTGGTCACCTCAGGGGTGATTAGCTCAGAGAGATAATTGTCTGTGGTTTCTAGTTCCAGGGTTAGCTCAGCCCACAGCTGACTCAGGGGTTTCTGCTCTTCATCCCATCAGCAGTCTCTGCCTTCAGCAGCTGCTGCCTCTGAGTGCACAAAAACAAACCAGCAAAGCTGATCCGAGAGCCCGGCAGGCTCCTCCTGCCCTGGGTTATCCGGAAAAGAAGAGGAGCTCAGTCTGGCTGGGAACTCAGTCCGCTCTCCCTGTGCTCCCTCAACGCGTTTTTCTCTCCCTCCCCTTGTTCTGGATCCTGCTCTCTCAGGGCTGGGGATGCTTTCTGGACAAAGCTGGAGAATTTTCACAACAGTGCATTTTACTTCAAGTCCATGGTGAGCACACTGCAGTCATGTGCATTAATGTTACCTTGTGATTGCACAAGCAGTTACCTTTTGGTGGTAGCACATTTGTCTCTACTTCTTGTTCTCTTTCAAGTGTTCTGACCTGAAAGCTACAGAAACTGAAGAAGCTTTACCCAGACCTCAGGACAGAAAGGTGCACTGCCAAGCAGTGGTGTTCAGGAAGAATGAACAGGGGTTGGCTGGGTATTGCTCCTGGCGTGTTTCATTCTTGCTGCCATGTGTTTGAAAACAGAGACAGATTTTTCTTTTTTCTCTGAAAGACAGATTACAAAGATTTACGTTAAACCCTAAAGATTACAAGGCACATAAACCTGCAGAGGTTCTGAGCTGCAGACTGTATCCAGCACAGGGCTGTGCTTCCTCTCCAGTGATACAATGTTGAACTCCCATAAAGAAAACAAGGAAACACAGAGAAATCCTTTCCAGGCATTTTGGCTGTTCCTGATCTCAAGCTGTCTGCCACATTTTTCAAGCGTGCTAAATAATTCTTGCATGTTGATTTAGGAAGGAAAAAATTAGGAATATACACAAGTTCCTGCACAAGAAGTCTTTAGTTACCAGCTGTCTCTCACGCTTGACATTTCCACGTTACACAGCAGTCCCTTTTGGAAAGGTTATTGGTGCAGCTGTCTTGGTTCTCACTGTTCTGCTCTATCTGGTCAAATTTAGTTCTCGTGACAGAATAAAAACCTGGTGGCCACTCTTCAAGTCTGTGCCATCATGAAGTCAGATTTTGATTTGTTTTGTGTGGCCTGTGGCATAGAGGGTCAGAACACCAGTGGAGGGTGGTGACTCAGGATAATGTTGCACAAATATCCGAGCATCTTGATTGTTCTGAGCCCCACACAGAAGACAAAGGAAGTGGCCCAGCTTTGTCCCAGTTGCTCTGACGGAGGTTTGGGTTTCTTAAAAAATATTTTCCAAGTAACAGCTAAGTCTTTCTCTTCATCCTTGGTTTTTCTTCTTGTTACAATACTCTGTCTCAGGTTTTTTGTCCTTGGCTCTTGTGGGAGAGGTGCATTTCATTCCTCAGCTGTGTTTCTTGTGACCTTTCTGAGAAGCTTAGAGGCTTAGCTAGGCCTGGAGCCTACCATCATTAAAGGATGGAACCCAGAGGTTTTCTGTAGAGAGTGAAACCTGCAGTCTGTAACCCCAAAGCAGCAGAACTTACCCCGTACAGCTGGCTGGGACTTCACCATCTGCCCAAGATGCACCACAAACTGTCATTAAACTTGTCATTAAACTTCCCAGGTCATGCAGGGCTCCAGTGCCAGGACACTGTGGGCTGGTGACATCAGGAATGAGAGTGTTTGCACTCCTGTCCTCTGCCCGTCCCCATCACTGCTTTGCAGGCTTTACCAAATTTCCCTTCGGTGCTGCAGACAGGTGGGGCTGCAGGAGCAGAGTCAGCCATGGGGACCCTCTGCAGGACAAGAACCTGAGGCTGCAGGGGACGAGGTGCTGGCTTTTGCATCTTTTGAAAAAGACTTTAACAGCATAAACCACATTGGTGGTGACTGTCAGTATGTTCTCTACATGTGCCTTTCCTCTGAACAGACGTGGGATTTTTCATTTCTGCAACAGGTGACATCAAATTAACACTTAATTGCAGGAGTTGTTAAAAATGCAGGGTTAATTTCAGTTGTGCACCTTTGCTTAATTGGTGCCTGCCCCTGTCTCTCTTCCTCTACAGCTCCACCTTGGCAGAGTCAGTAATTAAAGACCAAGTTTTGCTTTCTAGTTGCTCTTATCTCTGGTAAGTATGATCATTCTCTCATTTCAGACAAGTGGCAAAACTGACCTTGAGTACTGCTAGTGTTTCTCAGATGTTGTTAGCAGAAAATGTTCAAGCTTCACATAAGATCTTCCCTTCTAATGATGAGCTGTCAGCATTAATCCAGTGGAGTTCATGGAGCTGGCCTTTTAATGATAGATTTAGATTAAATATACTGTAAAACCAGTAGTAAGCAAAAATTTGAATGGGACTTGAGCTGCCAAATACAAGTAAGTGGTTTCTTTAATCACTTGGATATTAAATTAGATAAATGTAAAAATGGTGAGAAATTTTGCTGGTCTTTGTACGAATAACAAGGGAGCATGTTTAGGAAACTACTGGTATAACTGAAAAGAATTTGATGTAGTGCATTTCATAACATGTGCAGTGAAATCTACAGTCAGTATGATACGGTTCTTGATATATTAAAAAAATGCAGTCCTGGTTACTTCTACGTTGAGGGAAGCTCTGAGTCAAAACAAGCTTTCCTGCTGGTGCTGAAGAACATATTCTTTGTGATATGCAATTGCTACTCAAGTGAAAGTTACATATTCTCTAAAATTCAGATATTCTGCTTCAAAAATTCCTTTGCTGCTTGATAGTTCCTGTCTTAATAAAAGACAAATAAGTGATTTTAAATCACTTGTCAACTTGAGGTTGCTGAGCCAGCTGCCTGCAAAACCTTGAGGAAAACTGAGCAGATTGCCAGAAGGTTCCTGATTTAACAGGGACTCTTCTCAAATGATGACCTTCTAACCAAAAATTAGTAGGCTGTTCTAAAGGATGGAGATTTCTCCTGTGGAGGTTTCTCGATGGTGGTTGTTCTTTGGCAGCAGAGGTGTGTGCTTTCCTAAGGTTGCCTGTTCTGAGTGTAAATAATACTTCTACCAAATTCAGAATATCAGCACACAATGGCAGCAGACTCTGGAATCCCAGAATGGTTTGGGTCGGAAGGGACCTTAAATCTCATCCATGGGCAGGGACACCTTCCACTCTCCCAGGCTGCTCCCAGCCCCATCCAGCCTGGCCTTGGACACTTCCAGGGATCCAGGGGCAGCCACAGCTGCTCTGGGCACCTTGTCCAGTGTCTCACCATCCTCAGAGTGAAAGTTTTTTTCCTAATACCTAATCTGAACCTCCCTTGGTTTGAAGGCTTTCCCCCTTGTTCTATCACCGATACCTTGTAAAAAGTCCTTCTCCAGTTCTCTTGTAGCTCCTTTAAATGATTGAAGGCCACAATAAGGTTTCCACAGAGCCTTCTCTTCCCCAGCCTGAACAACCCCAGCTCTCTCAGCCTTTCCTCATTGGAGAGGCGCTCCAGCCCTCTGAGCATCTTCGTGGCCTCCTCTGGAGTCACTCCAACAGGTCTGTGTTCTTGTGCTGAGAACACAGGAGATGGATGAAGCACTGCAGGTGTGATGCTCAACTTGTGCAGGCTGGTACCACTGGGAGCCCCGATGACTCTGACGTGTTGGTAGGTCATGTCTGGTGAAGACACTTTTGAGGATAAACGTGCTTTTTTTTTTTATGAACACTTCTATTACCATTCCTATTCATTTTCATTTGAAGACAAGTTGCAAATAAGTGAGGACTAATCATCAGGAGGGAAGATGAGTTGAATAGAGTGACAGAAAATGAGAGGAGAATGGGTATGAAGAACGCCAAGGAGGAGAGGACAGTCTTCAAACTGCAAAGCATCGTGGTACCGAGAAGGAGAGGTTCAGGTGGGAGAACGTGAATCTGATGGGGCAGAAAAGTCTGCAAGGAGAGAGGGTGAGAAGGTGGTGGTGTGGACAGGTGAGCAGACTGCTTTTGGATGAACGTGGCTGCAGGTGAGATCCAAAACTGGAGCAGAGAGAGCTCCAGTGGTTAGAAGGATACTGCAGAGAGGAGTTGTGAGCCTGAATGGACACCTCACAGTGGGAGAAGTTACCTGAGAGGACGAGAGATCTCCAAAGAAAAACAGGCAAGTTGCTCAGCTAAACTTTGAGTAACACCATCTGTACTATGCCAGCACTGCCAGAGGAATGTGGTATGTTCTCCTGAGTGGTTCTGCCTCACCCTGTGAGGATCAGACCCCTGAACTGAGCACCCAGCTGCTTACAAAGCACAGCAGCTGCTCTCTACCTCCACGTTCACAGCTCTGTACACATCATTACATGCCTGAAATTATTTAATGCTCTACACAGTGGATCCCAGTCACACAATTAGTTTTTCATACCCTTACGTATATTTAATGAAGTACATTGACTCCTGTAGAATGCTGCCAATTGACGTCTGATCAGGTATATTCATGGCAGATTCTTTAATTTGCACATGCAAATGAAAATGTGAATGCAATTGTTCATCCAGGAGACTGAGGAAATCACAGGGCAGCACTATGACAATTTGTTATTGATGTAATCTCTTCTATAGCAGAATTTGTACTGTCTCAACAGAATTGAAAAGGTGCCTTTTAAAAACTAATATCTCAAAAGGACATCATAAAAAAACCCAACCCCAACTCCTGCCAGTTTTTTTTTAGTGGTGTGGTTTGGAGTTGGGTTTTTTTTAGTAGTTTTATTGCCAACTTTTAAAGTCAGCTTGTTTCCAGCAGAATGATGTTGAGATGGACGCTTGCCGACATTTTTCTTTGTAAGTCCTTGGCCAGACTTGTATTTATTGGACTCCACTCCTCCTGAAATGTGTGCACTGAGAGGTCTTCGGCTTCAGGCCAGTTCACCATCTGAGTTCTGTAATACATCCCCAGAGATTTCATCCTGTCCCCTTGAAAGGCATCAGTGACTTCAGCTGGTGTTGCAGAGGAGTTCTATATTTAGCTCTCCTCTTCTACAGGAGCTGTTCCTTATTCAGGTGCCAGACTCTGTACCTTCATTCCCTGTTTTATTTCTAGCAATCTTTCTGTATAACCTCTGTTTCACGAGTCGTTCTCCCTCCGAGTCAGTCTCTTGTTGCTCTAAGAAGTCCATCTCTGTTCAGCTCTAGAGAAAACATTCTGGCTGGGAAGCAGGGGCAGCAAGGGGGAGGAGAGCCCAGTAAAGTGCTGTCCCCTTTCCAGTTTCCTGGAGCTGATGAACGCTTACTTTTAATGGCACAAATCCTTGGAAAACTTTTTTTATATAATCTATAAATCAAGATTTATAAGGAAAAACATGCAAACCTAAACTCACACATCAGATTTCTCAAGAGACTTGTGGGGCTTCAGGTTCATTAGAAAGGAAACTAGTTAAAAGATTAAGTTGTAGTACTTTGATTAAGGATGGGACCCTAGGGAAGGATTAAAACAGATCACTTCTTGCAGTTCATTTGGAAGGCAAATTCACAAATAGTTTTGGGCTTATTTATGGTCTTTAAAAATCTAGTGGCAACTGTGTTAAGAATCTGGGAGAGTGGATATCTGATTTCTCCATCACTGTTACAACAGGACTTGTTAGGTTTTGTGTGATGCACCCTGCTCACACTGCCCTGTTGGATCTCGAAGCTGTGAAGCAGAGGGGTTGCACAGTTCCAGCTGGGAACTGGCTGCTGCTGCTGCCTTCTTCTGCCTCCTTGGGAGAACAAATGCTCCAGGCTGGGTTTATAGGTAGTGCTGCCACATGTTCTGGGGATCCTCTGCCCCCCACTAAGCCCAGCTGCCGTGAAGGTCCTGTAAAGAACGAGTGGTGATGGCTTTGCCTGCTCAGCTCCTGCTCACTGCGCTCCTTCCAGCAGCACATTCCAAAACAAGTGAGAGAGGAGTAGAAGGAATCCAGATCTGCAGAACTGAGAGATCTTACCTGAAACGTGTCTTCTGCAGCTTTTAATAGTGTCTGCAACATGAACCCTGAAGATTTAGGGAGATTGTTTTCAGAAATGTTTTCTTGTAAAAGAAATATGTTTCATCAAAACCAGAATGTGGCTCTGCAAATGTGCCATGTAATTGCAGGGGTTAAATCTTGTTATCAACTTTGCATTTCATAGATTGACTGCTGCCATTTGGGGTCTAAGTCAAGAAAAGACTTTCAACTTTTTATTCTCAATTTTTTTTCTTTGTTCTTCTTTTTCTTTGTTTTTTTTCTGTAATAGTATAATTTTACAGATTTACCACTCTGCTTTCTAGTTTTGCTGCTGGGAGATCCAGAAACAGGAAGTTGAGACAACCCTCAACTAGACTATCTTTAAAATTCTGTGTTCCTAAATGGTGTCTGGCTATGAGATGACTTTGGGGTGTGCAAGTCTCTTAATCACTTTTATTAATTGTGCTTCCTGAGCTCTCACAGTGTTACAGAAGGGTGTAGTTTGGGATGGGGCAGGGCTTTGCATATGGTAGAATTTCAGATATTCGGGAGTTTGGATTAGCATCAACAAGTGAGCCAACAGCTCCAACATCCCAGTCCCTCGTGGTGGCCTCTCAGGGCAGCCCTGAGATGCCCTTTCACTTGGAGGTTTGGTGTCAGGGCAGGGAAGAGAAGGGTGATGCACGTACTACGCTCAGTGTAGGCTGAAGTGATCTGTCTGTTTTTCGTGCTGCTTCTGTGTAGGAGGACTCCATCTGGGCTATTTTTAAAAGCCATTTATTATGTTAATAGTTGATGCAGAATTCTACTCTTTTCATTGTCCTCAACCCAAAGATGTACCTTTCTTTGGACTAAAAATTATTTCTCCTGGACAAAAATTCAGTTTCTCTAAAAAAAATCTCCCAACTGAAGACCAGAATGATGAAAACCAGTGAAATCCCTTTGTTTCTTTCACTACTAACTAGCAATCATCCCAGGTAAAAGTAAAGGATGGCCAAATTTTATGTTCTATATGAATATCCAATCAGGAAGCTCAAGTTCTCTGGCACATAGATAAATTCAGGGAGGGGTATTGTCTGAAGTGTCTGCTGCTCACACCTCTGAGGGGTGAGTTCACTCTGGCAGTGTTTGATAGAGAAAAGGGCAGCAATGAGAAATGGTACAAAATACAAAGAAAGAGCTAGGAAATTAAAGTGTGTGGAAAAACTCAAGTCAGTGGGATTCCTGTGGTTTATAGTCATCTTCTTTCCTTCTTGGTGGTTGAGTTTGTGGACTGGAAGTTGCAAGATTAAAGAGCATAAAGAAACTAGAAAACGTCATCCCCACAGCAGGAGGAGCTTGTGCTTGCAGACTCTCACTGGCACAGTTTCAGCTTTAAAAGATTTGCAGTTTATTGACTGGGTGAGCTACCCTGCAGCATTAATTGCTGTTGTCCCGGGACAGGCTATTTCCACTTAAGGATGTGATTTCCTTGAGGTAATACACTTGGTTCTTACTTGTGTTAGGTCATTCATACATTTTGATGGTTAGAAGGAACCTTGCTGTGACCTTAAGTTAAGAACGTTACATCCCTTTTTAGTTCCCTCTGCTCTAAGGGCAAATAAAAGCCAGGTGTATCGGAGTTTTGTGCTTCCTTAATAATAACAAATATATGAAATGGCTTAAGACAGTCTTGATATTTTTCCTGTAGCCTCCACACTATAATTAAGTCTGTTACTGGAGAATAAAGGGAAAGCTTGGAGTGTGTTCTTTCTCGTAATGAATGAAGGAAAATATCAATGCAGAGACCAGATTAGATACTCTGCACAGTATATCAAATTGTTCTTCATGGCAAAATCGCTCGATTAGGACAATTAATGCAGAGGTGTTGTGACTAGGTGTAAAGAGAGCTGAGCAGCATCAGCTTGGTAATAAGTGCTGTAAGTTCATGTTTGCTATGAAGCAGTGGGAGGCAGGAATTCCACATGGAGAAGAGATCTTTCTGTGCGTGAGTTGTCGAGCATGGAGCAGCGCTCTGTGAGAAGAGCAGCACAGCAGGAAGCGTGGCACTAACGCCGCCCTCAGGGCACAGGAGTTGAGTTTCCTACATGGATTGCAAGCCCGAGAGCATTCGGGTTTTCTGAATTGCCAGTGTGCTGCATGACTGAAGGCAGGAGTGACATTAGACCATCTGAGCAGTGGGGGCCACAGCATCTCCTCCAGACTGGTGTTAAGCTCAGAGCCTTGTCTGACTCACAGAACCACAGAAAACATTGAGGTTGAAGAGACCCACGAAGACCATCGAGTCCAACTCCTTGCCTTGCACAGGCACCGTGGGCCTGAGAGCGTTGTCCAAAGGCTGGAGAGATCATTGTCTCAACCCAAATACATCTCTTTAAAAGCCATTTCTCCTTCAAGAGGCACCATGTTCTTGGTGGTCTGCTTTCCTCTCAGAAGACAAAATTTCTCTGAAAAAAATTGTTGATGTAATCATTTTCACTTGCCTTAAAATTTCCTTTGTCTTATCCATGTTTTAACTGGATTTTTTAGGCAGACGAGGTTTTGGTATTTTTAATCAAAAGCAGATTTTCCTTAAAGTACACACAGAATAATGAGGTGTGTTAATGGAATATTGGTTTGTGTGCAGTTTTGTGGAAAGGAAGTTCCCCAGCCACGTTTGCTCCAGCTGTGGAGCACCTGTCCAAGGCCAGTGTGTGCACCAGCTTTATGTGGGAAAGAGGGGAACTCGAGGAGGAATATTTCTGGCGTCCCCACCCACTGGGAAGGAACGCAGCCTTTGGACCAGCTCCGGCACTGCCCTTGGAGAGCTCCCCTAAGTACTAGTGTAGGTTTGACCTTTACTCCAGAAAGCTTTTGGGACCCAGTAGAGAATTATTTCCAGTTAATTAATGAACCTAAATCCAGCGGATTTCAGACCCATTTATTTGTTGGCAGAGGTGACGCCCTAGGAAATGCGAGGGCGGGGTGTGAGTGAGAGTCCTCCCATGCTGAAGGATGTGGAGTCCCTTCAGTCCAGGCTGAAGTGCTTTTGATAACTGAGACACTGAATAAACCAAGGCTGTTCTGGAACAAAGCCATTTTAAAATTCAATTTCAAGTATGTGTCTTTTTCTATTTCTCCCCTTCTCCGTTTTACGAGTGGATAAATACAGTGGAGGGAACGGCAATCACGAGTATGAAATGAATCCTCTGAGAACGTTCCTGTAAGTTCTGCAGGCAGAGAGCAGAAGTTCCATCAGGCTTTCCCGTAATATCTTCTCAAACTTGGGTCTTGTCTAACCTGTAACTGGAGAATTGTTCTCTCTCCAAGGTCGTAACTGCGCTCTCTATGATTATGGTCCATTTAATTGTGGACCATTTGTCCAGGGAGTATTACCAGAACACTGTGGTCCTTGGAGTGTCCTGTGGGTCCCCCCATAAGGGGCATTTCTTATCTCCTGCCAGCTGCTGTCCTGCTGCACTGCTCCCTGGGCACCTCTGCCATGTGAGGAAGCCTCAGTTTTGCTCTCACTGCCCCAAGAGAGATCTCCCGAGCAGCCAAATTGCCTTTAGATCCAGGTCTGTCGGGGGAGGAGGTGGGGAGGGTCAGGGGAACAGGACACACGGTTCAGATTTATTGGTGTGGTGAATTATGAGTAACTAATTGGAGTGGTGTGATTAAAGGCAATTAAACAGGGTAGGGAAATATGCATATTTCCTAAAGGGTTATGGCTGTGTTTGTCCTGAGGTAGAATTCAAACACTGACAATTTTTCAGGTGATTTACAACTTATTTTAGAATTACTCAATTTGAAGGCCCATACCCCCAATCTACAACAAAATAAACCTCAAGAAATTGGCTTAATTGACCCTGTATCTATAAAGCTGCAGGAAAGTTGGTACTGCTAATGAGCAGTGAGGAAATTGCCTTGTTAATCCATTTTAAAAAATCAATAGGAAATTGTTTTATCAGGTCTCCTAAAACAGCTGCATATGCTATGATTGATCTGATCATGTAAAATATTGATCACTGAGAACCTTTAGGTATAAGGAGACTGTACAAGTTAGAGAAATGTGCATTAAATGCATTAAATTCATGTTTTAAATGGCTGATTACAGAGAGGTAAAATGAAGGGAAAATAAAACTATGGAAACATTCAAGTTTGGCTGGTAGGAGAAATACTACTTGAACTGGTTTGGATTATTCAGATTGCGACGCAGTGGCTTTTTGTCACAAAAAAAGTCTTGATTAATAATATGGAAAAGTAGGTTTTCGTGTTACAAATGGTACTGAATTGAGAGTCAAGCAGATAATGAGAAACAATTTAATCTGATACATGATGGGGATTAATTTTGAGTACCTGGGCTGTAACAGGGCAGCACAGCTCAATGCAGATAAATGGAAAATAATAAGCTTAGGAGTAAAGAACTCCATAGTAAATGAGTGCTCAGATGCTGGAGCAGGCTGAGTCAGGGGAAAAAAATGAGAAGTTACTGGAGAAAAATTGCCTATTCAGCAGCAAAGGCAACAAGAGGAAATGAGTTATTGAGCTGCTGCTGAAGGGGAGAGCAGAGGACTCAGAGCCCCGGGGTTGGGGCTCACCCATGGGCTGTAACACTGGGGATGGAGAGGCAAAGTGCAGGCTCCAGAGGGAGATGCACCTCTCGTGGACAGAAATGGTCCTTAAGGTTTAGAAATCTCTAAAGAAAACCAAAATCTGCTATTGGAGAGAAGCAGGAATTTGTGGTTTTTAGCCCACTGGCAGAAGACAAAGAGATTTTTTTTCCCGCTGATACCAGGTGGAAATTTTAATTGCTGTAATTCAGAGCAGAACTGAGGAAGCTGCCAGAGGATCTCCAGAGAGATCCCCGGGGAGGTCCAGGGGGCAGCCCACGTTTCGGAGCAGAGCTCTCCTGGGAGAGCCCCCTCCCCAGAGTGACTCTGTACAGCGCTGTCTGGCTGGGCCGAAGCGACGTGTGCTGCAAGGAACCAGGGCGCGAGGCTCAGAAGAGAGGGAAGGGTTGTTATGCTGCGCAGAACTTGTGGGATTCTTGCTTTAGGAAAAAGCTCTTCTGGCTTTTCTCCTTAAACCTTCAGTGGTTTTATTCTTCCTCTTGTTTTCAAATGTCTTACTATGATGACTTTATCCGATTTAGGTTTTCCAGTACGTTCGTAGCATCATATTAATGCTGTTGGAACACTAATGGATAAGAGGCCAGACATGGTTTGCAGGAAAAGAAGCATTTTTAGCTCACACTAAAAGATGCTGCTTCTCCTAAAAGTCATTGCCCATTTCATACCCAAGGAATGCAGCAACTGCCCCTTTTTTTCAGTATTTCCTCCCACCTGGCAAGACTGTTGTCTCCTTTGTGACAGCATTTGGTTCTGTTGGCAGACTCAGCTGAGGATGGCTGTGAGGATCACTCTGTGTTTACTTGTGGCAGAAAGAAATAGTGCAGATCTCAGGCTTACACCCCGTGTGTGATCAGTGACGGGTTCTGGGAAGGTGAGCTCAGGTGGCAGAGCCCGCTCCGTGACTGAGATCAGTGAAGAGTGGGCGCTCCTACTTAAAACTGAGGGTGTTCTAAGCTAGACAGTAGAGCAAAAAGCTGATGGTGTCTCTTTCTGCTCTAACTGGATTATGGTAATATCTCTCCATGGGATAGTGTTGCCTTGTATAATAAAAGCTGTTTCATTGCCACCCAAAAATAGGACAATCTCAGTAGATAACCTCAGGTGTCATTTCTCTGTCAGGTGACAAACTCACATGAAGGTCAGGTAAAGCACACGATTTTCTGTCTGTTCTCAGGCTCTGGTAGAAGATCAACAGCCTTTGTTACAGTGTTAGAAAGAGACTTCCAAGCTGTGAGTGCCCTTGGCCCAGTAAAGATCCTCTGCATTTTCCTGCAGTACATACCCACCAAAATCTGGGTTACCTTCTGAAGTCCTACAGGTGTTCTAAAGATGTGTAACTTACCTTTAAGAATAAAATATTAAAGGTAGAAGGAACAGAGGAACAAAACCTCTAGGGATGCTCCAGCATTCCAACTTAGCAATTTAATTACAAAGACAAGTAATTAGAGAATGAACATTAATTAAAAATCAATAGTTTCAGCAACTGTTCTCTTCCTCTGCAGTTAACATACATTTTTTTATGGTCAGACTCTACAGAACAGTGCTCTCCTATCTCTGAGAAACGGGAACTCATTTAAGTGCACAAGCTGGGGTCAGTGGCACATCTCTGGGAGCAGTGTGGGCTGCTGGCTGTTGTGCTGGCAGGGGCAGCCGTCTGACCACAGAGAGAGGGTGGCCTTTGGCCCCACCTGCTGCTTGCTGAATGTGCCCCTAAGGGGGCCTAAATCCAGGCTGTGGCCCTCAAGCTGAAGGGAGCACTGCTGCCAGGCTCAGTTCCCATGGCTCATGACAGCGACGGGGTTCCAGCACACGCGGGAAGCGGAGGTGGTGGCAGTGGAAGTGAGCTGCCCCATAAAGCCTGTCTGTGACAGCTCTCAGGCTGGGCACAGCATTGTTACTGCTCCGTGTGGCTCTCAAAGCACACATCAGTTTGAATTCATGAATGCCCGAGCAAGTTTACTTATACCCTCTTTTTCTGCAAATTATATTTTTATGGCTTCAGAATTCAAAAGCAAACTTCATTTTTCTAAAGCCTTGTGCATGTCTAATGAGAGTCTTGACATGAAAGCTTTCTCCATGCACAGGTACCTTGGGAATCCAGGGCGTGGAGGAGCCCTGCTGCTGTACGAGGGCCCTTGTCAATTATAGATGTTTTCGTCATGATCTCTAAATCAGAGTAACCCAGAAAAACTTCAACATGGTCCTGTAATTACTAAACCTTGTCCTGCCTTTTTGCCTCTTGAATCTACACCTATGAAGGCATTTTAACAGAAGACACTAGGCTACCAGGTTTGATTTCTTCTGTTAAGACCTTTTGCTGCAGCCGAGGAATACTGCGGGGGCAGAGGAGGTGTGAGGCAGCTCGTGGGCTGGGGGCTGAATGCCTGGGAATGGGTCTGGGGGTGAGACAGGGTGGCTCAGGGGCGCCTGTTCCCTCTCGTGCTCAGGATCCAGAGCTGCCCAGGGCCCAGCAGATTTGTCCTGCTGCTGCCCGTTGTGCCAGTGGGAATGTTCTTCCCTGTCTCAGCTCTCTGTGGCCTGGCTGGTCTCTGCCAGTCCAGCAGGACCCACACGGGCTCAGCATCACAGGGGCGCTGAGCTGGGTGCCCTTAATGAGATCCAGTCATTCTAATTGCTGATAGTCTCATAGATCAAACTTTGGCCCCTGCCACGGGCGTGCGGCAGGAAGCCAAGCGCCGGCGATGGGGCTGTGCTGACGGCTCAGCGCTGATGGGGCTGTGCTGACGGCGCAGCGCTGCGGGCAGCCCTCACTGCACAGGCGGGCACGGCCACCGTGTGAGGGGCCCTGCTCGGTGGCACTGCTGCGCCAGACCCTGCCAGTGCCGCGGCTGCGCTGCCCGGGCAGCTCCCCTGGCTGCAGGCTCTTCCCCGAGCCGCTTCAGCAGCGTTCCCTGACACCGGCTCTTCCCCGGCCCTGCAGCACCACACACGGAGTAATTTTTCTAACGCTGCGTTATGCAGAGTCAGGAAAATTATTACCCCAGGCAATTTTATATAAATTACAAATTTCTTTTACAGTTATCTCTTTAAATTAGGACAAAATGCTCTGTGATTCATGAGTTGATCCAAGGCTTCAGCCACAGAAACCCAAATGTGTGCAAGGAGGGAGCTGGTTTTATTCTGCTCTGTGCTTCGCACCTTCGTACAACTCTGTGGTACGTCCAAGGCATGTAAGTGAAAACAAAGCGTGGGTAGACTCCTCTCCAGTGCCTGGTGGGGACAAGGGAGGAAGAAGAATTGGAAGAGACTGGCGAAGGGTGGTTTTTCAGGGTCTGCTCTCGTGGAGTCTTGGTGCCATTGTTACTCTGACTCAACAGGCTTGGGGTAGTTCCACTCACCCAGCTCCAGTTCAGATTCACTGTTACAAAGCATCCATCTCTTTGGTCTTCTTGGAACCTGCCTGCCTTCAGGCCCATGAAAAGGCTGCAAATCAAGCCTCACCTTTTGTCACTGACTAGCTTTTTAAAACAAATTACAAACTAATACAATCAAAAAGAGAGTTTAAATAACAGAATATTCAGTTAAAGCCTTCTTCAACAGATTTCAGTGCAAGACTGAAAATGAACTGTTATCTTTTCAGTTATACTTAGAGAATGCAGATTTGAATTGCAAAAAGGACATTTAAATAGCTTGTGCAATTTAAAACAGACTGAGTCAAACTGACAAAGCAGAAAATAACACGAACTAGAGATGCACTTGTGTGCTGTATCATGTTAATGATTCTGTTTCCTAAACCAGAAAAAGCTCAATAATATATGTTGTTTCCAAACAAACCTATGTTTTATTAAAATAAATTAAAATAGAGAAAAATACAGCAGTGTGGGATGGGAAGGAAAACAATTATTCAGGAAGATTAAGCTTGCTATACATCAGAGTTTTTGGCATGACCCACTGTGAATTTGTGTATTGTTTGTAAAGATTTTATCTGCAGATTTTGCATCTGGCCTCAGTCCTTTTGGATGCAAAACCATGAGCTTTATGTGACAAAGATGCAGCACAGAAGGAAAAGTTGTCCAAGTGTTGTACATAGGTACTTGCTGGAAAGCCGTTCTGGAGATGCACTTATCTGAGCTTGGGGATGCAAGAGGACAACAGCAGCAGGGTAGGAAGGATTGGGGATTTGCTCCATGTTTGGTCTAAGAGCCAAAGCATTTGTATTTTGAATTAATCTGCTTGGGTGCGATGGATAATTAGCAAAGTGAGTGAAAGCCCTTGTGGCAGCAGCTGTGAACAGAGTAACAGCACATCCTCTTGTGCCTGGGCTTGTGTGGAGATGCCTGTTCTCCAGGTGCCTGTTCTCCAGGAGCCGGGCTGTGTCTGCGTTCCTGGTGAGCCATGCATGGTTTTGGGGCTCTTGACTCCTCCAGCCAGAGCAGCTCCAGGGTCCCTCTGTGCCTGTGATTACACCATAAAGGTTTTCCTTATGCAGGCTGATGTCCATATGTTAGGGGCAGACGTGATGCTGCCTGGCACTGTGATGTGATCGTGCCTTACATCTGCATTTCAGTGTACATGATACGCCTGTGAGTGCTGGATGCCCAGAGATCCCCCTCTGGCTAATCTGTCAGCTTCCCCTGACAGCTCTTAAACAAGGATTTATCAGCATGACTCAAAGGTACCTTTCTGGCACTTCTAATATGTGTAATTTTCAATAAGGAAACTCTCTAGCTACTTGCTGATGCAGGCCATGCAGCAAAGTCAAGCCAGATGTCTTTAGGAGGGTTTTGATTCAGCATCTCTTGAAAGGACGAAGCTGGGTCTCAGATGAGCTGAGGAGCACACCCTAAAATGGGAATACCTTGGGCCCAGGGTTTCTGCCTGCCTGCAGTAGTGGCTGGGCTGTGTCCCGCTCAGCTCCAGCCGTGTGCCCAGCCCAGCCTGCAGAGGTGGCACCGTGGGTCTCTGCCACGATGCTGAGTGGGCCCAGGTGTCCCAGGGCTGCAGGCAGAGGCACCAGGAGTGGTGCAGGTGAGGTCTGCAGGGTGGCTTTGGGCCTGAGCACAAACATCGCCCTGCACTTGGAGCACAGATGTTCCCTCGCAGGTGCTCAGCTGCAGGTGGCCTTGGCCCTGGCATGCAGCTGCTGCCTGGCATGGAGGTGCAGGAGGGGTTAATCTGGGGGGCTGAGGCTCTGTCATTGTGCTTCTGGCTGTTGACAAATGAATGGGTCTGTGATTAAAACCATGACTGAGTTGTTAATTCAGTTTCTCTCAGACTCCAGATCTGACACTGTATTTTAAGACTGTTCAGTCTGAGGCGGGGTGTTGGTTTTCTAAACTTCTATGCAAAGTACATTTTTTTCTGTAAACACACAGTTAAATATAGTGAATTTGAACTGGGTCTTCTAGAAACCAGAGTTCACGTGGGGATAGCTGGAGATGGTGTTCTTGGGCTTCTGGTATCTGTGTCTCCATGGAAGTGCCAGTGATCAAAATATCTAGTTGTAGATTAATTGCAGCTAGCTTTTGGCAGGGATTCACATTCAGATGTTCTAGTATTTAAACCACTCTCATAGTATCAGATAGAGTTGGCAGAGAAAAGAAGAGGAGGTATCTACTGAAAAATGCATATACTTCTCTTTCTAGTAGTTAGGGTAAGTGGGCTTCCATCTCTACCTGGTGTGGTAATTCCTTTATTTGGTGTTACTCTTGACAGAAGTAAACCTTGCAGAAAATTCCCTGACACTTGGCTGTTAGATGTGATACATGTTGTCCCATGTAGGTAGAAAAGGTGCTTGAAAGTTGAAGTCCTGATTGTTTTGAATATGGTTATGGTGTTGTATCACTGACTTCAAGGGGCTGTGGCCTGTGCTCTGAACTTTCCATTTCTGCCCTGGTTCCTGGCCCTTCTCTGTGTGCTCAGGGACTGGGATCAGTCGGGCAGCGTGGCTGTGCCCAGGGCTGGGGTATCAGATATCCCCACACCCAGAAACACGCGCAAAACTGGCTCAAAGCACTCTTGCCAACACAAGTGCATCAAAGCCTGGGAGGTGCTGGGTGCGGTGCAGATCAGAGCCACAGGAAGAGCTCAGACCAGTTGTGCTGTTCAGTGCTTGAAATAAGGAATAAATCTGTACTTCTCTTGTTAGCCAGCTAAGAGCCATCACATCAAATGCAGTTAGAGCCCTTTAGGTAATATTCACGTTCTTACACACGTCTCTAACCTGTTGCTCTGCTGAGTTATCCCAGCCATTACAAGGTTTGTAGACAGATACATCCACTTTGCTCTGCTGGAGTTACATCTGTGACCTGTGGTAAGTCTGCCCTATAATACAGCATTAAGAAAAGCTGAACCAAGAAAATAATAGTAAATATGCATTATATATTCTTGTATAAATGTTATTGAAGTAGAGGAATTTTCAAGTTAAAGGATGGCCTCCAATTTATTTAGATTCAAAGGAAACAGAATTAATTCCCTGCATTGCTCCTTATTTTCTAGGAGCAAAGAACAAGGGCAGTGAGGAACCTTGGATCTATCAGCTTATGGAGACTTGTTACTGTGCCATGGCTTGTTTGTAAACTCAGCTCTGAGTTCTTCACTTGACTGTCATGGACATTGTGATGGAGATCAAGTTATTTTGGCTATAAAACTACATCTGTTATGTCAAAGGCTGATACTGTGGGCAGTTTCAGACTTGCAGATACAAACCATGGCAGTCTTCAGACCTTTCCCCTGCAGTTCCTCTGTGGTAGGAGTCTTGTTGGCTGTAAAGCAAAACATCGTTTGGTTTTGGTATGAAGATACATTGCAAGGCTGGCAATTAAATTCAGTGCTTGGGGTTAGTGAAAATAAAATAGCACTAAGCAGAATATCCAGTGCAATGTTTCGTATGTGCTGCCTGGTAAACTCTGACAAGAATTGAAGAGGAGGAAATCTGGAATAAATGTTACAGGAGTTTAAAACCCATTCGGAAGTGGATTACTCTGGGATATGATTTGGATATGATGTCACTGAGCTCCGTGTCTGTGTGTTCTGCCTGAGAGGACACGAGCACCGAGGCAGTCACTGGCAGAGTGTGGGGTGTCAGGGCAGTCGCTCTGTTGGGAGGGCCACAGCAGACATTGTGTTGCCCCAGGCAGCAGCTACTCGATGAGTCAGCTTCAAAAAAAAAATGGAAAAAGGGAACAGAACGTGTTCTTGAAAATAGGAACTTGCTGTAGGACCCAGAAAATCAAGGGTTGTTGTTAATCAGAGACCTGGCAAATACATCTTTTTCCCCCATCCCTGAGAATCTGCAGGAAAATGATCCTGTCTGTGGTGGCCCTGAGTCCCTGTCTCACATGGCTGGGTATGCCAAGGGATGGGCATTTCTGATGGGGAGCAAAGGGGGAGCTTTTTCTTCCTCTGCTTCTTTTTGTTGCTTAGCAGCTGAGCTGCTGCTTGTGCAGGGAGCACGGCGAGCACAGCACAGAACGAGAGCTCCGTTTGTCATCTTGATAAACCTTATTTGTAACACTTCTGTAAAGGATGTGACAGATTGGCTGAGGGAGAGATCTGGGGACATAGGGTAGCACACAAAATCTGATTCTGACTGATGGCATGTCACGATGCAAACGAAGCATGGTCTCCCATGAAGCAGGAATTGCAGCTGTGTTGTCCATTCCTTTGTATATTTTTGCTTTGTCCCTATTGATACAAAAAGTGTTGCTATCGTAGCTGGAACGTAAGTTTTCTCAGGGTCTCCTCTCATGTTTTATTGATTTTTCCTGCTTAATAAAAACTGTCCTTCCTTATTTCTGAAAGGGGACAGTTGTTTACAGCCTGCACATCCCTATCAGCAACTTCTGTAACGGCTGGAGTTCCACTGCCACCCAGGCCTCGTTCACAACAACAGAAATAAGACACGTTTTTCCATCTCAGGTGGGTTTTCCCTTAGTCCCCACTGCTACCACCCTGTGGAAAGCACAGAATGGTCATTCTGGGCCATTGTATTCACAAGCTTTCCTTACCTGCAGGTGCCTGACTGTCAGTCCTGCCTCAACCCATCACTTACTATGGACATTTATTAACTGTAGTAAAACTCCTCATTTGTTTTTATTGTGTCGTCTTTGGGGACCTAGGCAGAAGGCTTGATGAAACTGAAACATGTAATGACTTCGTCCTGATTTTGGTATAATGTTAATTTGCGAGGAAATCTTGGGGGAAAATGCCTGGGAATTGAAACCTTTCATTCCAGTATACCCACTGAACACCATTTCCAGCTGCTCAAAAAAAGAAAATAAAAAATCAACCTTTACAAAGAGCCAAATTTCACCCAAAATTAAATTAGCAGATACTTCAATTTGCCAAAAGAAAAAAAAAAATTTTTGTCTGTCCATGTTTTGAAATGTCTTACGAACTGGCCCATCACACCTCTGCCACTCTGTGCTCCAAAGGGGCTAAAAAGAGACAAGATACAGGGAAACTCAGCAAAACTACAAAATCCTTCCTCCTTCAGCTGAGAGCAGACATGCATTTCTTCCAGTGGAGTGAATTCGTTAATTGTAAAACTCCAGCAGGCAAAGGCAGAGCAGTGCAGAATGATCCAGGGCTTTGTCTGTTGTTATTTGTGTTTCCATCCACAATTTAAATCAGGTTATTGATGGCAGAAACAATAATTTGTCAGTTTGAATGCTGATTATCTGCTCAGAGCAGGATGTCTGTCTCCATCCCTTTGCAGATTCAGTTTGTGAAGCCAGTTGTGGCTCCTTGATGTTACCATATCACAAATACTGAAGTATTTGATGATGAGAATGATAATTTCATCCCTTCCAAGCCTTAACGTGCAATTTGAAAACAAATGTTACCTTTTAGCTGGATGCCTGGAAGCTGGTGACAGCTGTAGGAGTGTTTATTTTGCACAACTTGCGCTGCTTCCCTTCCATGCCGCCACTTGTTCAGTGAAATGAGCCGATGACACTGGAGATGATGAAGCAGTTCTCTCCTCTAGCTCGTCTCTTGGGCCACACAGATCACGTTGCTGAGCAGTCTCTGTGCGCTGGCCGAAAGCATTTCCTTTTCTTCTGAGTGCACCAGGCTGGAGGGGCCCTGTGCTGTCCGTGGCGGGCACTGCCGCCCTGCTGAGGGGCTGGCCCGGGGGGCACTGCCGCCCTGCTGCGGAGCTGTCCGTGTCGGGCACTGCCGCCCTGCTGAGGGGCTGTCCGTGTC
>VZRQ01010602.1:602079-624154 GCA_013397975.1 Machaerirhynchus nigripectus | reverse complement strand
GTTTTACAACCTAATTGATTCTGTGATTCCGCAGCGCCAGGCGAGTTCCTCTCGCCGGCGGTGCTGCCGCTCGGGGGCCCTTCCCCGCGGCTGCTCAGGAGGGGCTGCGGGCCGGCCGTGCCCGGGGCAGCGGTGCAGCGGGACAGCGAGTCCTGCCTCAGACCGAGCTACCTGCACCCAGCACGCTGCCAGCTCACCGCTGGACAGAGGGCCCTTGGACAGGGGGCACCTTGGACAGAGGGCCCTTGGACAGAGGGCCTGGTGTCCTTCCCTCCGTGCAGAACCTGGTCTGCTCTGATGACCAGGGGGGTCCTTGCAAATCAGTCTTCAAACTCTGACTCTCTTGAGGTTCCTGAAGTTTTCGTGAGGGAAAGGATCCCTGGTGCTGTGACCCTCTGCCCACAGCCCTGAGCCACCGGGCAGCTCTGTGCCACTCGCACAAACACGTGCTGGCTACTCAGGTGTGTTCTCCTCTCACGTGTACATCCCTGATGTCTTTTGACTTTTAAGTTCTCTTGGTCACATCTGAAAACCATCGAAGATCTGCTGGGATAAATAATTGCTTTAGGAAGTGGCTACTAATTGTTACAGTCATCTGTCCAGTTTTGCCAAGTCTGTTTAAAAAAACCACATTAAATGTCACATCCCACAGATAAAGGCTTGTCAGCTGTAGAGCAAAGCAGAAATCTGTTCCCTTGTCACAGTGCACTGCTCCAGTGTTTATGTCCTACAGTGGAGCTGCAAAATTGCTGATGACTAAAGAGTGAGTCTTTTAATTGCATTTGGCTATTTAAGCATTACACATCTTAGCAGCCCTCGCTGAATTCTCTGGGTATTTTTCTCGTTTTATCCACCAGCGTAATTAACATTATTACTGTAAGACGTTCATCTTAGTCGTGCTTTGTGAAAAATTGATGCTGGTGTCATTTAGGTGTTTCATCTGGTGTTAGTCAGTGGCTTGCAGAGTAACAATCCCTGTGGGAAGGTTGTGTTTATCACATGTTTCCTGTTGGTTTAATTGCAGCCAGAGGTTAAAAACAAACACTGGGTGCTCCATAGATTGATTGGAAGAGCACAGCAAAACATGGAGTGAAGCATAGAAAAGACTGTTGTTTTATCCTGTCTCTCAAATTGTGCTGGATAGCTGCAGCCTGGTTGTTCAAATACCATCTTAGCAGTGGCAGAGGTAAGAAAACAGAGGTTTTGTCTTCTTGGAGCAGCACTGGGATATTGCTCAGCCTGGCACTGAGCTGCAGAGTCACCCCCAGCTGATGAGTGGGGTGCAGAGGGGTCCTGGTGGCGTGGGTGTCCCTGTCCCCGCAGTGTGTCCCTGTCCCACTGGGGCTCTGTGCAGCTCACACAGCCTTGTCTGGCCACCCTGGGCAGCCCAGAGTGAACCAGCTCTTCCTCCTCTATTCCAGGAGATTTCTTCCTCTGTCAAGTTAAACGAAACCTGGCTTTCTTGTAGGCACAGCCCACTGCTTCAAAAGTTGGTAATAAGTATTTTCTTGACATTCATTTATTAGAAGACTGTTAAGATTGACACAACAAGAGCTAAATAGTAATCTGCCTTTCACCTTTATTTTCATCTATTCTCTGGATTAAAGTTGAAAAGAGTTGGTAAAACGTGTCAGCACTCTGTGTTGAGTCAAATATATAGCTACCTTTGGGTAAAAAGAACTAGACACAGTACCATCAGGGCCTGGTTTCTCTGTTCCAGCTGCTTTTATTTCCTCACAGTGGGATGAAAAATCTGTGCCCATCTCCTGTGACATTTAGCCATTTTTACTGCTTTTTGTAGATAATCAAATACCCATTGTCTCCTTTGGCTGGATTTCCAGAAGAGGAGTTACTGTTCCTGTACACCAGTCGAATGCTTGTTCAGGTGGTCACCTTTGTGAGTGACAGATGCTCTGATGCACAGAATATGCTCTTGTGTATTTTAAATTAGGGAAATAGATTATAAAAATCAGCAGCCCACACAGTTTCCTCACATGACCTGTTCTGTTCAGTGTTACCATGTTTTATCCAGCACGGGTAGTGTTGTTTATCCCATTTTTAAGTTTGCAGGAGCCTAAAAATAGCAGAAAGTGCATACCCCCATCAGTCTGAGCAGTGTGTCATCAGCAGCGAGAGAACAGGCACAGGAGAGCAAGGCTGCACCATCCCCTGCCCTTTGTTTAGGGCAGTTAAAATTTGAGTTGACAAGATAAACTCTCAGACCGTGGAAGGCAGCAAATTCCCCAGTAAATTCCATAGGACGTCTCTGTCTGGAGCTCGGCAGGCCGAGTGCTGAACGAGGGCCAAACCTGGGGCCTCCTTCTGCATTTCCCACCAGAGAATGGTGCTTAGCCCAGCCCAGGGTACTTGGCAATAGAGAGTTGGTTTCCACCCATTTCAGAGTCATCCAGTGCTCAAACCAGGAAGAACTCTTTGAAACCAAACATATCCATTAATTTTTCCTTAGAATACTGGTTTCTGGAGGAGAGGTTTCATGTTGTGTGTACCAGGAAGCTGACTGGTAGCTGGGGTGGCACTAGGTGGGGTCCCTTGAATGATCATGAGGGCTGGGTCCGGAACTGGGTGAAGAGGCAGATCAGCAGCGTTGCTCTGTGTGAGTGTTTCTCCCAGGAATGAAACTCTGCTGGCCACACCCGAGGGTTTGTGTCCCAGCCCTGTCAGGTCAGGTGAAGGAAAGGAATTGTCACCGGCCAAACTGGAAACAAGAGCCTGGTTCCAAAATACAGTTGAATACCCTCCTCCATCAGACACCATCTGGAGAGGATGGACCGTCTACTCCAAGGAAAGTGACTGACGTAAAAGCATGAGGAGCTGCAGAAAAACCAGTTTAGAAATCCAGTGGGCAGGTGTGATAGTACTGAATGTCCAGCAGTAGTCAGTTAACATTTACCCCATTCACTTCTTACTTCCAGGTACAGAGGAAACCTAAAAATGTCACCTGAATTAAAACCTTTCTTCTAATAACTGACAATGAGATAAATCCTCTTCCTCCTGAAGTGTTGAAATGGCAGCAGAGTAGCAAGCCTGTTAAAGTTAGGTGCTGCTGACCAAAGACACCCCGTGGCTGCGCCTGCCCACACCTCCAGCAGCTGTCCAGGCATGCCCCAGACCCTGTTGAGCGAGGTGACCTGACTCAAGCCGTGATGCAGAGACTGGCCTGTCCCCTGCCTGCCTGGCTCCTTCCTTGCCCCTGCCGCGGCTGCAGGAACCCGGTGTCACCTGCCCGTCTATTGATGGGAGCATCGGTCATTGCCACAGCCCCCAAGAACCAGAGGTGGGTGACTCCCACCTTCTGCCCATGGCTGGTGGATTTCTCCAAGCCCATCAGGATAAAAGCTAACTGCTCTAAAGGCTGATAAATCCTTTTGGATCTCCAAGGTCACTGAACCTGAGTGTCTGTGTGAATCTTCTTTCAAGTGCTGCAGCTCAGAGCAGGGTTGTTCAGAGCAGGAGTGCTAGTGCCTGACATGAGGAGAGAGACCAGATTTTTATGCTGCTGTGTGCTGTGGGTTCACTGCAGAGCATGAAATATATTCTTGGGGTTTTTTTTCTTGCTCCTTTTTCTAGTGCTTCTGACTGAATGCTGGGATGCTGTGCACTAAAGCTGTGCTTCAAACTTTCCTCCTTGTCTTTGGAAAGAGAATTAAATAGGAGTAGGACTCCCTCTAATGCTGAGATGTGGAGTTAGAGCTCTCACCACTATAACTGAGAATGTATTTACACAGCTCCTTATTAAAAAAATTGTCATTAAATTACTTTTTTTTTGTTTTTACTACTGCTTCTTTGCACAGGAAATGAAGGTGGGAATGTGTAATGATGCAGAGTCAGATTTGGAGTTTATGAGTTGGGAGGACAGTTTATGAGCCAGAGGAACAGCACAGAAGATTCCACTGAGTAGCCACAGACAGGTTTTGTGCCTGAGAATGGAGCTGGTTGTTTCCCTTGCAGTGCTGGGGCTCTGTGCTGCCGCAGTGGGAGGGCAGCATTGTCACGTCTCAGAGCCACGGGTGCACCATGTGTGCTGTGTACCCACATCCAAACCCTGGGAATGTTATTCCAGTCCCTCAAGGAATCCATCCCGGAGTATGAGGCCCCTCCCAGCCTGGCTTGTGGCACAGGGTACAAGTGGCTTTTTTGTGTCATGTCTGCAGGCTGCTCTCTGGGAATTTTCACCTCGGGGTTCCTGTGGGAGCTGGCAAAGCTCGAGCTGAGCTCTGGAAGCGTGGCTGAACCTTGGAGCTGCCACCCTCTGTCAAAGGCCTCCCTGACCATGAGCTTCGTCTGAATATAGGGCTGAACACAGGCCTAAAGAACCAAGTCTCTGTTCCTCAAAGGAAAGAACAGGCAAGAGGGAGTCTCTAAGGATTGTACAGGAGCCTGTGATGGATACAGCAAAAAATGGGATTCCTGGAGAAACCTTTCTCCCTGATCTCCTTTGGGATATGCTTGTTCTGTGGATGGAGAAAGGGCAGCTATTTCTGGACCATCAACCACAGATGTTTAATGAGCTCAAGACCTGTCCAACAGAATTACCTGGCCTGTTTCCCTTAATATCAGTTTATACTTAGGCCAGACTGGAAAGGGCAAATCTGTTTCTTAAAATATTGGGATGTTCTAAAATCTGGTCCTATTGAGATGTCGAGCAAAATGCAAGACTGCAGTTCTTCAGGAGAATGAGTCCTAAATTTGGTCACCTGGAGTCTGATGGTCTGGAGATGAGGTTCAGGTGCTCAAAAGACTTTAAAAAAAATGGGAAATAGTGAAGAAAATTTATGCACTTGCTGATGATAGGCCCTTACTTATAATTCATCCATCTTCAATTTCTCTGCCTAGGATTATTGTATTTACAGGTTAGCAGAGTCCCTGAAAGCCCCCAACTTTTTCACCAGCATCTTCCCTTTCACTGCCTGTAGAGCTGCAAAAGCACCATCATGCTAAAACAGGCAGAAATTATCCAGGTTATGAACTCTGGGTTTTGTGAACTTTTTTTCCTTTGGCTCAATAATAAGTACAAATACAGTTATTGAGGAATTTTCTGATTTCAAAGCAATTCAAGTAGGGATAGCTGGAAAAGAGTAGCGGTGATTTTGCAGAAACTCTCCACTGAGATTTTGGTGGTACAGGTGTGTCACTAGAAAAAAAATTATGGAATAGCCTCCTCTAGTGGTAAATGCTTTCTTGAGGTTTTTTGAGTACTTGAATCATGGGAGTGTTTTACCTGATGAGGAAAGCAGGCCAAAATAACGTCTGCAAAATAAGTGGTGAGAGTACTTTTGTCTGCTAGAGGTTTCTGCTTCTACTTGTGGTAACGTATGAAGCATCTTGTAGTAACAAGAACTGTCCTGTGGGCTCAGTGCCCCAGAGCAGCACGGCTCAGGATGCGAGCACAGTGCTGGGAGGGTGCACTGAATAACGAGCTGGAAGGCCTGCTGCATGATACTGGCACATAGGAACCCATTTGCTCTGCTCACCATTTCCCCTCACACTTCTCCAGTTGTGTTTCATGCAGCATCTTGTCAGTGGGATGGAACTTCGGGACAAAAATGCTCAATTTTGTCCTTAGATGAAACTTCTTCAAGGCATTAACATCTGTGCCTGGCGATGCAGAGTCTGGATAGTGGGGTAAGGATGAAATCCATTTCATTTATATCTCTACAAGTACAGCACCAGTTCTGGGTCTCCACATCAGGAACTCCCAGGTATAAACGTGATCTGAATCCACTTGCAAAGTGTTGTGCTTTTACTGGAATGTATACAGGGAGCTTGAGGCTGACTTTCCAAACGCTGCAGGGTCTTCATCAAACTCACATTAAGGGATGTCTACTCCTCCTTTTCTGTCCCGGTCAATATTTTCAGTAGTTTATTTTTGTGTGTTATCACAGGAAAATGAAATAACAATGATTCACAGTGCTATAAAATACCAGGAGAAATTAAGAATAAAATCTGAAGGATTAAACCCAACCCCAAATTTGTGTCAAATTAAATTACTTTCAACCCATTACTTTCCTTGGGTAAATAGAGAAATCCTTATTTTATTAGAGGTAATTTATTTAATTGTCATAAATGAAATTACTTTTAGGAGCACTGACGTGTGTATTGATTTTGGCTGCAAATGCTTGCAGAGTGCTAGGAGCAGAGCTTTCCTTGGGAGCTGTGTTTGCACAGAGTGTTTGCAGACGCTGGGGGTGCAGCAGCCGAGGGGTGGGGACGGTGACAGCTGGCAGGAGGCACCTTGCAGGTGGCACTGCCATCCCAAACCGTTCCTGCTCCGAGGCCGGGCTGCTGCCCCTTGGCCAGCACGGGGCTCGGGGTTCCCCTGGGCCAGGGGCTTTGGGCTTTGCTCGGGTGGGAGGTGGTCACCACCAGGCTCTGATCTGGGCTGCTGGAGCCTCCTCCCAGGGACGGAGGGGGAGGCTCTGCTGATCTCCTCATCCCTGACGTCTGCCCAGTGCTGCCTTGCAGTTGTCTCAGTGTGATTTTCAGTGGGGGTTCTCAAAAGCACTTCAGGGAGCTCAGTGAATGCGTCTCAGGGAAATGTAATGGGTTTGATGCTCCCAATTCTCTTAAGTGTTTTTGCAAATCCCATCACAAACACATGCACAACATCCAGCTCTTTTCCATCAACAGGCAGACTTGGAAAGGGGTGGTCTTAGTTTTGGTCGGTAATGGTAAATAGGGAAATGTTCCTTTTGGCTTTAGGAGCTGTTTCCCAGCGCCCTACGTACCACATCTGGGTAGGATCATGCTGTCATGGGGGCGTGGGTGAGGCAGTCGCTGTGTTTCCTTCTCCCTCTTTGGCGAGTAAATGAGAACTGTTTTAGTTAGAGGTTTGTCAGTGTGATTGAAATGTGCTTTCCAGGTGTCAAGGCTGTCGTCCCACAGGGCTCGTGGAAGCACATGGGTGACTGTAACAGTACTCGTAGCTGGTTTGGGGTTTCTTTCAGTGTTTGCTCTGTGCTCACCAGCACTGCCCACATTCTGCACGTGTCTTTCCTTGGGGCACGGGGAAGGCCAAGCAAGGAGCAGGGGCTGTGCTCGGAGCTGCTGCACAGCCACCCTGCCCAGAACCTCCCCAAGGGCTGGTGCTCCGCTGCGTGTGTGGCACAGCTGTAAGGCCTGGTGTAGCCTGGGGCAGATTTGCCTCATTTCCCCCGTGCAGTAGAGGTGGAAGTGGTTTAAGATGCCTCTCTTGGGGTGTTTCAGTGCTCCCTGGGCTACCTTGGGAATGCCTGCCAGAGCATTCTGTGTGCTCCTCATGGCGATGCTGCTGGATCAGGGTGGCCTGGACAGCCCTGCCCAGCACCACACCGGGGCAGGCAGACTCAGCCCCGGGCAGTAAATGTTGACTTTCCCACTTGCAGCTGCCAAGTGACACAGGGCAGGTTCCAGGTCACCCCACAGGGCAGCACCAGTGTCATCCTGTCCTGGTGGGGCAGCACACGCCAGGGCTGCTGATTTCCCAGTGAGTAAATCGGAGTTACTTTTGGTTATACTTCATTTTGCAACTTTGCTAAAATGCTCTGAATAGAATACAAAATAAACATCGTGTTCCAAATAGAGTACAATAGCTGCAGAAGCTTAGGCTTGTACCGATTCTGTCTTTCCTGCTTTATTTTTATATAACAGCAGGGCATTTCCAGCTCTTTGCAGGCAGGTATCAAAGTGTTTCTTTCACTTCTCTGTTTTGAATCCTGTCTGACTGTGAGTCCTGATTTTGAATCTGAGCTTCTCTTGGGCTCAGGAGGTTGTCATAAATGTTACAAATTGCTGGGACATTTTCTGACATTTGGGAATTTGCGTCTGTTTGGTTTCATAGGCTAAAAAATCTGAATTCAAAGTTTGCCCTTTCTGTAGAAACGTTGGTTTAGTTGCAGAACACTTTTCAGAGATGCTGCATCGTGTGCAGACAGGAACTGCACAGATGTTGGCAGCTGCTCATTGCTTCTTGCAGCCTTCCGATGGCGCTGATCTCCGGGTGCCTGTTGGAATCTGCGGGGTCCTTCCGTGAAACGCTGCTCGCTGCCAGCTCGGGTTGTGCCACCAGGTGGCAGATGAAGCCAAGGAACGAAATTGCTGCGCTGACTTCACTCGGCTTCCCATTAGAAAGTAGAAACGGAAACGTTTCCTGCATCAGAATATTAAATAGTCTCACTCGTTAATGAGTTTCTTCCTTATTTTAGATTGCATGACAGGGTAGTGCAATCAGGTCAAAAAGAGAGGGAAATCTGAAACACAGAATTATAAAATTGGATTAATTGAGTCACTTTTCTCTGGAACTAAAATTTATACTTCCGAATCACTCTATGAAAATATAACGATGACTAATGCAGCAGTAGAATATGCGAGGCAGCAGGCTCCAGGATCCCAAATGGGTGTTGTGTCTGTCTGGGCAGCAGTTCAGAGCTTCCTCTTCTCCTTATTCCTTCTCCTGCCAGGAGGCAGGAGCCCTCTTATCTGTGCTTCCCTGGCAGCCTCCTGCTGCAGCTGCTGTGCCGTGTTGCTCGATGTTGCAGGGGGCTGCTGAGACAGCACTGCTGTGCTTGCTCAGCCAGATTTTGCATTTGAGATTTTTTGGTCACAGCAGCAGCAAAAGTGGGACCTGAGCAATTTGCCTCTTCCTGCCAGACAGGCTCCGTGGGGATTTTGTTGTTGGATTCCAGGGAATAAGGTCAGGCCTGATTGTTGTTTTTTTCCGGACAAGATCTATTCAAAAGTGCAAGGCAGGATTCTGTGCAATAGGATTGCCTGTGCGAGCTTCTGTGGCAGTGCTTGAGCCCTTATTTCAGCCTGCATCACTGCTCAGATGCAAAAGAGACACTTTCTCTGTTGTGGAAAACACACAGAAGGTGGAGCACTGTGCTGGTGCGTGGCCGGCTTCTCTGGGAGGAGAGTGCTTGATACTGGGCTGGCTGCACTGCTCCCAAAGCAGCCAGCAAGGCAGCATGGGCCAGAAATCCTGCTGGCACCTGCCAAATTATCTGTTCTGGCACATAATACCATGGGTAAACGGATCCATTTTTGCCTTAAAGGGATGCTTTTGGAAGGCTAATTTGAGCTTTTCTCTTTAGATGGTCAGGAACGTAAATACCATTTCCAAACCATCTTTTCCCCTTCCTCTTAGCTGTCCTCTCACTCACTCACGTGTTGGTTTTGGCTGGGGCTCCATCATGTGGTTAATGGTTACTTGGGAACACAAACACCTTGACTCCGAATGTCCACCCTGTCCTTCTCCTTCCCCCAGCTTTTTATGCTGGCCAGGAGGCCGTGTGGGCTGGGACACCCCGTGGGTCACTCGGGGTCAGCTGTCCTGGCCGTGTCCCCTCCCAGCCCACTCACGGGGGGTGAGGAGCAGAAGAGGCCTTGGCTCTGTGTGAGCGCTGCTCAGTGAGAACCAAACACCCCTGGACTGCCAGCACTGTTCCCAGCACAAACCCAAAGCACAGCCCTGCACCAGCTGCTGTGAAGGAAATTAACTTCACCCCAGCCAAAGCCAGCACAGCTCGTCCTCAGCAGCTTTTATGACATGGCAATCTCCGGGGGGCAGTTCATAGCAACAGCAGCTTGATTTTTATTGATATGTTGGAGAAGAATAAAAAATGGCTGGTTTATTGCAAATTCCACTTGTAGTCCTTTTGCTAGACTACAAAGTTGTTTTTGTAAACTGACACCCCTCAGAGGTAGCTGATGCTCCAGCAGAGGTGGGGTCAGGGCTGGTCTGAACATGAGCATCTCAGAGGAGCTGTGTTCCGTTGTGCCAGGTGGCTC
The DNA here is from genome assembly GCA_013397975.1 of Machaerirhynchus nigripectus. Classification (NCBI taxonomy): domain Eukaryota; kingdom Metazoa; phylum Chordata; class Aves; order Passeriformes; family Dicruridae; genus Machaerirhynchus; species Machaerirhynchus nigripectus. The sequence goes on along the minus strand of VZRQ01010602.1, from coordinate 614,368 downwards.
CAGTCTCGTGCTGAGGGCACGAAATGGACAGAAAGGGATCAAAACAAACCAGAGATGAGACATGAGCTATGTGTTCCTCTTACTAATAAAAACAACAAACCAAGTTACTATGCAGTGAGTAACTAGATGGTGATAAGGATTAGCTGAACCAGGTCATGTTTTCAATATACAACTCCAGTTATATTGTAAAATCTTAAGAATGATCCTGAAATGCTTAAACCATTTTTGAGGTAGGCTGAGCATAGAATAATGACATTTTAATAAGATCCATGTAAGTTTCAGGGAGTTACGACAAGTTAATGTAGGCTTTGGGAATCTGCTGTTGCTTGTAGAAGAAGAACTACATTTACAAGCAGATTAACCTTGTTTATAATTGCAATGCAGTAAGCAAAGCCACTCTGGGCTTTTGACTGCCTGTCAATAGTTGACATGGGTGGCAGAAAACCTATTGACTCAAGGTCAGTTCTGAAATCGATAGAACTCAGCAGGCCATTAGAAATGGACTTGTCTACATTCTTCCATGTGGCTTTTTGACTTCTTTTGGTGAAAACAGTGCCATTTCCAAGTGGAGAGACCTTAAAATTGACTTCATTTTCTTTCCCCAGTGCAGTTTTCCTTGTGTGATACTGTTCATTTCTGGCAACAATAATTAAGGATATTTTTAATTGTACAGTGTAGTTGGATGTCAGGAATACTCACAGCTTGATTATAATCAATTGTGGCATAATAAACAGGGAATGTTCTAAAATTGTGCAATTCACAGCATGGTATGTTTCAGCATACTCCATGTTGTGAATTCCAAATATATAAGCAGTAGTGTGTATTAGTAAACACTGAAATGCTGTTTTTGGAAAATCGTTTATAAGTAGTAAATTGGTGAGCTTCGCCTTTGAGGCCTGGATTCAGCACAGCACAAATGCTGAGGCATGGCAAAGCGCTCGGGAGGCTCCGGTTGCCACATCTGGGTTTGATGCCTAAGGGCCAGCACCTGGAGGGTGTTTGCTCCCGTTGGACGAAGGGCGGGATCCTCAGCAGATCTCACGCGTTGGCAGTGGTTGTGTTGGGGGAGCTCAGAAGTCGCTGCTCCTCAGGTGGGGTTGGAGGATTTTCCCTGACAGACACGCGGATCCGTGCTCCTTGTGGGTGAGCAGGCTGACCACAAAGACACCAGGCTCAGGCTCCGGTCACTCGAAAGCGTGTCTGGAGGGGGCGCTGGCCCCGGGGAAGTCAGAGCCTTTGCAAATAGCTCTTCTCTGCTACTTGTAATTTTGTGATTTCACAATGAGCAAATCACACTTGGAGACAATACTGACTTAGAAATCTGACCCAGCTTCTAAAGTGCCTACATCTCATTATTTACATAATGTGTGAGCATGGGCTTAACTTACTGTACTGAGGAAGGATGGGTTATAAAAGGTCTCGGTCTGGTTCAGCAGGAGAAGATTGAAATCCAGCCCTTGATTAACACAATTGGAGTATACCTGTAGCCACATTTTGGACACGCTGTTTGCAGTACTGTACATCTTTAAAAGCAAATCTCAGTGTTTTCTTCGCCTGTCAAAACTGCTTTGGGAGTAGCAGGTTTGGGTGACCCTAACTAGCATATCTGCAATATTTTTCACTATATCCAAGTATCACATTACACACTCTCCTGAAATGCAATGACAAAGCTTAACAGTTTCAAAAGGTAATTATTTCAGAATTGTTAGCAAATTTAATTCTTACAAGTGTTTTTATGCTTGTAACATGTGTGGTACATCAATAATTCAGCTTATTTAAAGTAGAAAGACATTAGGGTACATATTCAGCCTCATGAATGTTGTTGAGCTATTCCTATTGCAAATTGCCTTACAAAAAGGGCATCAAATAAACCAAGCACCAGGCTCCTATGGCTGGCATAATGTGCTCCAGGATCCTGTTACAGCCGCTCTTTGTAATTCTAGGAGGCAGAAAACAAAATTTGACACTGAAAAATAATAAGTTTAAGTAAATCATGTAGGAGAAATGTACATTTATGTCCAAGAAATGGTGAGATGTTGCCAGAACAATGCAGCTACATTATGAATCTTTAATGATTCTGAAAGTCATAATGGTCTGTCACTAATGCCCATTAATGATCTCTCTATACCACGAGTATGGGCTTGATGTTTCTGGCCAGTACCTTAGAGAATACTTTAAATGTGCCTTAAACTTTCTCTGATCTACTCCTGTGTGTCTGCTCCAAATGTAGACTGCAATTGCCTGGGCAGGAGCAGCTTGTAAGGCAGCATGGCTTTGGGGATAAGAAAGTCTTATTCAGGTAAGATGTATTTAAGCAATATTTTTTTACAGGAAAAAATGAGAAGGTATTTCCTGGCAACTAATCCTCTGCAGAGATTATAAACTGTAGAAAGAAATCAGAGGTTAATATTTCTTTAATACTAGGAATGTGGCTGTTCTTTGAATTAATGAATTTTCTTTGGTAACTCTAAAAAAATGTTACTTAAGAATGAAAAGGCAATGTTACTGTTCATTCCTACTGATTGGGACTGTAAATATACTGAATATGCTGCTGAACTGGCAGATTTATCCTGATTGAATATGTGTTTCACATGTCAAGCAGGTTGATTTTATGGTCTTTTAAACATCTGTGCAGTGTATTTAGTTAATTTTGTACCCGAGCTTTTGTCAGGTATAAAGATTGCTTTAGAGAAGAAACACACAATTCCATTTCTTTTCTAATTGCCTTTCATCAGAGTGCTGTGCTTAACCTTAACTGAAGACAATCTTGTTATGGTGTTGATAACTTTAAAACATTTTTAATACAAACCCATCTTAATTTCTCTATTCTTTTACCCATGTTTTACCTGAAGGCTTATGATGGTGTAATTTAGTTTTCTTCAATAATGATGAAGTGTGTTCTCTGCATGGGGTATGTGAAACAATCAGATTACTGTAAGAACCAACGCCCTACGGCAGGAAGAGAAGAGCAAATCCAGGGTCTTTTGGAAAACACCCCAATAGCAAACAATAATGTGATAGGCAGCACGTACAGAGCGTTCAGCATTAACAGTGAGACTTAGATACTAGCTGGGTTATGTGTTATTTATTCTGTATTAGAAATAACAAGCTAATAATCAACTTTTATGACATTGCATGTGGCATCCATGTTTCTTTTTCTCTTTAAAACGAATACAGTAAATCCAAGTATAGTAAAGTGCCAAGTAAGCAGTCAGCAATGGTTTTGGCATTTACAAAATACAATCACTACGAATATTAACTGTATTGTTAACTGCTGAATGCCTGTCTCTTCTGCAGAAGCAGTGAGTTGTGTGGCTGGTGGCGGTAAGGATGAAGTGGGTCTGAAGCAGTCGGGAGCTTTGGCTGTAGGTTAGGTTTTGGGCCGTGCGCTGCACAGCCCCAGTACGCAGCTGGGCCGGACCCTGGTGCTGGGGTGGGACCGTGGTGTGGAGGGCCGGGGAGCCGTGCCCGGAGCCGGGAGCTGCCCGGGGCCGGAGCGGGTGGCATGCGAGGTGTGGGGTGTGGGGTGAGGGATGCGGGATCCGAGATGGGATGCGGGATGCGGGATGCGGGATGCGGGATGCGGGCTGGGCACCGAGCGGGCGCCCCGGCCGGGCAGCACCGCGGACAGCGCCCGGTTCCGGCCGGCGGAGCTCTTCAGGAACGGTCTGGCCGCAGCCCTGTGTCCGGGATGCCCTGTGTCCGGGATGCCCTGTGCCCTGTATGTCCTGTGCCCCGTGCCCGGGATGCCCTGTGCCCCGTGCCCAGGATGTCCTGCCTGCGCAGGCAGTGGGGCCCGGTGGCCCCTGTCCCCCTGGCAGCCCCGTGGCCATCCCCCCGTGCCAGGCACAGCCTGCAGGAGGGCCGGGCCCGGCTCCGAGCCCCGTACATCCAATGCTCGCCCCAGCCCTCCCTTCCGAGCCGGTTGGTGCTCCCAGCCGGAGGCACCGCCGGTGTTGGCTGTAGTTAAACATCGGCTCTGACAGAAGCCAGAGTGCAGGAGAAAGTGAACAGCCTTGCCGGGGCACTTACCCGGACTAACTGCAGGTGTCCCTCTTGTTTCTGGTTTTAGTCATTTTATTCCTTTCCTGTACTTCCAGTTCTGGAAATCTGTTCCATTTGTTTGGTTTGTAACTGTTTACAAATTCATGTTTTACTTCATACTTCCTGTACAGGAAACTCTATATTTTGCTGAAAGCTTCCTGAAAAGACTTTACATCTGAAATTTTTAAGTAGGCTAAAATTTATGGCAATAATGGTTTAAAAATATAGTCACTGAGTGAGATGTTTCATATATTGCAGAGCTGGGAAGAAGAGAAAGGACTGAGGGAGGTGAAGGTTTCTTCCATCATTAACAGCTCCCCTTTGATTCCCTAGCGTTGGTGCATCTCAGCCTTTTTATAACACTTTGGGTTTGCTCATATCTGTGAGTCAGGAGAAGAAAGGCAGAAAAAAATGCTTGCATTTGTGTCTGTAGGGGTGCAGAACCCAGACTTGCAGAGGCCTGAGTCCAGAGGAAACACAGATACCAGCAACTTCAGGGAGCCATATCTTGCTCCAGTTGTATGTGGGACTGCCTTGGCGTCCCTGCAGCCCTCGCTGCAGGATTTCATTAATTCCACGAGGCTACACTGGTCACCTCTGCACTGGACACACAGGTGCCCTTGTACAATCAGAGCCTTTCCTCTCATTACTGCCCCAAACAGGCAGCAGAAAAGGCACAGGGGGCTTCCTTCATTGTGGTTACATGGAATGGGCAGAGTGGAATGGCTCAAATAATAACATTAAGGATAAGACCAGGTAACTTCTTGCAATCCAGCAGGCTTTTTTCTGTGCCTGACAGTCTAAGTCTGCTCCTTGTCCTTTCCCAGCAAAACCTCCCAGGCCTTGGAATGCTGTGTTGTAGATAAAGCTAAACTAAGTTTGTTTGTAAGGAAGGTTCAGTTGACCTCAGCTGAAGGATAAGGACATTGAGATACTGATGGGTTTTGTGGCTGCTTCCCATCAGAAGCATGTTGTAATTTTTAATGAAACAAGGAAAAAAGATGTGGTAGGAAGAGGTGGAAAATGAGAGTGATAAACAAGGCGATGGGGGCTGAAGGGAGAGGACAGAAATCCTGATGATATACCATCACCTGCTTAACAGTGTGTCTGTCTGCTGGGAATTCAGCTCAGCATGATTTAGCTGTATGACTGGGGTGTTGCAAAGGCCGTACATATGGACTGGGAAATGAATTAAAATCATGGTGTTACCTTTGTGTCTACTTGTGCAGCTCAGTCTACTCCTTTCATGGTGGGTTCAGGTAGAAATGTAGCCCGAGCTATTCAGTCTCTGTACAAGCAAATGTGGCCCTGCTGTAGCTCCACTGGACTTAAGCAAGGAATAACAGTGCTGAGCTCGGGCAGCTCCACATCTCTTTCTCTGATTTCTGGGCAATGTTTCTCTGCATAGCAACAGAACCTTTTTGAGCTTTCTGATGAGGTCTGAGTCCCCAGAAATGTACCCAGCCACTAATGCGAATATTGGGAGCGGCAGCAGATGTTCTGCTATTAGCTTCCTTCTCTGAATTGACTTCTCTGAATTTCTTCTAATTTGCTTATGTGAAATTTGCATACACATTTTTTCTAGTCTCCAGGCCTATTTAAATCCCACAGAGCAAATGCTGGCTTGTGGTTCATGTTCTGTTGCTGGCCAATATGTTTTCACGGTGTTGCTTGCGAAAACGGTGCATCTAACCTGTGGTAATGAATTCTTTTCTGTTTACTTATGATGCATTGTATTTTTCATCTCAAAATCCCAGTGTGGTTTCTGGGTGCCACCTTTGTTCCGCCCATGCCAGCAGCAGCTCCTGCTAGGCCCGGAGTTGTCATGAGGCCGATTCTGCAGGGCCAGTTGAGTGTGGGAAGTGCGACTGAGCCGCTGCTTGGGCTGGTTTTCTGTTCCCATGTGTGAGTGAGCGCTGCCACAAGCAACACCCTGAGCTATGCTGACCTTCATCAAGTGATTACCTAATTTTGGTGGTGGTATATATTATTTATCATAAAGATGCATGAGGTAGGTTACAGTCGGAATCACTCTGCAACAAGTTCAGTAAATCAAAGGTGATGTTTTCCTTCATATAGCTGTGAAAATAATGGTGTTCCTTCTGTGGGAATGAATTGCCATCTGGATTTGCCTTTCTCTCTTCTTTCTTGAATATTCAGCCCAGATATCTGGTCAGATGAGCTTAGATAAGTGTAATTTTTACATCACTGAACTTAAGTCAGATATGTCTTGTTACATCTCTGTTCATACCATGATTATTACATGGTGAACTGAGACAGAATGGAAGCTCGGGCTCATGGCTGTTTTCCTGATCCTCAAGGATATACCTTCCTTCTGCCTACAGAAACTGAGGGCAGCCTTTTGTTCAGGTAAACGGGTTCCAGTTCCATGCCAGTGAGTGAGCAAGGCTCCACTTCCACATTTACAGCAGCATCATTGACTGGTGCAGGGTCTAACTCCAGTTCTGGAGAGGTCTGCTTCCATCCACGACACAACAGTTTTTCCTCAAAGTCCCTTTCATTTGTGACCAGCTCTGTTACCTTCTCATTCGTCTGTATGAGTGTGGTGCCATGATCTTGGCAGTCGGGTAAAAGTCACAGAAAGCCAGTGCCAGGCTCCTCTGATCCCAGTCCGGGCAATTTGTTTTCATTATTAGGAAACAGATGAGTCTTAGGTCGTTAACACAGCAGTGGGAATGGCCCGGCTGGGTATGCATCAGAGGGTCACGGTGGACGGGGCTCCGTGGTGATGTGAAGCCAAGCAGTGGGGCAGAAGCTCGTTCTAAGCAAAGCAGGGAGCAGGGCTGTGAGATGCAGGTGGAAGGAGGAGAACTCTCAGAGGCTCCAACTCACTGGATACCCACCAAGTCTGTTTTTACCAAACTGTTGACAAAGGATGAACCATCAGATTATGAAAAGGTGGGAAAAGATCTTATTTGAGTAATGTGGCAATTTCCAGGCAACTTGCCTTGGCTCTGTGAAGGACTATTTACAGTGTTTTGTCATGTGTAAAGTGGCCTTATGTTAAGTTTGACAGTGGCATACAGCCCACACTTCTCGTGTGTCCCATGCTGAGATGTAAATATTTCAGGGACGAGAAGCTGTCACTTACACTGATGTTTCCAAGAGCCATCATGCTGAGAGGTGAGTGAACAGATCCTTCTGTGCATCCTGATGTGGGAGTGTTGCTTGGGTGGTGGGCAGAGAAGTCAGTTGGTCATTGCTGCAAGTTCCTGGCTCAGCCTGGGCCCCCCAAGACACCGGAATAACACATTCCCAATTTGGGAGCCCGCAGAGCTGTGGGAGTTGATCTCTTCTGTTTGTTCTGTGACCTTTCCCAGCTGATTGGCACTGATCTTTTATGCACCGGATAGAAGATCTTTTGTGGTTGACATTTTGGGATGACTGAATATGAATTAACTTAGGTAAAAATATTTCTATTTTTCTATCTTCAAACAATGCCCTCCTTTTCCAAAAATGGCTGCACTACCAGGTCAGATCAAATCCAGTTTTCACTGAGATAGTGCTGTAAAGGAAGTGGAATTCACAGCTGGGAAAAGGCAGAACTGGGTTTTCTCTCATTAGTATTTTCTCTGAGAATCTGAGAGGAAACTGGTGTCCTTTATATGCGGTGTCGTGGCCATCCTGAGCATTTAGCAGGCCATGTAAGTCATGAAGAGGAGACCCAAATGCTTGTCAGAGGACCTTGTCCTAGCAAACTTGTGCAGATACGGTAAGAGAATGGGCTTAGACTATGAGAACCTTCTGTGATACATCAGCTACACAATTATTTTTTAAGTATCTTAGTGGCCCTAGTGATTAGTCAGATGTGGAAGTCAGGGGTGTGCTTCTCTGCTTTGCTGGATGGGCGCCAGTTTTGGCACATCCAGTCCTGGGCACCAGTTGTACTGGTGTCTCTTCTGGTGTTGGGATTCATCTTCTGTACCCTGAGAAAATGACAGAAATGAACCAACCACCTAATCCTTTGAGGAGGAAGTGAGCTTTTAGATCAAGTGGGTCCGGCTGACATGTCTACACTGGTAAAGCAGGAATCTGTTCTGATTTTTTTCCTGTTTCTGAGGAAGGCTGCCCAGTGCACTTCTGCAAAAAACCATGGCACAGACACGCACAGGAACATCCACATCACTATTTACAAGCGCCCTTATGCTCTCAACATAAAAATACTTCTGTTTGCAGCTGCTTACTGTAGCCATTCTTTACTATTAAGGTTAATTTTCAGGTAGCCCAGTTGCTCTGTCACTAAAATATCCTCAAGTTTGAGCTCTTGGTCTGGAGCTGCTTGAAAGCTCAGCTTCCATTAATATCTTTTCTCATCTTGCACTCAGAAATAAAGCCCAGGCTGACTCTTACTTGAGCCATGTCCAGGGTAGAAGGAAGCTCTCCGGGGTGGTGAGGTGGCCGGCAAAGCGCGCTCGTGGCCCGGGCAGAGAGCAGCCAGCCCGCGCTGCTCCGCAGTGTGCCCGGCCTGGAGCTGGCTGCAGAGGAAAGGCTGAGTCATTTCCATGGGGTGTTTCACACAGGAGTTAAGTGATGCGGGACTTGGGTCTGAGCAGCTCTGCTTCCTGGTGAATAGTAATTCTGTTTACTTAGAAGAGCAAAAAATCACTGGGGGCCTCAGTGCTGCTGTGTCATCCCTGACTGGAGAAAGTCTTGTTTATCTCATTCTGAAAAGAGAGAGAAGAGATTCTGGTGGTGCTTTTCAGAATATAATGCTCTTCTTTTGGAGAATGTAGGCAGTGGAAATAGTCTATAGGTTTAAAGTTTTAAGCTTTTTCTTCTGCTTTTTCTGTAACAGCAAGAACAAAAGAGCCTCAGGAGGGACTCCTGACACCCAATGCAAGGCTGATTTTTTTTGTCACACCAAAGCAGCTTCAGGCTTGTAACTGTAGAGGAGTGGTTTGGGGTTTAAGATGGACTGAGTGAGGCTTGGAGCTGCCTTGGGAATTTTTTCCTCTGGCCTGATTTTAATGCAGCATTTGTTTTGCACAACCACTATTAGTTTATATAGGACCTGCTATAAATCTTTTACTATGTTTTATATAGGGGAAGAGGAAATAACTGAAAATGCTGTTTAGTCTGAGGATGGGATATTTTGACCCAAGGTGCTGGAAGTAAGTTCCTACTGCATGGCAGCATGTCGTGAGAATTGCTGATGCTTTCACAGGGCCCGGAGGAGCGTGGGTCCCCTCGAGAGTCACACGTTGGGCTTGTGCTCAGTGAGGAGCGCCAGGGGAAGGAATTCCTCTGCTCACGGGCTGCAGGGAGCACAGACACGGCACAACGGGGCCTGTCAGGACTGGCAGCTGCTTTCATGGCAGTCAGCTCTGGAGCTGGCTTGGGATTTTTCACCTGGTCTCAATTTTTGTGCAGCGTTTGTTTCGCTCAGCATGAGACAGGACCGACTGTAAATCCTTTGTGGTCCGGATAGATTGAAACTCAGAGCAAACAGCAGTGGTCTGGGACCTGCCACCCCACAAACGATTCAGGGAGGATAACGGAAACACAGAACTTCTGCACTTTGTTCTAATTTGGTGCAGGAGCCAGCACTGTTGGCAGTTTGGGCCCGTGGTGGGTTGGACGCCGTTCAGTGCAGACCGGCAGCGGGGCTGCCTGCCTCGTGCGGCTGCAAACCCTGCCCTGCCAGCCCTGGCCTGGGCACCGAACTGCAGGCTTTACCTCTGCCCAAGCCAGGCAGCTCGAGAAGGGTCAGGCGTATTTTAGTGATTAGAATCATGGCAATAATCATCAGCAAAGGCTCAACAGATGACTGGGAGGGAAAACTATAAATCAGAAGCGGGTGAGATTTTTTGTCTACTTCAAAACAGTGAAATTGCTTCTGGGTCAGATCGCAGCTCCAGGGGGATCACGGCACTGTCTCTGACAGTAACTGGGCAAGTCTGTCCCATGCTGATTTCTTTTTGATTGAAATGGCACTGGCAATTTACCCCATAGCTTTGAATGTGCCCCGCTGCCGTAATCATAAACAGAGAGAGAATGGGTGTTCAAGAGATGCCTGGTTGTCTTCTGTGTTCAAAAAGTCACTTGGAATGGAATTTTATTTTATTTTACCTTTTTAGCATGGTGGGGAGTGAACAGCTCTTGTTTTTCAAAGAAAATAAAGCTGTTCCTTGAGATTTTTGTATCTGGAACACTGAAGTAGTCCAAAGGCTGGTCCCGTACCAAAGACGTTTTCCCAACAAGATCTTCGTTTTCATGTGCCATTTATAGTAAATGAAGACATGCTTGTAGGAGTACCGATAGATGAAGAGGTTGATCATGCAAAAAAACTGGAGGACTGTTTTTTGAAACTTAAATCTGATTATGCATATATGCTATTTTTGTTCCTCTCTTTAGTTATCTGTCAAAGAACATTTGTGCAAATGAATTTTCATTATGGATTTTAAGCATGCAGGCTGGAATGCTGGCAGAGAGATATCCTAAATACTGCTTTTATATACTGCTTTTCCTCAGGATTTTCAAGGTTAGCTGAATTTTGAGTTCTGGTTAGTCTCTGTGAAAATGCAATGTCTTGTGACCTTGTAGGACAGATCACAATGAGGCAGCTTCACTTTGATCTGAAGATCAAACACAGCTTTCCAAATTGGGAATATTTATAAAGTAATGGGTGAGTCTCAGAAAAAAAAAAAAAAACAAGTCTCACTCATGACTGTATTGGAAGTGGAAAGATGGCAGAATTCATAGTATGTTACCGGTGAGTTGAGTAGGATGAGTTATTGCTAATAATATCCAACTGGCTGTCTCCTGTGTTGGATTTCACATCTTATGTGGACTGGCAGATGAGGGTAGTGGTGGAACTTGTGAATTGCAGCTATTTTTACCCTCCTGTCAAACTTAAATAAGAAATTAGGAGTATTTATTTAATATGTATGTGTGCATGGACTGCCTCATAAACAAACGTGCACGTGGGGGTGTGCGTGTACACACACAGTTGTTGTAGGACAGGGTGCTGTGGGTGCTGGGTGGGGCTGCCAAGCTCAGCACACCCAGGCTGAGGGCACACCCTGCCCCGGCAGTCAGGCACCCTCGGGGAACTTGGACAGGGTGGGCACCGTCCCTGCAGCCTGGCCACTCCAGTTTCACTGGGGCAGGGACTCCAGTCGGACACAAGAGATTTGGAGCTGTCGGGAGCTGTTCCTGGTTGGGGGAAGGACTGTAGTATTTGCAGAGGTGCAGCAAACCTGGTTTGCACTGAGCTGTCGGAAGGTGTTGGGCAGCCTGGTTTCTGCTGCCCTTGCTGGGGATCGTCACAGCGTGTGACCCCGGAGAGGCAGGAGAGGACCTGGCTTTGCTGAGGGCACGCGCAGGAGAGGAAGAAGGGGCAGATACCCTGAGACACCTGGCCAGGTCTGGAAGCACGTCAGGAGCCTGGTGCTGTCACACCAACCCAGCTGCATCCCTGGTGTCTCGGCAGCCCCGGGAGAGCTGCCCAGGGCACACAGGACGCAGCTGCCAGGCTCGGATGACAGGAGCCTGTTGCCACTGCAGTGCCCACCGGGCTCAGCTCCCGCATGGAACCAGCTCACAGGCACATCCCCGCCTCAGTGCCTGCGAGAGCCTGTGAATCCCCTCTGCCTCGGGATACGTTCTTTCAGTAGTTGTTTGCCTTCAGGGCTGCACATCTCTGTTTTATTTCCAGCCTGAACTGGCTTTGATTTAGGCTCCAGCTGTTGAAAGCATGCTAAAGAGCAGGGAGCTGGCTGCAAAGGGATCTCCTGCGTCCTGTGTGTGGGGCATGGATGTGTGCGGGGCTCGGTGTCCACTGCAGGGCACTGACCACAGCGCAGTGCCAGCCTCTGCCCCGGCGTCGTGGCACTGCTGCGTCTCCCTGCCTTGGTACCGCGGCAGCGGGGGCTGAATAAACGCAGCGGGCACCAGAGCCTGGCCGCGGGGCACACAGGGGACAAGGGGGAAAGGGAGAATGTGGCAAGGACAAGGAAATTGCTATTTCTGAGGATTTCCTAGTCTGCTACAATACTGGAGCTGAGAGCAGGTAGTGGAAAGGAACGGCAAGAGAGGCAAAAAAGCCTCCAATAAATCCGTGAGGCGGAGAGGGGCCATCCTGTAGGGATGAGAGAAAGGCAAGGGAGAGCTGTGGCTGGAGCTCCCCGCCCGCCCCGGGCCCGCTGCTGCTGCCAGCCAGGTGTCCGCGCTCCGGGGCCAGCGGGGCTGTTTGCTCACCGCAGTCACGTCTGTTTGGGTGTCT
>VZRQ01010602.1:555638-591554 GCA_013397975.1 Machaerirhynchus nigripectus | reverse complement strand
TGCCCACGCTGCCCGTTCTGCCCGCACTGCCCACGCTGCCCACTCTGCCCGTGCTGCCCACTCTGCCTGTGCTGCCCGCTCTGCCCGCTCTGCCCATGCTGCCTGCACTGCCCACACTGCCCGTGCTGCCCACGCTGCCCACTCTGCCTGTGCTGCCCACGCTGCCCGTACTGCCCGCGCTGCCCGCGCGGCGGGGACAGTCCCCAGCTCTGCTGGGCTGTGGCCACGTGGCCAGAGTGGGCCCAGGTCCCGATCTCCTGTGGGCACAGCGCTGTGACCTCACAGGGTCACTGGCACGGGCACTGCAGAGTGCCTTGGCTGTGCCCTGTGGTCACTGACATCAGCGCCCGCTGCCCGTGCTGGCTGCCAGAGAGCACCACCCTTGCCATGTGCCATGTGCTATGCCATGCTGTGCCACCCTGTGCCATGTGCCACCCTGTGCCATGTGCTGTGTGTCACCCTGTGCCGTGTGCCGTGCCATGTGCCATGCCCCCCTGTGCCACCCTGTGCCACCCTGTGCCATGTGCCACCCTGTGCTGTGCCATGCCACCCTGTGCCACCCTGTGCCATGTGCCACGTGCCACCCTGTGCCGTGTGCCACCCTGTGCCATGTGCCATGCCATGCTGTGCCACCCAGTGCCACCCTGTGCCATGTGCCACGCTGTGCCATGTGCCATGCCGGCTGCCACGGCTCCGTCCCTGCTCAGGACATCCCCTGGAGCTGTGGCTCGGGGTGGGCTGCAGAGGCCAGAGCCTGGTGCCCCCAGAGCCTGGTGCCCCCAGAGTCCAGTGCCCAGAGCCTGGTGCTCCCAGAGCCCAGTGCCCTCAGTGCCCAGAGCCTGGTGCCCCCAGAGTCCAGTGCCCAGAGCCTGGTGCTCCCAGAGCCCAGTGCCCTCAGTGCCCAGAGCCCAGAGCCCAGAGCCTGGTGCCCAGAGCCCGGTGCCGTGGCCGTGCCCGGGGAGCTCAGCTGGAGCAGGTCAGGGCTTTCAGTGCACACATTCTGGAGAAATCTCCTGTGTCTGCGAGGGTGAAGGAAGTGGGGTGGGGATTTACCTGCAGTGGAGCAGGAACTTCTCACTGTGAGACACAACCTGAAGTCCCAGGGACCACTGCGAGGGTGGAGCATCACTTCTGGCATCCCTGCATCTGAGGAGAAGGGGCAGAATGTAACCCTCATTTAGATCAAGTCCTTTTAGCTTGGTGGGCATCTAGGCATCTTAGGCTCTGAGATTCACTTTGGTTGGAATTTTTATTCTTTGCATTGATTAAGGGAAGTTCTTCATATGGTTATGTTCCCATGAATAGTGTCTTCCTTGAATCCTTTAATATCTTTGAATTTCATAGTTTATGTCATTGCAAAATTATCTGGTAACGTCTCTCTATTTTCCCCTTAGTAACAGGGGTCGTTTTTGTTTCTCTATTAGACAAAAAGATTTTCTTACTTACTTTACAGCCTTCCAGCTTATCTCTTGGCAGGTCAGGGCACTCAGCCTTCTGTAGGATGTATGGCTGTCAGGAAGAGGTGTTTATGCTGGCTTTGTTGACTATTCTAGGGTGTCCAATATTTTTCATTTTAATGTTCTTTATTTTTTTCTTCTTCACGAACTTGATGGGCTTGGCAAGGCCTTGAACAGACTTTTGTTGTGTGGTTTCCCAACTTCATACTCCTAAATACTCTTCACAAAGACAGGTGTCCATTTAATTTCAATCTACTTTTCTAAAGGAAGTTGTCACCCAAGTTCTCAATAATCTTGGGCTTTTCCCCTGCTGCCCTCTGGTTTGGTTGTTTTGTTCTGTGCAATAATCACAAGAAACTCTCACGTCCCTATCAATGAGCCCAGGGAATGCACAAGGGCTGGTGAGGAGCATCTGCCCCTGCTTCAGCTGCTATGCAAAATGGTTGCCAGAAACCCAGTTCCTGCACTGTTTTTTAAGTGTTTCTAGCATTTCTTTTGCTGATAATGGTCCTTTCAGCAAGGGGTGCAGTCTGACAGTCTGATGCATGGGAGATGAACTTTATATTTTGGGCTGTGTTCTTGGCTGATATAAATGAGTCCCAGGAGAGCTCAGCTGACTTACACCAGCTGAACACTCACCTGTTCAAGGAAAGCCACCAGGGAGTCTGGGGAACAGATCAGCTCAAGTAAGTGACATCCATCTACACATCCTGAGGGTTTCAAAGCCCATGCAGGGATGTGTTCCTGAATGGGATTTGTCAGGAGCAGACAGATGGCAATATGGGATTGATCAAGTGCAAAAGCCCCACATAACACTGTCAAGTTCCTGAAGCAAGAGAACAGGGGAAATAGAAAAGCACTTAAATTGTAGATAACTCTAGCAGGTAGTTGCACCATTTCCAGAGAGAAATGAAATCAGCATTGATGATGCAATTTAATAAGGAGAGAGAATGTTGTGGTCTGTGTCACCATCACTTGGTTTTGGTTCTGTTGTGATTCTCGTGTATGTGCAGAGGGGACCCAGGTATGGGACCTCAGAGGTAGCCTGCAGTGGGGTAGCCTTTGCTTCAACCCAGTGACTGTACTCAAGAATGAGGTGAATTTTCTCCATGGGGGGATCAGTGTTGTATAACAACTCTGCAGAGAACAGGTATCTGTGGTTGGCTGCCAGAGTTTATAGGTAGTTTGCAGCATCTGTCAGTTAGAGCAAAAGTAAGATCTTTAATGTAGTGATAAAAGCTCCTCGGGGACAAGGCAGCAGTTCAGCTAAGCAAAAGAAAGATAAACTATTAAACTAAACATGTAATTGTCTATGTGTGTTATAGGAGCACATGCAAAGTCCTGGCCTGCAGGGAAGGGAAGCGACCATATCACATCTCCATATCACAGAACACCACATGGTTTCTTTCCTGCAGCCACTTTCCTCCCCAAGTCCATGGGTGTTGTGTGGCTGCACCTCCCAACCTGAACCCACCCTCAAAATTTTATTTGGAGGAACCTATTTAGGAGCTACTTGAAGGCGCAGCCGTTGGTGCTTGAGCATCCTTTCCAAATGCAAACACAGGGTTTGATTCATCCCTCTCACACCAGTGTCATGCTGCTGCAGATGCCTTAAACGCCGTTATGGCACTGCTGTCTTACGTAACCACACCATGAATCATGTTGTGGTTTAGGGTGAATTTTATTTTATCTTATTTTTCTTTCCATGAACGACAACGTCTTTCAGATGACCACCATATGTGCCACACTTGGGTTTTCAGGTTTCATATCCTGTGAATTCCGTGTGTTGTTTTGTTGTCTTGAACAAAAGAGTGAAAACGATTTTAAGGATCTGTTTGTCAGCAGTCCTGGAGCTATTGCTTTCTCATTAAAGTGATGGTGATGTGACAGAGGAGGCTCTCAGTGACTGAGCAGCAGCTGAGTGAAGTTCCCTAAGGGGAAGGCGTATGGAGGTGAAGGGATTTGGGTGTTCTGCTTGGATTCTGCATGGGCTGGAACAACCCAAAATACAGCACGTGTGAACAACAGCCTGTGAACCTCTAGCCATGTATTTTCCATGAACCATCATGGTAGAGTTTTTCAAATCTTGTAATGATTGTCAGTGAAATGCGCATTTTTCCTATAGAACATTTCAGTGCAGGTGGTTTTGTGCTTTTTATCCTGGATACGTTGTCGGAAACAGTAAAATTGAATATGTGCTGCTCATTGCACAGCTCTGGCCAGTCCCAGGAGCAAAGCAGCTCAGCTTGGAAGGAGGGTTCGTGTCCCATCTTGTCTCGTTCTGGGTTCCTGTGTTTTACCAAAGCATTTAATTTACCAGGTCACAGGCAAGCTTCTCCCAGGCTGAGGGAGCCCTTACCTAAGAGTGGTCCTTCGCCCTGACCACGTGTGACAGGGTCACGTCTGTCCATCCCCCACGCAGCCTTCCAGCTCCTCTCTTGGCAGGTCAGGGCACTCAGCCTTCTGCAGGATGGCTGTCAGGAAGAGGTGTTCATGCTGGCTTTGTTAACTATTCTAGGGTGTCCAGTATTTTTGATTTAGTATTGCTGCTGTATGTGGCTTAATTTGGCCATTTCTTGTCTGATGTCACTTGGTGCAGAGTTAGCAGGGGTTTTAGGAGCACTTTGGTGTAATGCCCTGTGCAGAGCTGTACATATAATTTACCCTAATGTTGTCCCCTGAATGTAAAATAAACTGTTAAATATAAGTTTGGTACCAGCACTGAAAGTAAATATTGTGTGAAGCACGGGGCCGGCTGCTGCCTGAGCTGGCACCGGGGAGCCCCGCTGGGCCTCGCTGCCGCCTCCGGGCTCCTGGCGCTCCTGGCCCCGCTCCGGCTCGGCCTCAGGCGGGTCTCACTGGGTGTCTGGGGTTAGCTGGGGGCTGGACTGGTCCGGCAGTGCAGCTGCAGGGCCCGCCGCTCACAGGCCTGTCCCCCACCTGCTGAAGGGACCTGCAGCCCTTGGCTGAGCTCCCTGTGCCTGCCTGGCCCTGCTCTGAGGTGTGGGACGCTCCTGGGGCCGGGTCCCTGAGCAAACCGTGGTTCCCTGCAGCAGGAAGAGAGATCTGTGTCTCGATGATGTGTTGCTGCTGCGTGGCGGGGCGGAGGGACGGTGCTGTTCCCTGCAGCGCTCGTCTCTGGTGGGACCCGTGTGATCCCAGAGTGCTGGGGACAGACTGCCTGCTGTCTCCAGCAGGGAAATGCAGACGGCAGAATCGTCCCATGGGAGGATTATTAGGAGATTCAGCAAGCGGAAGGTCTTGAAACTATTAAGCTGCTTTTCTCTGCAAGTCATCCCCCAGGCATCTGAAATCCAGAGATGCTGCTGTGCATCCATCCCTCGCAGCAGGTGCTGGGAGCTGGGCAGACTCAGCACCTCCTCGGCTGAGGCTCCCTGAGAGGAGCCCGGGCATGGCAGAGTGGTGCCCCAGGGCTGTGCCCTGCCCTGATCCTGCCAGACCTGCAGCTGGACACTGGGCAACGCTTTCCTAGCAGAGCTGCTGTTGGAAACCAACAGTGAAGCTGCTGTTCGTGCAAGAGGAGCTTAAATGTCCTGTGAGATAAATAATATACATGCAAAGTAGATAAAAGACCAAAAGTGCATCCTCTTCCCTTGTTGGTGATTTGCTAATCAACCAAAGTCCTTAGGTGAAAAGGCAGAAAGCTTTTATAAGCTCAGACTTCAGATACTGCTCAGAGTAGAAGTTTGGGACTCGGCAAGCTCAGAAATGTGGCTGAAATGGAAACGTAGCTCTTAACACCCAGATTTTCAGTCCACTGCACTGCTCACTGGGGTCACAGTGACACAAAACTGCCGTGATGACAAAAAGAAGCCTTGGCAGAATTTGGAGTTGGACTCAAGTCTGAGAGCTTTGCACCTTGGATCACACCGATTACTTTGCACAACGGGTTTTGGCCCGGCCCAGCAAACGAGGAATTCTGAATTCCAGGGCTTCCAGGCTGCTCACAGCTCCTCACTGTCACATTGCAAAACATGTTTGGCAAGCGAGAGTGGTGAGCAGATAAGGGCTGGAGCTGCAGAGTGCGAGGAGAGCGCTGCCAGGTTCTGGGCCTGACCCACGGGGTCTGTGTGCTCACATCACCAAATGATGGGTTACCTTGCTGTGACCCAGCAGAGCCAAGGACAAATGTGCTGCTTTTCTCTCCTAAATTTGGTGTAGGTGCTACACCTTGGGACCAGCAGCGTAGGTGCCTGTGGGGTGTAGAGGTCCATGCACACCAGGCACGTGTGCCTGCTGCTTGTAGAACTGGGCTCAGTTCACTGGGAAAATATGTATGTTAGTATTTATGTGGATTTTTGAGGTGTTGATTATTTTTCCTGGTATGTGTCTTCAAGTTCAGAAGCAAGATCGCATTCCACACTGATCCTGTTTCTTTAGAATGTGACTTAAATTAAAAGAAAATACCATTATGAAACCTTGGCACCTTTCCTGCACCTGCCTTTCCTTCTGAGAGCTGTCTGCCTCCTCTGGGAAGCCCAGGAGGGCATCCCCTCCCTCTGGTGCTGCACGCTGAGCTCATGAGCAGCTCCTGTCACAGTGACTCAGCAGAGCCCCTGCCTCGAGCTGCCGACAGGATGGCTCAGCCCGGCGGGCTCCCAGCCTGGCTGAGGGTGAACATCTGACCCAGGGTGCTGCAGCAGTCACAGACAGTCTCCCAGGGATCCCCAAACCAACAGGAGTGGGCTGGCCCTGGAAAACAAACTCAGAACTAGAGTAGGAGCTAACCCAGGATGACACTGAAATGCAAGGGCTCATCACGTTTATTAAATTTACAGAAAGTGTTTTCCACGCAGCTCGTCGTTCAGCTGGGGGCTCATTGCTGTGGGAGCCCGAGGATCCCATCATTTGTGTGGGTTCCAGGTTCATTTAGGTGAATTCTGGAAAGAATGCTGCAAAGCACGATGGCTGGTTATGTTTGGCTTAGAAGTACCTGGAAATTGCCACTCACCAGGGGCCAGGGAAGTGTGCATAGGAAAATGAGATTTCCCTTTGCCTGTACTCTCCCGTAGGCACCTGCAGTTAGCCAAGAAGAAGAGAAAGATGTGCCCTGACTGGTCAGTGCTGGTGCTGACTCCTGTTGATGTTCTGTTTGTGGGTTACTTTCCAGGAGGCTGTTGCTGCTCCGATGAGAAATCCCCCAAAGTGTTAAACCTGGCTAGAGATTCATGGGGAAAAGTGGTGGTGATGAGAGCATGGAACAGGGGTGAGAATGGGCTGCAGGAAGAGCTGAGCGAGGAGGAGGAAGTGTGGCTGCTCCCGTGTGTGCCTGTGCTGCAGGACAGCACTCAGAGCTCTGGCTGTTGCAGCAGTGCCAGGACAAACAAAATTCAGCAGTTCTTGTGCTAAAAGTAAGTGCAGGGCAGCTCAGTTCCCCAGAACTGCCACCCATCAATGCAGACTGTCACCACCAACTGTCTGCCATGTGGGGGTATTTGGAGTGAATTTATTAAACACTTCTTTGTGTCTTTTTATCTTCATGTAGCCCTGCAGTTACAGGAGTGCTAAGAGGAGCAGAATTCAGTTCTGTTCTACTTGGCAGCCTCCAGAGAAATGTTTACTGCTCCTGGCTGTTTACATCCTTTCAGGCCTTCTAAAAGCATCTCTGCCATGCAGAACTTTTATTGCAAGGGATAAGGTGCAAAAGCTGAGAATCCAGCGTGACTATAAAAGTTCACGTCAGTCAAAAGGCTTCTTTTGAAAAGAGTGCTGAGGAAAACTGATGGGGAGCCAGTGGGGAAGAAAAAGGAGTCATTATGCCCAAGATTCAGAGTTTTATGGTTGCTCTTGGGAACTGCAGCACAACTGGAGGAGGTTTCCAAAGGAAACTCTGTTATTTCAGTCACAGTCTGAATGCCATCCTCTTGGCATGACTCCTGAGTGCTGGAACCAGAGACCCCCGTATGAATCCTGGAAAGCAGGATAAGCCTTTTGTGTGGCACAGAAGCTACTCAGGAACAAAGGAGATGGAAAAGTTGTCATATTTAGATAATGCCCTTGAAGCCTTGGTTTCACAAACTAACTTTTCTGTAGATAAGGGAGTTCTTGGAGTTAGACCTGCTGAGTTCCTGGATGGAAAATATAAAAAGGGTCTGGGAAAGGAAGAAGTCTGTTGAATAAAAATTGTATCAAGAAACTTGCATTTCCATACTGAACTGCTTTCATTAGGCAATCTAGGATGAACAAAGGAATCCAAAATTTAGAATGGATCAGGGAGTCTTTGGATATAATGCCTATGTAATAGCTTTTACCAGCAAATGGGATGGTCTAAATAATTGAACTCATAAGGCCTTTCATATTTTACATTCTGCTGATGCTACAGGTGCCATCATGTTGTTTTTCATTTTTGTAATTTTACCCAAACAGCTCCGAATATTGAGCAGTACGGTTCTTCTAAAATGAAATCCACTGGGGAGCTAAGTAAAACAGGCATGATAATTGGTGAAGTACAGTTCTGTTTATTTAAAGCCTCGGGAGGTATCTAAAAATCAGAGAGCTTGTTTCAGAATCACAGCACAAGATGCTCTCTGCTTTATCAAGCAGTCTCCCCCTTCCCCTACTCTGATTACTTTGAATGCACATAAATAAGGGATCAATTTAGACCCTCCCTCCTCATCCCCAGAGCATTTCCAGATGTTAAAAAATCCTGTTCTGAGGTAGCAGTGTTCCTCTTGAACCCAACTATTGGTGGGACGTTGCATTTCAGCTGACTGTGAGTGGGCAAACCTCAAAAGATTTGTGAGCACATTTCCTCGAATGACAGCTCCAGAACTTAATGTTTTAACAAAATGGGTTTAGGGAACTGCAAAGAGTGGGCTGTTCCTCACCCTGCCAGGGCTCGTGTCCTCCAACTAAACTGGAAGACAGTATTTTTAAAATGAGACTATCTGGTGGAGCTGGTACATAAATTAGAAGCAGAATTTCATAAATATGAAGGTTTCAGCTCGGGTTTCAGGCAAAAGTTCGCATCAATTCTCATCCGGCTCTCGTTATTTCACACCAGTGTGCTCAGACCTAGCGGAGCATCTGCTGCCAGCTGAGCCATATTGACACTGACAGAAGGCACAGTAAGCTCAGAGTAAATAAGTGAATGATCTGAAACAGAACAAAAACCACAAGAATTTCTAATAAGTGAAATAGACACAGTTTGAAGGGCAGATCTGTCCCCCTCACCTGATAAACTAAGAGTTTAATGGGCTTGATATTGCAAATCCTTTCTCATGTAAGTAGTTCTTTCTCAAGCAGTTTCTTTGACTGCCAGCCAGAGGGAGAATTAATTTATCTGAGTAAAATTTTCAGGATCTGGACAAGACAGTCATTGATTTACAATATGAAATTTCTGTGTCATTAAGAAATGAACAGAACATTTGGGAGGCCTGTGAAACTGAATGGCTAAAAAAAGTGTCTGCTTGCCTGGAGACAGGCTCAAGGCCTGGGGCAGTGGTGAGGAGTAGGGAGAGCAGCAGACCTGTGGCTGCCCAGAGGGTTTGTTTGGTGTCGTGGGCAAGACTGGAGCCTTGGCTTGGAGCCTTCTCTGGGACTGAACGCCCAGGGCTTCATTCTGAGCCATGCAGGAGCTGGACCAATGCTTTCCTACAAAATAGCCCAGCAAGTGCAGAGCCAGGTGTTGTTTTGTTCACAAATGATCCCTCCCTTCAAGTGCCTTACGCTGCTGGACACTGTTAGGACGTGGAGTTTGCTGGCATCCCTCCGTGGCAGTCTCTGGTCTGCAGGTGCGGGGAGCGCTGGCAGAGGCTCCTCCTGCGGTGAGGAGGGAGCCTATCTCGGCTCCAGGAGTGCTGATAAGGTTCAGCAGCCAGCACAGGCTGCTCTCTGCTGACACCTCTGCGGGGAGGGCAGTGCCTGCCTGGTGGCACGGATGGGCAGGGATCGTGTTTGCTTGCCAGCCTTGGGAGCCGTGGAACTGCAGCCAGCATCACTCACCTATTTTTGAAAATCTTGACTTTAATTTATGCTTTAGCTGCCTCTGCGTGAAACAAAGATTTAATGTGTGTTCTAGACAGAGGGCCTTGGAACTTGCACCATGGGCAGCAGAGTTCAGCACAGACTTCCTTGGGCTTCTTCTTGGTGAAATTATTGCAGCTGTGGTAGGGAAGACCTGAAAGAGCTTTATGCAAATTGTTGATCTCTACCACATTAGTTAATTGTTTCCCAAATTTGCATTTCTAATCTGTGAGATGCCAGAAAACACCAGTACTCTCTAAGTGATGCACTAACAGTTTATATTTCCTTTAATTATTCTTGTAGGAACAGTACCAGAAAGGCAAGCATTTCTTGTAAATAACTTGTAGCTCCTACAACTAAACAGAATCTTTTCTTCACATTTATGTCCAGCAGCCATGGCAGGGAGAGAATACTCCTTACCCATGAGCCAGTGGCGTTGCACTGATGATTTATCTCCTGAGCTGCACTGATCTGAAGCAGTACAAGGCCCTGTTTGTGCACCAGCTCTGTCACCACGTCCAGGCAGGGCTGTCTTTGGAGGCCTTACTGTGATTTCCCCGCGATGAATCCCTGAAGATCTTGAATTTCCAGCTGAGAAGGAGGCAGTCTTGATCTGCAAGTGGCTTGGGAATATCTGTACTAAGGAAATCAACCTCCTTTTGTGCTGTTAGGAGAGAAGATGAGCTCAGTCATCCTGGCTTGGCCATGAATCATCTGATGAAGCTTCATTTGCTACCCAAAGCAAACCCTCTCCACTTGCAGCCCTTTATTTTATTATCACAGGTCTGACAGTGAAAGAAGACAAGTTATTTTTTTCCCTCTCATTTAATACCAGGCTTTCTGTTGTTGAGCTGTTTTGTTTCCCTCTGGCTCTGACAGTCTTCTAAACAACAGTTGCTTCTCTCAGGAAACAACTGGAGTTAGTGTGGGTAATTGTGACAGTTAGGGCCTTTCCTTTTTGATACAGCAATTATTCAATCTGTAGGTTTTGTACGGAGTCAAGCAGTGTTGCTGAGATGAGGCTGTTGTTAGGCTGATGCCTCTGGAGCCAGTTTGCTACTCCTAAGGCCAAACCCAAACATCTCTACCCGTACACAGCAGGTGCTGAGTGACCTGGAGCTGGACACTCCCCGTGCCTTGCGCTGCCCAGGTTGTCCCTCCCGCGTCACCTCACTGCTGTGGCACCTGCAGCAGGGTCACCCACACTGGGGAGAGTTGCATCCCGTGACTGATGTCCTGGCATCTTCAAAGCTCTGCTGGTAGAGAGTCTTGTGAGGTTTTACAGGCCGTGTAGTTCTTAAACCAAAATCTAAGCAATTCAAGCTGGAGGTAGAAGCTTCTGTTCCTTTAGGACAGCAGTAAGTACAGGAAATATGTAAATAGCCCAAATTACTCCTGTAAATAGAGACTTTTGTGAGTGTGCATTGATTACTTCAAAAATGGATAAATATATTTTCCTTCCACCTTCCTGAAATGTGGGCTCACAAGGCTATAGAAAATTTAATTTCTCTCTAATCTTAGAGGTCCTGAAAGCCTGATCAAATCTTATTTCCTTGACAAAAGTCTTCTGAAATAATATTTTTGTATCACTATCACCCTGATGCTACAATCATTTAGTTTCTTAATGTCATGATAAGGAGCATATATGTTATAAAGAAGATATGGATAAAGATCCATATATAGAGAACAGACAGAGAGAAACAACATCCAAACCTTTAGGCAGTTGTGGACTCCATGTAGTTACATACTGGAAAAAACTTCACTGAGATTCGGAGCAGGGGTCAGGGGAGCTTCCAACAAACAAACAATAGAAATAGACACCTGCCAAAACTCAGAGCTGTTTTTCCTAGTCCCAGTCTCTCTAGATATAAAACTTCTGGCCTGGGCTCAATCTGGATTTAAGACAGCATATTTGGTTTTTTCCTTTCCCTTTTTCAAGAGGAAATCACCACAAGGGTAGCTCTGTGTTTTAACTTTGTATCACGAATTTAAATTTCAGTTTGTGATTTATTTGTTCTTTCTTACTCAGCCTTTCCTCAACACGTTCTGCTGGTGTGGAGACATTTGTCTGTTGCTCACATAGGTGTGTAAGATTTAGAAGGAGGCAATCATGCCCCTAAGGCTAATTGCATCTCCTCTGAAAGACTGGCTGTGAATGATGCTTTGCCATGGCTGGTTAGAAGTGAAGTGTTCTGCTTGAAAAGCTGTGGGCAGACCAGCAGTCACCAGAAAATACCTGAACCTCCTTGAAAGCCTCTTCCAGTCCCTCACTATGAGAAGCTGCCATGCCTGGTCAGTAGATATCCTTATGGGACAGCTGGGCTTGTGGTCAGGCTGGATTTGTTGACTGGGATGGCAAGAGTGAAGAACTGTGTTTGTGTTTTGGTGGTTTCCATTCACACCCGCATTCAGAATCTGTCAGCCTCATTGCAGAGCCATGCCCTTGGCTGCCAGCCCCAGCAGGGGTGGGTGTTCATGCTGCAGCAGCAGATGCTGAGGGGTTGCAGCTGGAGCAGTGCTGGTCGGTGCCTGCAGCCGGTGCCGGCCCCAGCAGGGGTGGGTGTTTATGCTGCAGCAGCAGATGGTGAGGGGTTGCAGCTGGAGCAGTGCTGGTCGGTGCCTGCAGCCGGTGCCAGCCCCAGCAGGGGTGGGTGTTTATGCTGCAGCAGCAGATGGTGAGGGGTTGCAGCTGCAGCAGTGCTGGTCAGTGCCTGCAGCCGGTGCCGGCCCCAGCAGCTCCCGACCCCGCGGGGTCCGTGGTCAGTGCCCCAGAGCTGGAGCACCAGGGCTGCGCTGGGGCACTCACAGCCCCCTGCAGCCACCCCGGGCAGCCTGGCACGTTCCACACAGCCTGGCCCTGTACCCACCTCTCCAGGCCTTCATCTGCACACCTCGATCTCTGTCCTGCCAAGTCAGGCCAGCGTGTATCGCTGTCTGTCACTGTCCCCTGCAGAGCTGACGGGTGCCTGGGCCCGTGGGACAGTGACAGCAGGCACACGATCCGAGCACTGTGCTGAGTGCTGGCTCCGCTTGAAGGAGCCCGGTGCATCTCTCTGGCTGCCCCTTGTGAGTGTTTGGCCTCTCTCACAGAGCCTCCCCCGACCTTCCCAGTGGCAGGGGCTGCCTGGGGTGCTGCGCTGGGTGCAGCTGAGGATGGTGCTGCTGCAGGGGACAGGCGAGCCAGGCTGCTCTGCTCCTGCTCTGACCCAGCCCTTCCTGAGCCATGCTGCTGCACAGGAGGGCCAGGGGATGTGGCCACGGGCAGGGCTGAAAGGCTCCCACTGAGCCCTGGCCTCCCCTTCCCTCACAGAGGCCCCAGTGAAGGAACCTCCAGCATTTCCAGCCTCTTCTCCAGAGCGATGGCATGGCTGTGGATGGGTTCGTGCATAATGTGCCAACAGCTCCGAAATTGGCTTGCAGCAAAATCTGACATCTCAACAGCTCAGGCATCACTGAAAAAGGAGGTAGGGAAAGATCTGAGGTGAAATTAGGAGCTAAATGTTGTAGCTAAGCAATCATCTCTGTGCTGAGCCAAAACAAGCCCCAGATGTCTGTGGGCCAGCTCTGTTCTCAGGCACTTAAGCCCACACGGGTCTTGTAGGACAGGCCTGGATAAGAATAGCTGAACTCTTCCTGTTGGGTTGGGTTGTATCCTGGGCGAAGGCAAAGAGCAGCAGGAACACTTCCATGTCCTCTGCTTTTGAAACTGCTGCACGTGGGTCCCCGGGGCCGCTGCCCACGGGAGGGTGAAGGGCTGTGCCTGGCCGAGCCCTGGCCAGTGCAGCAGCACAGCCACTGGCCAGGCGCTCACCCTGGCAGGTTCATCTGCAGGGCTGTGTTTGGCAGCTTCGGGAGGAGGTGAGGTGTGCCCCTCTGCACCAGCTCCTTTCTGCTGCCCCTTGATCCCCTTTTCTTCTGTCATTCTGTGTGGCACGTGGGCTAGGGAAGCAACCACTCAAAAATCCTTATGACTCGTCAAGAAGATGACTTTTCCTGGACAATATTATGATCCCTCTGTCCTTAGCGTGCTCCAGATACCCCGTTTGACTAACACCTTGACATGCAAATGTGTGGACAGTTCAAAGTACAGTCATCTAAGGCTGGAAAAAATGAAAATACTTCTTTAGGACCGTGTCATCAATGCACAGTTAGAGCTGCTAACACCAGGGCCTGGGGCAAGGAACCTTCCCCAAGATCTGGAGATCAGTGGTCCACACTGTCAGTGCAGAGAGGATGGGTAGAGGCTGAAAACCTGCAGGTGTTTTTGTGCTTTGTTACAGTTGTGCTGGCTTGGTTGGGTCATTAAAGCTTCTCTAGAAGTTCAATGCCTCCTCCAAATTGTGTATACAAATTCTAGATTTGACTGGCAGTAAGCCCTGGATATTTACATTTCAGAAATCACTGCTTTATTTTATCCATAGGAGTGGTTATAGGACCTCAAGGATGTCTGGTGGGATGCAGGTTTAGATTCACCTGTTCTGGCACTTTTCTCCTCTTAAGTAAAAGAATTTTCCTGTGAAGTGCTTTGTGAGAAGAGTTTTTGAGATGCTATTTGGAGAGTGCAACATTTCATCTGTAGTGAATCCTGGTACAAACAGGTGATATATTATGGTTGGTTTTTCTTCTACTGCAGCACAACAGTGAAGTGTATTCTGTAGGGCCTGGGAGAGTGCATGCATTTAGTAACTGGCATGGAAGGAAAATGTAGATGATTTAGAAAACGTGGTGATTCAAAAGCTGTGGTTTTATATAAGCACAAGTAACAGCCAGGTGAAAAACTTTCACATCCTCATTTCATCTCTTATTTTCTATATTTCCTATTTATTTTTCAATATTATTTTTCAATGAAAGCGAATATAGCTACTGCAACATAACCTCAAGCCACTGAATAGAAAATGAGGTGTTTAAATTGATTTATTAAAAATTTTATTTGAATTTATTTCTTTACAAAATGTACCCGAGGGAAGTCCAGAAGCCCTGGAGTTGAGGGTGTGGGTGCTGTGCAGCGCGTGGGACCTGCTGAGGAGAAAACCAGAGCGGTGTGTGCAGCGCAGCCACGGCGCTGCAGCTGCTCGTGGGAGGGAGGGTCAGCCAGGGAGCTCTCACTGCAATGCTGAGTCCGTGCAGAGGCCAGGAGCTTGGCCAGCCGGTGCTCTGGGCTGTGCTCCCTGTGCTCCAGCAGCATTTCAGCAGCACTCTGCCCCCGCTGAGCTGAGCTTTCACTCAGGAGCTGTTCGCTCCTGGGGCTCCGTGCCCTGTCAGAGCTCATCTGCCCTGGTGCTTGTAATGGGTGAAGGTGGCAGAAAATCAGACTTAGGGCAATGTCTGTAACCAAAAACTGATAGATATACTCACCATTACTACCAAGATTAAATTCCAGTCATAAGCAAAGAACTGCTGTAAGACAGGCAAGAATTTTAATGCTAAAAGCATTCCCAAGTCACTTTGTGTGCTTTATCTTCCCAGCTGTGGCCCTGGTCCTACCAGCAGGAAGCTGATACAACAGCATCAGCCTGCAGCATTTCTGCTTCCAGGTTCAAAATTGGGAAAGCATGTATTTATGTGGGTATTTTCACTGCTTTTCCTTTAAACCTGGCAGATCAGTCAAAGTACCCTAGTTCTTCGCAAAAGGAAAGACATTCTCATTAATTTTCATCCTCCACATGTAGTCTGTTGCATTATACTGA
This sequence comes from Machaerirhynchus nigripectus, assembly GCA_013397975.1. NCBI lineage: Eukaryota > Metazoa > Chordata > Aves > Passeriformes > Dicruridae > Machaerirhynchus > Machaerirhynchus nigripectus. The sequence continues at coordinate 576,424 of VZRQ01010602.1, read as the reverse complement.
AAAATCTCATCTGAGAAATCCTTTCATAATGCAATTTGTTGCAGAATAAAAAATGGAACCATTTACTCCATGTATATTTTATCTTTCAGGGATTTGGATGAAACCATTAGTCTGTTGGTTGTAGCAAGTGTTTCTTTGCTAACCCAGGTGCGCTGATGTACCTGATGTAATTCATCAAGTGCACAAACACCATTTGTTTAGTACTGGCTGTGGGTGCTGGGAACACGTGTCTGCTCTCAAAATCCTCCCGAGGAAATTCGGGATCCTCATCTGCACCCGCCAGCACCCTTGTGAACTCAACACCTTCCTCATTTGGATACTGCCTGCAAGTTTATGTGCTCAGCTGAGAGTCTGGAATTCTTTGAAGTAAAACTTACTATCAAAATCGTAGTTTCCATATCAGTGGTGAGGGTGTCTGTTAAGGGCACGTTCCCCCTTCAGCCCTTCCTGCTTTACCCCTGCCCCACTGCTGGTTTCCAGCGGGAAGTGGCACAGGAGTGTTCCGGCAGCTCAGTGAGCCTCAGCCATGCCAGAGCATCGTGGCAGCGTGCTGGTGGTGTCTGGCACCCGAGCTGTCCCGGGGACATCGTCCCAGTCCTGCTGAGCGGGCGAGCAGGTGTCCCCCTGAGCAGGTGACATGTCTAGGCCACCACCAGGCAGCAGAAACACAGACTGAGGGTGACCAAGGGGCAGAGCTCAGGCTTCCCATTAGATGGGGTAGGTTTTAGTTCCTCTTGGCTGTGGCGAGCTCGGTAAGGAACGCATTTGCTGAAGAGCAGCAGCGCGTATTCCCCGCATCCTGCGCTGCGGAAGGCTGGTGCAGGCCGTGCCCCAGACCCCCGGGTGTGTCCTGGTTCTGCTGCTCTGGGATGGGCAGCAGTTCTCCACACAGCTTAGATTTGGGAAAGAGACTAAAAAAGTCCATCTGCTGTCCATTGCTGCATTGACCAGTCACCAGCAAAAGGTGTCTGTCTGCTGACAGTGCCCTTCCCTGAGGGGATAAAAGACAATCTCATTTAAGGTAGGGCAGGGTTTATTAACAGAAATCATCACTGATGAAAAAGAAAAAATCAGTTGAGACAGAATTCCGACCTGCGCAGCCTTATCTTATCTTTTAGTCTCTTTTTTCCTTGCTATTTTCTGCTCCAAGAGTAAAAACTTTAATATAAGACCTACATTTTTGCATGCATGCATATTCAGGGTTGTAAATGAAAGGAGGTTGACAGTTTTGCATTTAGTAACTTCACACCCACACACCTCTTTTCTTTCTGATGCTGACACTTCAGCCTTTGAAACAGCTCCCCAGAGCAGTCCTCCGGTGCAGACAGGGGAGATCTGAAGAGGGAACCTGGATCCGCTACTGTTTGCACATGGCACCTGGAAAGGGCTTTGAAGAAGGGCCCTTTCCTAAATGAGGAGCTCAGAAATTGTTTCTCATTAGCTCAGGAGGAAGCCTAAAGCCAGTTTGAAGGAGAGACTAAGTGTGTGAAGTTGTTTAAGGGCTTGTTAAGCCTGGGGAGAGCAGGTGGAGTCCTGTAGGGACATGAAAGGTGAGCTGGGCTCTGCTGCTGCCCACAGGACACTGGGCTGGCTCCAGGGGGACTCCAGGCCAGTTTCAGACCACAGGGGCTCCTCTTGGCCTTTGCCTGCCAGTTTCCATGGACATGAGGGGGATTTTTGGATACACCCTGCCCTGTATCACCCTGCAGCCTCAGCAGTGGGGCTGGGGCTGGTGTCACCTTCGGTTCCACCCAAACCCCTTCTCTGGCACCATCCTCCCCTTGCAGGGGGGAGCAGAGGGGGAGTTGCTGCCTCCTCTGCCAGGGTGGCACCAGAGATGGTACTTGGTGTTCCCCAACTTCACTGGCTCCCTCATTGCCTCTATTTTATAAACAGCTTGTTGGTTTTTACTCCAACTGACTTCTTGTTTCCTTTCTTCTTGCCACTGCCCCTCTTTTAACATCCACTTTTCTCAATATTTTATTTATTACATTTCTCCTTTCCCTCCCCCTCTAGAATTTATTACATCCCTCTTGTTTCCAGTAGAGAGGACAGATTTACTTCCCACCAGCCCCTCCCTCCTGTTCCCAGCATCCCTACAAGCCTGCTTCCCAGCCTGCTGGAGCCAATGGCAAGTGTGTGACTATAAAAATGACAAAATAAATTCCACATTTTGGAACAAAAGGAGTGGGTTTAAAACCTGTTTCTTCTCCCACTTGCTTCAGAGGACACCCTGGCTTGGAAGGGCTTTTCTTTTCCAAACACTCTGCTCAAAATAGGCATTTGTTATAAAAAAAGCAGTTTTCAATTTGAAGTGGGGGTGGTGGGCATACATATTCAACTCAGCTCATATACATTTTGGGTAATTTTAAATTTCCATAAGTAGGAAGTCTATGTAGTGTAAGCCCTAGTGATCCTTAGCCATTCACAGCAGAGCACATGGTTACATGAGCTCTGTTTAAATTAGCCTGAGTGTGTTTGCCTCTGGGAAATAACAGTCCCATTCTCCCAGGTAAAAGGATGTGCTTGAATTGCCTTTGCAAAGCCTTTGGATGAACTGCTTAGGAATGTGATCATCTCTGCCAAAAAGAAGCTGTATCATTTAAGCACTGTCGTTTTTATTTGAAAGCCAGCTTGTTAAAAAATACGTGAAAGTGGGTGAAAAGTGTTCTGCTTGCTAGCAAGGGTGTGCAGGGTCTGGGGGTCTGCCTGGGGCTCCGACACTTGGCTTCTGTTACTCTCTTCAAGGGGCCCGAAAAAGGAGTCATGGAAAAATCCACTGATAAAAATAAAGCTGGAAACCAAGCAGAGAATTACTAAAGGGGAAAGTCAGAGAGAGAGAATGAATTAATAAAGAACAGGAATAGGGAAAGAAAGCAAGTGGAATAATATAAAATACGGTATAGCAAGTATATTACAGATCAGACAGCCATCCATCACATCTGATTGGATTATTCTTAACTAAGTACATATGGGCAAAGTATTAATTTAAATTTTTTTCATGTAGAAAATTACTCAGGGAAAGAGGAGTGTTGGGAAAGAATTAATGAGTGGAGGGGAAGGTATCTGTGCTGGAGGTTGAACCCTCTGACACACACAGTTGTGCATGGGTGAGCCAGGTGAATGGAGACATTATTAATGAGGATTCAGTTGGGCTGCAATTTCTGTCTTCTTTCTTCATAATCTTAAAACATGCAATGATTTCCCTCAGAGGAAATAAATTCTCTCCAAAACTGTATGTTTTCTCCCTGTGCACATGTGTATCTTTTTCCTTCTGGTCTGGAATATAGTTTTGCACAGGAAATTTTAAACCATTTTTATACCAATCCGTGACAGCAAGACCATTGCGTAGTTTTCTCCCACCAGAAAAAACATCCTTGCAAACCCTTTATCTGACTTTCCAGCAATGAATTCATTGGGTTACCTGCAAACGAGTCGTTCACTTTGAGTGAGAGTTCTCCTTTCCGGCACGACGCCGCTGGGGCTGGAGTTTGGTGGCAGAATTGCTGAAAGAGACACTTGCAGAGATCTGTGCAGCTCCCAGCAGAGCCTGAGGGACAGTGACCCCCCAGCGGGGTCTGCTGCTCGTGCTCTGCTGCCTCTGGGAGCTGCTGAGGCAGGTGATGTTCACTGTAGTTCATCCTGCTTGGCTTTTTTCCCTACCGAGCTTAACAAAGATGTTTCCCAAAGTTTCTAACTTCACTTCAGCTGTAGAAGTAATAGCAGGTATTTTGGGGGTGTTCTGTGGGGAATGCACACCTCTCAGATTTGTTTCGGCTTGAGGATGATTTGAAGGTACATGTTAAAATTGTCCTGAAATTTTTTGACACCAAGAAGAAAAGCATCAGCCTGAGTGAAAAACATTTGAGATTGTCAAAGTGGTGTGAAATCTGAGAGTAGAGGGTTAGCACAGAGGCTGTTTCCTCCAACCTAAATTAAGTACTCAGTCAAACCTTCCCCATGAACCAAGTCTCACTTGATGGTAACGACCCATTTATAAAAATGTTTTAAAACCGTGAGGAAAGTTACTGTTATTTTTTATCTGTTGGGAAGGAGCAACCACAGAGCCAGGTGAGCTCCCGGTGCCCCACAGTGCCCAAGATCAGCCTCTCCCGGGCTGAGCCTGGCAGTGAAGGCAGGCACCGTGGCTCCAAGCCTGCAGCCTGGTCTCCAGAGCTCTGCACACCCAGACCTGGTCTCAGCAAGGGAAGGGGGGACGGAAGGGCACAAACGTGGGCAAACCCCAGGGCTTGTGGATGTGGGAGCAGCTGAACCCACAGGCTGTACCCAGCGTGTCAGAGCCACCTCTTTGCTGCATCAGCAGGTCTGTGCTGCTGCCAGTGACATCTCCCTGGTCCTTGGCAGGACCACAGAAATGATGTTCCAGCAGCCTGCAGAAACAATGGTGTTTTGGGAGCCCAGAGTGCTCCCGTGTGACCTTTGGTCTGACCTATTGATCTGTACAAGTCTGGCCCTAAAAGCAAGGACGACAGAGAGGATAGATTCAGTGTAAAGTTTTAAGTGCATTTTGTTCCGATTGTTTTTATGAGACTTTAAAATACTTTCCATCTCTGTACTAGAATTACTTTTCCATATCAGCAGTTGAACTTACCTGAAACTGCTTTTTGTACCCGAAGTTGATTTTCTGAGTCACCATTGCCCAGGATGTGAGTTGTCCAACCTCTGTCCTTATCTCCCTTTCAGGAAATGGTGTGGAGCCTTGCAGCATCTTATCAGAGACTTGATTTTGTGAAAGCAGCAGTTGCTTTTGTGCCTGCTCAGAATTGGGGTCCAAGTACTGGGGTTAAGTGAAAACACTGCGTTAGCATCTCTCAGCTGGACGTGAGTGCTCAGGGAGGCTCAGCCTTCATCCCCTCCCTGCCTCCCTCCTCGGTGCACGCCTTTGGGATTGGCATACTGGCACTGGGGGGTGTTACACCAGCTCAGCTAAAGAAGGTGCTCATTTAATAATGCTGATTTGCTTGTTCAAATGAGGCAACTTTTTTTCCCCTGTAAATTTCATCTGACTCTTGTTTGTTGCTGTTGGAGTTGTGCTGTTCGTTTTCAGCCCGTTTGTTCTGTAGGAACCATCACTGGAGCTGGACTCCCATTCCCACTCAAACCTTCACCTGAGCTTGATGTTTCTCACAGCCACCCCAGAAGGAACAAAGTGCATTTCTCTTGCGGGGAAGAATATAAGGAGGTTGTTGTTGCTTGAACCAGAACAAGCAGCCTCTTCATAGCTTGGTGGTTCCTGGGGCATTGACTCAGGTTTATTCGAGGTTTCACTTGCCATGACAACTGATTTTTACTCTAGATATTGCTTCCTGCCTATGCTGTGCAGCTGAGGGTAACCTTACCCACATTTTCAAGGAGGAAGAATGAAACGCAGCTGGAGGAAGGTCCTTAGATCACGACCAGACAACCTGGGGGCAATCAGGGCTGCCCACCAAGTGAGTGCTTCGGTGTGGTGTCAGAGCAAGGGTGCAGTGAGCAGGGTCTGTGACGGTTTTGCGGTAGAGAGAAGGGGAATTTGGTTTGTTTCAGCTGCAGCCTGCAAACAAGGTAATTTTAGGCCCCGCTTAGGATGACCCCCATGGAAGGCAGGTATTTTGAAGTGCGTGTCATGGACATGTTGCTGTCTGGCTCACGGGGAGCAGGGGAAGCAGCATGTGAGCGAGGGCCAACTTCCCTCCCTTTGCCACGGTTCCACAGGAAGGATATTAACGTGCTGATGGCTGATTCATTGTGCTTGTTCTCAGGAAGCCACCTGGATGGTAGCGCTTCTCCTGCAGCCTCATCTCAGCCATTGCACACCATAAATTACTGTCAGTCTGTGGTACATCTGCGCTGGGAGCTCTCAGCCCTCTGAATATTGATAACGTGCGGCTGATCTTGCAGTGTAATAAATGATCACTTAATGCGCGGCCAGAACAAAACCGTCTTTCCAGATCTTGGTTCTGACCAAATTATCTTAGCCCTAAGCAGCCAGGGAGAACATTGAGCACTGGGTTGGGTACAGCCTTGTGCTGGAGCTGCGAAGGCTGAATGCTCTGTGCAGGGAAGGAGGACGAAGGGAGGCTCAGCCCCGTTTTGCAGCCTGGGGTAGGATCACAGGAGGGAGATCCCAGGGTGACGCTGCAGTTGGTGACTGGATGGGGCACAGGGAGGCATCCCGAGGGTGCTGGGTCCCCCCATGTTCTGCTTTTGCCGAGCAGCCTTGGAAACTGTGTGGTCCACTTAGCACTAAGTCATTCTTTATTAAAAACAACATATGCTTATGGAGCACTTCCCTTTCTGTCTCACTGCTTTTGAATATGTTGTTGTGGTTACAGTAACCAGTCATGCACTTTTCTGAGCCATTAACTGGTAAAAGCATTTTCTTTTTACATTAAGAAGTGATAAGGGCTAAGTTATGACCTCCTTGGAAGTGCTTTCCTGTGGGGAATGCTCTCCTGCTATCAGACAATGCATTTGCTCTTCGAGGTCAGTCTCTTCATAAGCAACTCTGTGAATCTGTCCTTGTTTACCCTGGTGGTAACCAGAAGTGGCTCCAGTTCCTGCACTGAGCCCCTGGACACATCTTGCAGCCTTCTGGTGAGCGGCTGCGGGTGGGACCAGGAGAAGGCATGCCCAGGGCAGAGCTTGTCTGGGAAACTGCTGTGGGGGTTAAATTCTGCTTTTTCTTACCAAGATTAATTTTTGCAAAAAAGTTGATAAAGCCCTGGAGATCTTCCTTACAACTGGATTACAACAGTTACTGCAAATCTCCCACCTGACTATAAAAAACCGCTCTGCTCTTAATTGGGAAATGTGCTCTGACTGCATAAGGGGCAACATCTCAAACTTGCTGGATCTGAAAAGCATCAGGAGAAATCATTAAATAAAACAGATATTTTCCATCTGACAGTCAATCCAAGGATAGTGGTGAGACCCTTTAATGGAGCTTAATGAGACACTTAGCAGTCCATTTCCTACTGCTCCTGGCTTTGCTCGCAGCCTCCCGCCCTGTGGCACAGCTGGGAAGGTCCCCACATCTGTCCCGTGTGGCACAGCTGGGAAGGTCACCACATCTGTCCCCTGTGGCACAGCTGGGAAGGTCCCCACATCTGTTCCCTGTGGCACAGCTGGGAGGGTCACCACGTCTGTCCCCTGTGGCACAGCTGGGAGGGTCACCACGTCTGTCCCGTGTGGCCGTGGCTGGGAAGGTCCCCACGTCTGTCCCGTGTGGCACAGCTGGGAAGGTCACCACGTCTGTCCCCTGTGGCCGTGGCTGGGAAGGTCACCACGTCTGTCCCCTGTGGCACAGCTGGGAAGGTCACCACGTCTGTCCCCTGTGGCCGTGGCTCAGCCCCGTGCCTGCCCACAGTGGCGTTCCCACACCACATCAGAAGGGTGTTCTCCCCCAGGACAGTTCTTCTGACCTGCAGTGATGTGTTCTCCGCAAAGTCCTTGAAACATTTGGATGGCTGGTGGTGTCCCCAGTGCAGCAGGGCAGAGTCCCTTGCTTCAGAGGGAGGAAACCTCTTCCTTCAGCAGCCGGCTCCCCCTGCCCAGCTCGCGCCCCGGCTGTGGTGGGAGGCTGGGAGCAGAGTTGGGTTCCTCCCGCGCCAGGGCAGAGGTCGGTGGCAAAGGCAGGGAGCAGCAGTGGGAGCAGGTCTCATGTGGGAGCTGCCTGACCAGAGGGGCCAGGGTTTTGGGGGTTGAGGGGGGATCACTGGAATCAGTCCTGGCAATATTGCATCTGAAGGTGAGTCAGGCAGGGGGACACAGGGATCCATCTGGTTCTCCACAGGTGCAATTGCATGTTAAGGCAAAAGGCAGTGAAATAAAAAGGAAAATTCTGTGCAGATTCTTGGTAACGAGGCCTCTTCCTGAGTCCTTACAGCTTTGAGGGTCACTAAAAATGCTGATACTTTGCCTTTCCAGTCATAAAAATAAAAATGACTTTTTCCCTACGCGAGGCCAGGCAGTAAAGCAGATGGAATCAAGAAGTATTACAGCTCAGTGTTAGCCAGAAGGAACAGCTGAGACTAATCAGCTTTCATTTAAAAGTATAGCATTCCCACTAAGCTCTTGTTGCTGCTTGCTTTATATTCTTATTCCTATTAATCACTGCTATTATGAATTTGAATGGGTGACAGCTCTAAGAAGATCTTTGGGGAGCCAGGATCAGGGATGCTCTGGATGAGGTGCTGTACAAAGACATGTGCAAAGCAGGGCTGTTCATCCATAAGGATAAACAAAGACTGCAAGCAAATAGGTTTCAGGAGAGAAAGCTGGGAGACAGGTGGCTGTGTGCAGAAGAAATGCTAGAAGTTTTGATTTCTAAAATTTCTGAGGAAAGATTAGGAAAATATTATTATGGCTAAAAAAAACCCATTTCAAAATGGCAATTTCAGTCTTTTTGTTGTATAATAGCCTAAATGTAGCATTTTAAGAATATCAGGAGATGATTTCTAATATTTTGTGTTGTGAAAAGATACAAGATTCTGATGTTTTTCATACTGATTTGAAATAAGAACAGGTTTTGTAGCCCTGGTGTTTCCCATGGGACTAAATTTGTTTCTATTGGCTGTAATGATACCTTATTATTTAACAGAGATGCTGCAAAAGGAAGTGAATGAGTTTTGGGGAGCTGGGCAGAGCTTCTGTACCACGTGTAGGACAAGAGGCTTGGGCAAATGAAGTTCCCCAGAGGGGTGGTGGATAGGGTTTGCAATAACCACCTTTGGTCGGCCCCGCCGGATGGGTTTCTTGGGAGAGAACGCCGTGCTTTTGTTCACAGCAGGCACTGGAGATAAAGCTGGGTCATTCCATAACACTCATATGATTGAGAGGTGATAACTTGCTCTAAAAAAGGCAATTTCTGAGTTGGTGGCCAGTGGAGGCCTGTATGAAAGATTGGGAAGATACTAGAACAAGACATTGTCCTGCACACCAAAGGACTTCGCATTAGAAATTTAATTAAGATAATCTACCTTATTTTGAAAGGAATTGAATAAATTCCTGAGACAGACAGAAATACGTATTTTGTGCAGTTGCTCTACTGATCCTTGTTCAGCCCTTCAGGGAGGAGTAGGAACTCTTACAGGCTGTATAGGAAGTTGTACTGGATACTTCACATTCAGAGCCCATGGAAATGCCTGAAAATTCAGAGAGGATCTTTTTTTTGAGCAGTCATATTCACTTCAAAAGGACATTCTTGAAATCCATTGTAAATTCTTGGTTTTGGTCAGCAGTCATAGAATATTTGTAGCTTTCCCTGGTCTTACTCAAATCTGGAACAAGGAAATACTTAACTGAGTTTGTAGGGAAGTTTGTGAAAGGGATCACTGAAAAATCTGGAAAAAACAAGATAGATCTGATCTCTTCTAGGAAGAAGCCAGTTAACAGTAAAAGAAATCAAACCACAAATAAAAGTTCTTAAGTTTTGAGAGAGGAGGCCTTAAAAGAGCAGTGTCATTCGTCCCCAATCTTTCCTACACTGAAGAAGAGATGAAAAAGAAAAGTTTTCCTTTTATTTTCCAAATATAATAATACAATAAAAATAGGTCATGCCATTTAGTCTGAAACAGGCCATGGTTTAAAAAAATCAGTGCTTCTAATTTGTGTGTTTCTTGTGGGTTTTATCACTCAACACCCACATTACCTAATTATATACACCTCAAATCGAAACTGAAGAATAGCTTGCTTATTAAAATCTGTCACTGCTGTTAGAAAACATGTCACTGCCACACATTCTGTTTCTGGCTTGCCTCGTCACCACCGCTGCCACCTGCAAGCCTTGCCCCCCTCACCGTGAGGTTCCCGTGGGGGTGGGAGGGGGAGAGCTCGCAGGCTTGTCCCAGGGGGAGGCAGTCCCGGGGGGAGGCAGTCCCAGGGCAGGAGGCAGCCCCGGGGCAGGAGGCAGTGCCAGGGCAGGAGGCAGTCCCAGGGCAGGAGGCAGCCCCGGGGCAGGAGGCAGTGCCAGGGCAGGAGGCAGTCCCAGGGCAGGAGGCAGCCCCGGGGCAGGAGGCAGTGCCAGGGCAGGAGGCAGTCCCAGGGCAGGAGGCAGCCCCGGGGCAGGAGGCAGTGCCAGGGCAGGAGGCAGTCCCAGGGCAGGAGGCAGCCCCGGGGCAGGAGGCAGTGCCAGGGCAGGAGGCAGTCCCAGGGCAGGAGGCAGCCCCGGGGCAGGAGGCAGTGCCAGGGCAGGAGGCAGTCCCAGGGCAGGAGGCAGCCCCGGGGCAGGAGGCAGTGCCAGGGCAGGAGGCAGTCCCAGGGCAGGAGGCAGCCCCGGGGCAGGAGGCAGTGCCAGGGCAGGAGGCAGTCCCAGGGCAGGAGGCAGCCCCGGGGCAGGAGGCAGTGCCAGGGCAGGAGGCAGTCCCAGGGCAGGAGGCAGCCCCGGGGCAGGAGGCAGTGCCAGGGCAGGAGGCAGTCCCAGGGCAGGAGGCAGCCCCGGGGCAGGAGGCAGTGCCAGGGCAGGAGGCAGTCCCAGGGCAGGAGGCAGCCCCGGGGCAGGAGGCAGTGCCAGGGCAGGAGGCAGTCCCAGGGCAGGAGGCAGCCCCGGGGCAGGAGGCAGTGCCAGGGCAGGAGGCAGTCCCAGGGCAGGAGGCAGCCCCGGGGCAGGAGGCAGTGCCAGGGCAGGAGGCAGTCCCAGGGCAGGAGGCAGCCCCGGGGCAGGAGGCAGTGCCAGGGCAGGAGGCAGTCCCAGGGCAGGAGGCAGCCCCGGGGCAGGAGGCAGTGCCAGGGCAGGAGGCAGTCCCAGGGCAGGAGGCAGCCCCGGGGCAGGAGGCAGTGCCAGGGCAGGAGGCAGTCCCAGGGCAGGAGGCAGCCCCGGGGCAGGAGGCAGTGCCAGGGCAGGAGGCAGTCCCAGGGCAGGAGGCAGCCCCGGGGCAGGAGGCAGTGCCAGGGCAGGAGGCAGTCCCAGGGCAGGAGGCAGCCCCGGGGCAGGAGGCAGTGCCAGGGCAGGAGGCAGTCCCAGGGCAGGAGGCAGCCCCGGGGCAGGAGGCAGTGCCAGGGCAGGAGGCAGTCCCAGGGCAGGAGGCAGCCCCGGGGCAGGAGGCAGTGCCAGGGCAGGAGGCAGTCCCAGGGGGAGGCAGCCCCAGGCGGGGCCCCCGGCGCTGGGGCCGGCATCGGGGCCGGTTTGCTCATCTTCCTTCCCTGCAGGCACCCATCACCCATTAGCCCACGTTTCAAAGGCGTTTTTTGCTGCTATCCTTCATCTTTCCCCCTTGTTCTTACGCGTGCTCTTTCGTACTTGTCACGGAGGAACATTGGGATGGGAAACTTTTATCTCTTCCAATATTGGATTTTGCTTCGCGATATTACTGCTGTGTCTGCACCAGCCTAATTTCCTCCTCCTCTGTACGTACGTTTATTGCAGAGTTATTACCCAGGTAAATTTTCTCTCGTCATGCTGCCGTTTGACACAAGGTGATTACTTTAATAACAGGGGTTATTTTTTAGAAGCTCCCTGGAAGGGCTGATGGACAAAGGTGCCTCCCACATGTAGTGCAGTGTAGCTTTATTATAACTGCATTTCACTCCTTGGCAGTTGAGCTGAACCTTGGATACAGTTCCTCAAGTTGAGATATATTGCCCAAGAAGAAGAAATAGCAGTGAAGAAGCAAAGAAGCTATTCATGAAAGCTGAGCAAATACAGACAAAAAAATGCTAATATTCACTTGATTTAAAAAATAAATTAGCTTTAGCTGTTTTTTTCATCCCCTTTGGCATTTATTTTCCAGAACTCTGCATCCCATCAGATTATACTAGTATAAATATTCTCAGAAAGCTCATTTTTAGCTAGTATACTGAATTATTTGTATGACCCCCAGGGACCAGTTCCTTGTAATTACACAAATGAAGTACTTGACTTACTTGTAGCTACACTCTGTAACTGGTGCAGTGGGCAGCTGGTGATGCACATTAACCACGTTCCACTGGTATAGAGTGATCACCAACAGCTCCTCCAGTGATTTCCCTTCCAACACACCATGGACTCATTTTGGCAAGGGTTGGAGAAGCTTTACAGTGCAGGGTGCCCAGCTGATGTTTAAAACCAGGACAGCACCTTGCTGCTGGTGTAGCCTAGCTCCCTCTTGATGCCAGCCAGGTGCTGGTGCCAGCAGCTTGCCAGTGCCAAGAGCTTAGTTCATGCAGCCAGCCTCGGGGTGAAAAGAGCTTTATCAGCTAAAGGTTTCACTGCCCCCTGGCCTTGCAGCCGGACAGTGCAGGGAGAGGTCACCAAGGTGTTGTTAGAGGAAGCTCTCCCTCCAGAAAGCAGGAATAAAGTGCAGAAGAGTCGGTCTGAAGGTGTAGAATCATCACACAGTCACAGAGTGGCCTGGGCTGGAAGGGACCTTGAAGATCATCTTGTTCCAACCCTGCAAAGGGCAGGGACACCTTCCACTAGTCCAGGTTTAGCAATGTAGCAGGAGATGGTAAGGAGAGTACGGGTACTGGGGCTATTTCAGGGCATTTGATGGGTTTAAAAACCTATAAATCAAGAGCCTCAAAACTTGTCTTGCCCTCATTGTGCAGGAGAGCCTGGTGGAGTCAGCAGAGACAGAAAAAGTCTGTACTAAAACCAGTAGTGGTGCAAGAAGGGTTCTGGGGTTTCAATCCGTGCTGGGCAATAAATTCCTCATTAGCCTTGGGCAAAACATGTAAGAACTGGGTTTTCATTTCCTTCTTTGTGAAAATGCTCTTGGGGAATAACATCTGAGCACGGGGAGGTGCTGCTGGCAGACAAGCTCCGTTCCTGAAACCAAGGAGCCAACACAGGGAGCCAAGCGTCATGATGAGCCAGGAGCACACATTCCTAAAGCACTGCAGCACTTCCAGGGGTTTACTCAGTGTGCTGAGGTTGCTCCTGAATCTAAAATGCACTTCAGCTCTAAGGATTTACTTTTTTAAAAAAATTTTGAACATTACATCATTGCTGCCTGTCTCTGGCCTGCTCTGCTCCCCTTATTTCCTGCTGCCTCTGATGAATATTTTTCATCTTTATCATCTGTATTTTTTGATCTGGAGTTTCTTAGGGCAAGTTCGTCCTTCTTGCATGCCTGGGATATGCTCAGCCTACCCAGAAAACTAGGAGTAAATGAACATCAGCAGTACTGTAAAGGTCTCTGACAATGAAAGGCTGATTTGTTGATGTGCTGTGGTAGAAGGTAGCCCAGTAACAGATGAAGACTTACGAAGGGTTAATAAAACCAACTGAATTCAAGTACTTTTTTTTTCTAACAGTGAGAATGGAAATTGGGGGCTTTAAAAGGTTTAAATCTGTTGTGCTTTGCATCTGTCAGTGTGCCTGTACTGTAAAAGCAGGTTATTAGTAAATCATTGATCCATATGCATATTTCAGAGGTATCATATTAAAACCCCAGAACTAGTCTATACATCATTCAATTCTTAGGTTAGAAGCCTTTTTTTTATATAATTCGCATGAATTATTTAAAAATACAGAAATCATTTTCCTGTCTGCAGAAGCAGTTGAGCCCTTTGCATCCTTGCATCACACTGACTGCAGCTGCTGGGAGCAGGAAAGGTGAATTTTTTTCTGTGCACACTTCAACTATGTAAATGTGATTACACTCAGATATTATTTAGTAGTCCTCATTTTCACAATGGAGTGCAAACATTCATTACTTCTAACAGTTGTAATCACTGTTGTCCTACAAAGCAGGAAATTGCATCCAGTGCTTTGCTCCTTTTGGTATGCTCAGCTTCCCAGAGGGCCCCCCTGAGACATGAGTCTTCTAAGTTGTGAAGAGACTTGTCCCAGGCCACTCTGGGAAGTGCCAAGCTTGAATTTGGCAGCTGCAGTGTCCTGACCCCAAATGGTGCTGGCTAATTTGAAAGGTCAGATGAGGTGGTGTCCACAGCAGAAGACGACACCCAGACCATCACTTGGCACAACTCTTTGGTCTTTTTCAGTGATGATACGGCTTCAGTGACAACAGCACATGAAAGATGGGCTCTGCTGCAAGGACAGAGCATCTTGTTTTCGGTGTCATTCCCTCTGTCTCGACAGGTCCTTGCAGTCTGGGTGGTGGGTAGGCAGCTGGTTGGTTTAAGCCAGACTTTTACAATTCATTTGGGAATGAGCTTGGCAAGCCTGTTTTTAAAAGTGATGTTGTAGGCTGGCAACTCCTGTCTTGTCTCATCTGAGCAAACGGGGACAGACAGTTGTGATCCTCGATGGGATGGGGCATATCAAGAGCAGAGAACACCTCGGTGCCTCTGTGGCTGCTCCCCGTGGTGACCAGTCAGGGTTCGGGCAGGCAAGGGAGCATCTCTGGCTCCTCCTCGAGATAGTTTTCTGTGCCCAAAAAAGTGTTGCAGAAGAAGCAGGTGCTTGGAAGGAGGGGGGTCGGTGCAGTCTCAGCCCTCGTGGGGCAAACAGCAGGACCGGAGCAGGGGGCACAGCCTGGAGGGAAGGGCTGTGTGCCTGAGGGGCAGCTCCTGCTGTGCCAGGGAAGCAGGACTTGAGCCCAGCTCTGTGCTTGAAGGGTGAGAGCTTCACGAGCACGTCCCTGGCAGCAGAAGCAGCCCCTGGAGCGCTGGGGGCCCGGGGGAGCAGGGCAGAGCAGGGCAGTGCCCCGAGTGACTGCAGGGACCCAGTGCCCGCCCGGCCCCGCGCCGGCCCCTGGCTCAGGGGTGCCCCTCACTCGGCTCTGCAGGGCCTTCTGCAAACCCTGCTGCCGTCCTGCTCAGGCAGGTGGGCGTTCAACAGGTGAGAGTTCCTGCCAGCACTGGCTGAGATGTTCTCTGGTCCAAGCCTAATTAAATTCCCTTGTGAACCCCACTGCCAGTCCCGATTGTTCAGAGCCCCAGTGCTTTGGTTTGTTTGAGACAGTTGTGTGAAAGTCCTGCAGCAGCCCCGGGAGCAACACCTACCCCTGAGCTGGCTGCACTTCCGTTACCAGATACTGTTTTAATTTAAGATTTTAAATCTGTCAGTTTTCTTTCTCAGGCTGAAGTTTGTGGGGAAGTTTCAGATCTTTTCACTGCTATTATTTCCAGTAAGTAGACTCAGAAAACACTTTCTTTTGTCCATTGAGTCAGAGCCTTGGTATGGGACTTTCTTAAGTCTCCATAGTATCTGAGACAAGAAATTTTCATTTGCTCTGAGTTCAGTATGTACTTTTGCCCTTGCTGTGGGGGAAAAAAGCGGAGTTTGACTTTGGCATGAGCTGTAAATCTCTCTTAGCAGATATCCAATAAAAACATATTAGGATTTGGCAGATAAGTTTTTCCCCAAATGAGTTTGCTTTGAGCAATAGAGCTAGGCGGAATACTCTATTTTTTTTCCCTGGGACACCTGGGGAAAAGAGAAGAGAGTGGCAGCAGTGGGGCAGGAGGCAGGAATCAGAGCAGCAGTGGGAGCAGAAAGTGGAGAGAGGCCGGTGGGGCAGAACATTTTCACCTCCCAAGTGTGCTTCTCCCTTCCCACGCCAGGTTTCTTCAGTTGAAATGTGACTTTCTGCTCTGGAAAGCAGCTGGCTGAGTACATTGTCACTGCTTTCTGTGACTTGGCACAGATGAGAAGCAGCATCCCGGTCACAGAGAGCTGCTCCCGCTGCAGCACAGCACAGCTGCAAGGCACAGGGTCCCCCCACAATGCCCAGCCAGGTTTTTATGTATCCCCTGTGCTGCTGCCTCCAGCGTAGGAGTCTTCCTTCTGCTGTTCACTGCATGGCAGAGAAACGCCGAGCTCCTTGGGGACCCTCCCTGTGTCCCTGCTGCGAGCCAGCGCTGGGGGAGCCCACGGAACAGGAGCCCGTGGAGGGCAGGGGGGCAGGGAGGGGGGCACCTGGCCGTGGCATCGTGTGTTTTACCTCTGCTCCCACTGGGAATGTTTTGGTTGTCTCGTTAAGCTCTCAGAGAATGCAAATTTGTCAGCGGCAGCTGTAGGAGCTTGATGGTGGAAGAACAAAGTAGGAATTCATAATGTGCATATAACTGTAAAGAGAAGGATTTTTTTAGTGGGAGATCAGCGGTAGTGCAGAGTAATAATCATCTTAAAGGGTGACTCTCCAGAATTAGTTGTTATTTTGTTTGAGTCCTTTGAAATGGTTTCCATACTATATAATTATCTTAAATTTTAAGTGCTTCCTGCAGTGATAATGTGCGCATTTTTGCATTCTTATGTAAATGCTTCAGCGGTTCCCAGTGTCGAATTGGAAATGTCATTCAAAAACAGGTAATGGCTTTGCAAAATCTGGGGGAAGAAATTAATCTTTTTCTTCCTCATCATTTTCCAGTTTGCATTCTGGGCTTTCCTGGCTGTGGTTGCAGCTCTGACAGAAGCTGCTTTTCAATAACAAACATGGAGTGGTGGGAGACACTGAAGTGAAGAGCTGAATCTCGCCAGCTGGAGTTTAAAAAGACAAGAGACCAGCAGACAAACTGTTACAACCTGCAGAAAGAAAATAATTAGTTTGTAGACCCAATTAATCCTAGGCAAAGCCACTTAGGAATAATTCTAAAAACATTCCACTGTAATGAAAGTCCAGGAATCCCTGCTGAGGTGATAATTTTTAAGTGGTGCTGCTGTGAGCAGCAGCTGCTCCCTCTGGGCACCATGGCCGTGGCAAAGGCCGGGGCTGGGATCAAGGGCCGGGCTCTGAAGGGTTCCTGCAGTACCCTGAGCTCGGTCCTGGCAGGGGCCAGGCACGCCTGGGGACCCCGAGCTCGGTCCTGGCAGGGGCCAGGCACGCCTGGGGACCCCGAGCTCGGTCCTGGCAGGGGCCAGGCACGCCTGGGGACCCCGAGTTTGGAAAATTGACATAAATTTGTACATATCATTCACTTTTAATAATTTAGAGCTCAGTCCTGGAGCACTAGCTCAGGCAAAGTCATGATTCATTTTAATGGGAGCTTTGCCAAAATGAGACTGTAAGATTTGGGGGCTGTTTCCATGAAGGGGAAAGAAATCCCTGTAAATATTGCAAAGCAAAACCTCTGTCTCGGACGTACCCAAGGTAATTTCTTTCCATTTCAGCCATCGGACTCCGGTGCCCAGGCTGATCTGGGGCAGACTTTCCCTGGCTTAGACAAGAGCAGAACTGAAATCCTCTTCTGTGCAGTACTTGGTATTAAAGCTCCCTTAACCTGTCTCATGTGGTGACAGAGTGGAGCACTTGGGGCCACCTGGGGACAGCCTGTGCGGCTCTGCTGGGCTGTGACGTCCTGGGGTGGACCAGTCTCACCCAGGTCTCCAGCAGAGCTCACAGACTGGGCTCACCCCCCCAGTCACTGAAGGAGGAACAGGGCAACACCTCTGCAGCTCAGTCTGTGGTGTGGTTGGAAAGGCCTGGCCCCTGCCCTGCTTTTGGCTGTGACAGAGTTCCTTTTGTTCCCAGGAGCTGGTACAGTGGCACTCCGGAGCCAGCACGAGAGGCCTGCTGGTAACAGTGGTGCTTTGGCTGTGGCTCAGCAGGCTCAGGTTTCCTGCCAGTGAGCAGGTGCCCGGAATCCAGGAGGGACCACAGCTGGGACAGCTCACCCCAACTAGTCAAAGACACATTCCATGCCATGGGATGTCATGCTCAGTATTGAAACAGGGAGGAGTTTCCTGGAAGGGACCAGTTGCTGCTCAGGAATGGGCTGGGTGTCAGTCAGCAGGTAGTGAGCAACTCTTACTGCTTTTCTTGGGTGTAATCTCTCTAACCCTCTCTTTTTTCTTATTAATGTTCATTTTACTTTGTTTCAGTTTTTAAACTGTCCTTCTCTCAGTCCACGAGTTCTGCTTTCTCTTTTCCCCGTGGTTCTCCTCCCCATCCCACTGCGACGGCGGGAAGTGAGCCAGTGGCTGTGTGGTATTTGCTGCCTGGGTTTAAACCACAACACCCCCATCAGCTTTGCCACCGTGGCTGCAGGACAACTGCAGTTCTGAACCTGCCAGCCCATATTCTTTGTGCAGACTTCAGCAGGCAGGTGACAGGATTCATCAGCAAATCCCTAAATCCTTGGTCTGCCGTGCCCTCTTTCCCCAGCCTGTTTTGCTGCTTGTTAGGTTACACTAACAGGTTCCCTGGACAGGGAAATGGGAGATGAGCCAGTGGGGAAATGGAAAGATGATCACCTTTTCTGCTGGGCAGGCTCACCTGCATGCTCTCAGCTGCAGGCTGGTTTCGCTCTGCGCTCCCTGGCTGGCTGCACTCAGGTGTTATTTGCTGGCCTGGAAACAGAGAACCAGAATTCAGAGGCAGAACTGATCCAAGGCACTTCAGATACCTCAAGAAAAAATACAGCAGTAGTTCTCAACATAAACCTTGGACTTGGCTTTCAGATTCCTCCTTGTAATACAATCACAGCATCTGTTAATCTCGTGCCAGAAGTTCTTTGTTTTAACTGTGCTTAAAAGGACTTTCTGAGGCAGAGATACAAGGTTTGGTTTTAAAATCAAAGTGCTCACATCATTCACCTTTTTGTATGATTCAGGGGCAAAGGTTTCACTTAAACCCTCCTAAATCCTTTCAGGGAGCTCCTTGTCTGTTCAGCAGGTAGCACTGACAGCAGAACTGAGATTGAGAAGGAGATGGAGATGGAAAGGGTTCTTTGACTCAAAATCTCAGGAAGCTCGAGAGGCTTGCTGGTGCAGATGTCTGCGTCAGGTAGTGGTCATACCTATGTTTGAATTTAGTGTTTTTCCAATTTTTTTCACTGTGAGAGAACTCAGAACAGCTCTCCTGCTGAAATGTAATAATACAGAGATCTGCAGGGTTTGATTCATGGAGCAAGTGTCCCTCAGCATTCCCAGAAATCTGCGATTGCAGTCCAGGCTATCTTAGGTTAGGGTTTTAAATTGCACCTCCCAGAGACATTTGGGTGTCTTCCAAGTTTAAATTAGGTTTGCAAGTGTTTTACCAGGGACCTGTTTCTCCTCTGCTGCTTAGACAACTGCAGCATGGTGTCTCCCAAAAGTCTGGCTCCAGAGTAATCTTTTACACAGCCCAGGGGCAGCAGGGAGTCATAAACAGCCAAATGACAGACCTTTGCAAAGTCCATATCACTGTGTGAGAAAGAAAACAGAGCTTTGTGAGCTTATCTGTGTGCTCAGGCAGTCTCTTGGAAGGACAGGGCTTTCTGTTTCCCAGCTTCCTTGGCTTGTTGGAGGCAAGTTAAGAGGACATACAATATTCAGCCCAGTCTCTAGACATTAATGGCACAGCCACATCATGGAGTGAGGTAGTGGAAATGTTTGCTTCTTTCTGCATTATTTGGCTTTCTGGAGAACCCTGTTCAGGGCTACCAGCTATAAAACCCAAAGAAACTGTATTTTGGAGGCAGCTTTGTGGGGCTGTCTGATGTGTCAGGGTCTGGTTTCCAAGGGGACCAGGAGAGGTGGAGGGGGTGTTTTCTGCCTGCTCATCTGTCCGAGCTGTTCCCAGGGACATCCTCAGGCTTTGCTGGAGAGCACACTGCAGTTCCAGTGCTGGCTGTAGCGTGAGCCCTCCCGTTTCTCAAGCTGCTCGGTGCCAGCTGCCTGTGAGAGCAGTGCAGTGGCTGTGGTGCCAGTGCTCCATGTCCCCGAGGTACAGCCAGGCGTGTGGGCACTCCTGGTACCTGTGCCCCTGCAGCGCAGCTGGGCTCTGCTCTGCTGCACAGCTCTTGGTGTGCAGAGTGCTGGAAAACTTCCCCAGACTTAAAATGTTGCTTACAAGACATTGTATGTGTCATTTACAGAGAGAAATTCAGCCTGTTCTCTGCATAAGTGTCCCTTCCTAGGTGGGGCCTTTACCTGCTGAAACAAATGTGTTCTACCAGTCAGCATCAGCTCTCAAATAAAGGGCCACTCTTGTATCTCATCTCCCTTGTACAATCCTTTATTACCTTGTTATTAAAAGGTTTTTCCATCTGGAATCTCTCAAATCTCACAATTAGCCTACCATCTCTAATATAAACATCCCTCCAAGATCCTCTTAGCAGCATATGGTCAGTAGCATCATTTAGGGAGGGTGGAGAAATTCCAAAGAGCATCACTGCTCTATATCAAGAAGCAGGGTTTGGCTGCCAGTAATGCCCTGGCACTGTCAAACCACTGAGGTTTGAAAAACATCCACCCATGGCACTCATGAATAAACAGATTTCAGTAAATCAAGCTCATTTGGAAAGGTCTCATTATCATTTGGTCAGACAGAGGTGCTGGTTTGGTCAGGGTGGAGCTAACCAGTTCCTTGAACCTGTGACATTCACGTTATTATTACTGAGCTCAGTCTTTCATATTTACACTTTGTAGTAAGCAAGTGAGCTGAATTAATGGTGACAAATATCAGCTATCGTAGGTTTCTTAGCAAGGTGTCTGTGTGTCTTTGCAGGCTGCCTGCACATTAGGAGCTAACCAAAATGCAGGAAAGGCATGGGTAATACTGGCCTTGTTTACAATACAGTTTGGATCAGGTTCTGAAGGAGTCACTGCTTTTGTTGAGTGTAATGTCCTGCTTGAATTTCCCAACACTGGCATCATCCTTGCTAACAGTTATGCTTGCAGTGGAATACTTCAGAATAAAAACCTGATTAATAGGCCTGTTAGTTTGGTATTGTTTTTTAGTATATAATGCCAGTCCAAAAGCTCTACTGCACTTCTGACTTTGCCAAGCTTTCCAGGGGTTCCCAGGTAGGCTGGCAGTGTTGCTGTGGGGGGCTCCTCTAAGGCAGCAGCTGCAGCACAGGCAGCGCCAGGGCTGCGAGGGGAGAGCACCGCGGGCTGGGGCACGGGGGGAAGGACAGAGCCTGTGCCAGAACCAGCCTGAGAGCACGGGCTGGGCTGGGCTGGGCTGGGCTGGGCTGGG
>VZRQ01010602.1:541117-555258 GCA_013397975.1 Machaerirhynchus nigripectus | reverse complement strand
GCTGGGCTGAGCTGGGCTGGGCTGAGCTGAGCTGGGCTGGGTGGGCAGGCAGCTGAGCCACACACCAGGAACGCAGCCAGGTGAATGAAGCGTCCAGGCGTTCCCTGAGGAACAGACTCCGGGCTGGCAGCGGAGCAGGAGCCTGTTTGATGTAGTGTGGCTTTATTCCTTCTCCTGCAGCTCGTGCTGTTATTTATCTTCCACTTGCAGCTTCTCGCAGTCACTGGGCAGAGGCGGTTCCTGGTGTGCAGAAAAGGAGCTCGTTCAGCAGCACCTGAGCTCTGCCTCTGGGGCAGAGCCCGTCTCCCTCCTTCGGTGGCAGCGAAGCGGCTGCTGCAGGTTTGGGAGGTGCAGGCTGGGGGGAGGCTGTGCCTGGGAGAGCTGCCTGCCCAGCCTGCCCAGAGCTCTGCCTCCATGAGCTCCCCGTCAGAACCTCAGCAGAGCAGCAGAGAACAAGGGGATCGCTTCCCCTGTGCTCACAGCTCTCGTGCAGACAGGCTTTCAGCCAGGCTGCAGGTTACCACAGAGACAGCATTCCCTGCTCTCACTGTTCCCACAGGAAGGATGGTAGCACTTGTTCTGACTCCTGTTAATTCAGCTGCTCTTCCCCAAAAGAGAAAAAGCTTTGTGTGTTTTCTTGATTTTCCATAGAATTTTAGGAGCATCCACTGCTAAAAGGGTCGTGTCCCTGCTTGTAATCAAACAGACAGATTTAGAGCTTGCTGCAAACACTGATTAGATTATTGTTTTCCAGCCCTTTAGGATAAATCTGCATTAATTCATGGGTGTCAGTCCAGAAGAGATCTCCTCCAGGGCTGGTGTCCTGTATCCAGGATACAGCAGTCAATCCCACACTGTTCCAGCCAGCCCCACTGCTCCCGCAGAGCCTGTCCGGGGAGCTCCCCAGGGCTGGGAGGGCTGCACCACGGCAGTGCCAGGGCATTGCTTGGCCATGCCATGTCCAGCATTGCTGCCCATCCTCTGCAGAAGCTCACAAATCCAAAGGAAGAGCTGCAGGGCAATTCCCAGAGGAACAGACCCTGAAAACAAGGCCCTCGTGGTGTACCAAGGCTCTGGCTCCGTGCAGTCCGTGAGATGCCCCTGGCCATGTCCAGCAAATGGCAGTGGGCTGAGGGCTTGGCCATTGGAACAAGTGGGATGAAGGGCTGTCTGTAACTGAGAGCAGAAGATGATCCCCACACTTTAAAGGGATTTTTTTGAACTTAGATCTGTTCTTTTTTGAAAAGCAGTATGTGACACACTTAAGCTGAGGACATTCTGTTCAACAGCTGTGTTGGAGAGATTTGACAATACCAGGATTTGATGTCAATTATAACTGCTAGAAATCTGATTGCAGTGTCTGGCAGGTTATCTGTGTAATAATGGGTTTGTTATAGAAGAGGGTGCTTAGCATCTTTGGGGCTCTCTGCTCTAGTTCTGGGGAAGAAATCTGTTCGAGCTGCCCTTTGCATCTTTCTCCCTTCCTTTAATATTTAAGCTTGGATACACTGACTAATCAGAGGGTCAGAAATACCACAAAATTGGACCATATTTATCAGAGATGCATCTTAAAAGATAAAGAACTTTTGTACAAATGCACAATAGTGAGGCTGAGCAACAAAGACCAAAAGACCATTTTACTTTGTCATAAGACAAATGACTGAAAATATCTTGCCTCTGTTATGCAACTCAGTGGTGCAGCCTCTTCTTAAATGTTGTGTTTCGGTTCTGGAAATGATAGAGGAAAAAAAAACAAAGAATTCAGTGAAGGGTAATGAATATGATTAAAGGCACCAAGAAACTTTCATATGAGAAGAGATTTAAAAAGATTAGGCCTGCTTAGTTAAGACAAGAGATGCATAAGCAGAGGCACGATGGAGAGATGTGGGGTAATGAATGGCACAGAAGAGGCACACTGAGTACTTTTATGTGCTGTTTTCCAAAATTAAAAGCTGAGAGAAGAAAGCTGTAAAAAAAAAAAAAGACAAGAAATGTGATAAAAAACAACAACAGACACATTTTAAACATGTTTTCCGCAGTGCTGGGTTCACCTGTGGAAGCCGCTGTCGCAGGGAACAGAGATAATGAGCTTAGGAAAATTATGAAAAGGATTGGCTGCTCTGGGGAAAGCTGTGAGCCTCCTGAGAGGAAAAGGGAGCTCTCTCGTAGCTGTCAGTGGGAGCACGATGCAGCGCGGGCACAGCCCCACGGCGGCCGCGGGGATCCGCCGGCTCGGTGGGCGCTGGGTGTTTGCTGCCTGCCCCGAGAGCGACCTGCTGCAGAGCCTGGGGAGCTGCAGGGCGGCCCGAGGGCTCCTGCAGGCCGAGGAGGCAGGATCTCCCCCCGCAGGATTTCGGGGAGCACCTCTCTTCCTTCGGGGCCGCGCGTGCGAGGCGGGTCAGGCCCTGAGCCGCTCTGCTCGGGGCAGCCCTCGCTGCTGTGCTCGGCCGGGGGGTTCTGCTCCTCTGCGTGCCTCAGTCGTGTGGGTGGCAGCATGAGGAGAAAATGCAGCAGATCTGATCCAAGGTCCAGCAAGCTCACCACCCAGAAATGTTCAGTGCACATACCTAGAGGAGATACTTGATCAGTGTGGAAGTACAGGGGCACTTCCATCTCCCGCTTCTCATCTGGAGACAACCTTAGCCAGAGGCTGTGGTGGTGTAAACCAGTCCTTGACCAAAGCTGGCAGGGCATTCCAGGAATCCTGGGGCTTTACCATACAATCCAGCCTTTGGGTGGACATGGGGAAAGTTATTCTAGTTTGGTTTTTTTCCACTCGCATCGATGCCTACACGAGTGTAAGTGTAAGAGGATCTGTCTCCAGGGAGGCCTAATTACAAATTAACATACAGGCTGTCCTCTGCAGTGTCTGGACCAGTAACAGGACTTCTGTATGTGGGAAACAATAAAAACTAAATATGTTTTTAAAAATGGCTTCTAGGTAATAATAGAATTCCAACACACACATGGATCTTCTGTGTTAGTCTGGTTTAAAGCCCTCAGAAAACCTGATAGGCATTTACTGCTTAATGAACCTTCTCAAGCTTTACCAAACAGGTAATGTTTAAAGACTGGTTTCTTCCTTTTTTTTAATTTGAATTTTACTGATTCTGAACTAGGACTGGCAAGGCTGATGTCCCAAAGCTGCAGAAGTTAAAAGAGAGTAGGTGCAAGCATTAGGATGTATTAGAAGAAGACTTGATCATTCAGGTAATGGTGGAGGTTTCCCTCCACAATGGTTCCAGGATCATCAGAGGTGAACATGATGCAGAAGAGAAGAATTTTGGGTAAAGTGGGTATTCTGTGCTTCTTATTCTCACCAAGTAATTGTATGTCAAAACGTGGTGGGGTGGATTAGAAAGGGACCTGTATTTGACATCTCTGAGGTGGACTCCTGGGCATCTTGCAGAACTTTCAAGCCACATTCCAGGCTTTCTCCAGCAGCAATAATTTCCTCTGCAGTAATCAGAGGAGTACCTCTTTTCTGTATGTATCATGCCTTAGTGCTCTTGCCCCAGTTAAGGAATGCTTTGGTTAATCAACACAGTTGTAAAAGTGAAGCATCACCAAAAGACAGGGGAGCAATAATATGACTATGCACAGTTCCTGTGTCAGTTAAATCTCAGCATTGCTTGCAGTCATCGAGCCTTCTCCCCCGGTGGTCAGGCAGTGCATCCACTCCAGGGCAGGGCGGCTGGGAGGTGACACACCCAGCTCGGAGCAGGTGGCTGCTGCTGTGCCTGAACTGTGCCTGATTCTGCTGTGCAGAACCCCACGTGTGCGGGGTGGCTTGGGCACGTTTTCACAGCCGAGTCACTGGTAAGGGCAGAAGAAGAGTAATGAACAGAACTCCCACCTCCAGATCTCTGTGTCTGTAATTAATGTTTGGTACTTCAGTTCGCTGTGGGCATTTTTCCCCGAGTTCGTGCATTTGATTTGCTGAGCAAAGGAATGATGTCAAGGGAATCATTACGGGATCTTTTCAGTGCTTTTCTCCCAGACTCAAAGGATACCTAGTGACAACCTGAAATCTTTCTCTGGAGGTACTGGTTATCCAGCTGCTTCCTTGGGCTCCTTTTTACTCTTCACAGAAGCTTTGTACTAAATAATTTTACACACCACTGACAGTTTGGGTTTCACTTGATAAATTCCTGTTTATTGCACTAGCAATAAGGAAAATCCGTGCTATGGAATTGTTCGGGATCACTCTTCAGGAAAACTTTGCCTTCCTATCACTCCTGTCATTAAGTTTTCCTGAATAAATTCAGCATCTCTTCTCTATGTAATTTTTGATCTAGTTTTCTTCCTTCCATGGTTGTATGGCCATGATACCTTGAAGTGAACTCAAGGGGAATTGCACTCTTGCCCAAATCCCTGTTCACCAGCAGGTGGTTTCTCTGGGAGCAGTTCGTTCAGCCTTACTGAGGGCTTTGGGCCACCTGCCACGTCTTTGTGAAAACTCACCTGGAAGAGGCATAGCCACAATGATGCTCCTCACTGGGCTGAGCCAACACCTGTCCTCCAAAGCCCACACAGCTTTTTGGGTAGCATCCTTGGCTGTGGCTGGCAGTGCTGCACAGTCACCGTCGCACGGTCAGACCCCCGCAGGCTCTGTACATACAGACTGGGAGTCGCTCCCACTGACAGCACCAGGATTCCTCAAAATCAGTAAACTTCAGCAAAATGGACAGTATTGTGGGATTGGAACCCACCTGTGGAAACTGTGCCATATCTGATACGAAATGCATTGCTTTGAGGCAATTGTCCTTCTCCGTTGCTGTGGCAAATACCTTTGGGTGGCTTCGGCCTTCTCACCCCGGTGATCTAAAAGCTGTTGTTTCAGATAGCATTAAAGTTGAAGTATTCCCATCCTGTGCAGTTGATATCACTGCACATTACAGGGTGATGATCCGGAGGATACACCCTGGAACTTCACATGCCAGGATGGAGAAAATCAATCTCTGTTAATAAAAAAAGGCAGGCTCACTGGCGCAGAAAATCACTGCTCTGGAGCCTTAACGAGGCTCCTTCAAAAATTCATGATTATAAAATGGAATCCTGGGCTACATTATAGTCCTGAAAGAAACTGGGATATGGAGGGAAAAAGAATCCAATTTTCATTAAGTGGAGAAAATAAAGGATAAATCCCATACGCAGACGTAGTCATTGATCACAAGGAATATAATTACATGCTCAATATGTAAGAACATTTTCCAAGTTTCCCAAGTACACAATGCTTTTCTTGAATACTTTTCAAAGTTAATTTTTGTTGTCTTGCTGTTTACTCATGCCTCTAGCACAAAGTCCATGTGAACAAAACCTGTGGTTGTTCTAATGAACTGCTGTAGGGTAGCTGCAGGGTACTCAACCTGTGCTGAAAGAAGACATTGAACAAACCCAGTCTTGACCTCATGACTTGAAGAATTTGGTGATGGCCCCCACTGATGGTGTCCACCATGCAAATACAGTATGCAATAAGCAGCAGAGAGCAAACATCTTCTTCCTCCTCTGCACACTGTGCCTCAGCCATGCCCACGAGGGGCTCCTGTGGCACCACACTAAATACCTGCCTTACAAAAAGGTTTCCCCTTTTCTGTTCATGGGGAGGCTGTTCCTGCTTCAGAGTCATTTGGGGCACAGAATAATTACCATGCAGTCCTGCAGTGTGGGTGGGTGTGGTGGCTGATGATTTGGAGGGGTTTTGGCTTCAGATATGTCTTGTGCACAGACAGAGCAGGAAGAATTCCAGCTTGCTTTTATGGTATTTTAGCTTTCAGGCTTGGCATTCTGTAGTGCAGCTTGAATTATTTTAGATATAATCTAGTCAGCTGCCTGGAAATACAGCTACTCGAAGTGTATGCCACGAGGCCTTTTTACCATATTATCATACCCCAAATTATTCTTTTTTAATTATTTTTCACATATTCAGTGCAGCTACAGATTTGTTCATGAAGGAACCTTTCAGTAGTTCAGCTGATCAGCTCAAACCAAGAAGCAGCCCCTGACAGTTCATCCTCTTGCTTGCTTAAGCGTGGCTGAGTCATGACTACAGTGAATCCAGCGCCTTCTTTTGGCTTTTATTTATTCATTCATTCACTGGTACGGGTGTACGTGTGAGGGTCTTGAGTGACTGCAGTTTACTGTCATGCAGGTGCCATCACCAGTGACTTTTGAGGTCAGCAGAGATTGAAATACTGTTCCACAGAAATAACTGATCTTCATCTGTTTTGTGCAATATTGTGCCCATAACACTGGACTTTCCAGCACTCATTTGCATTATTTGCATTGCAAGGATGGACTTAAATGACAGCTGAGAGACAGGAAAAACTGACCTTAGAAATCAACACTTGTATTTATAAATTTTCCGTAGCACTGATGATGTGAGCTGGAAAACATCAGTGTTAATTGGGGCACTCAGCCTTTCCTGAGTTTAGCGTGCTCTTCCTCAGTGTATTAATAAAGAATTTGCCAGCAGAGATAACGTAATGGCCAATTTGCAGTTGCTGCTCTCCGCTGTATCTTGAACTGATGTGCTCAGAGAAGTCCTGTCCATACTCAGTTGGGTTGGCACGTGGACTTGCCAAGCTCAGAAAAGTACATTTTAATTGGAATGCCCCCATGCTGCCATTCCTTTTCCAGAGCTTCCTCTGCAGTTCTCCTCCCCGGCGCTTTTCGTGACCAGTGGGAAAGACACACACTGGATTAAACTGAAGGCAAGGGATGGGTGGGGACACACTCCTCCTAAAGGTGAGCAGCTGCTTGGTATTCAGGAGCAGGCAGAGCACTTCAGCTTCTGCAAGCAGCTCGTGTGGGAGCTGTTTGTTTGGCAAGGGGGATGCCACTGCACCGGGCAGCACCTTGCTGAAGCTGCAGCTGCAGCCGGGGAATTGGCAGGTGTCAGGCAGGGGCAAGGGGCACGAGCCTGTGCCAGCCCAGTCCGGGGAATGAGGGCTTCTGCTCCGGTGCCCGAAAAACTGGGGGCAGTTTGTCGTGATAACTGAGCATGGTGTGGAGAGGTGTCTGTGTTCCTGTGCTGTTTGTCGTGAGGATCCACCCCTTGCAGCTCCTGCAGAATCCCGGGATGCTCCGGGGGGGGATTTTCCCTTGGTGCCCATGGGGTGCCAGCAGGCTGGGGTTGGATTTTCCCTTGGTGCCCGTGGGGTGCCAGCAGGCTGGGGTTGGATTTTCCCGGGATGCCCCTGGGGTGCCAGCAGGCTGGGGTTGGATTTTGCTGGGGTGCCCCTGGGGTGCCAGCAGGCTGGGGTTGGCTTTTCCCTTGGTGCCCGTGGGGTGCCAGCAGGCTGGGGTTGGATTTTCCCGGGATGCCCGTGGGGTGCCAGCAGGCTGGGGTTGGATTTTCCCTTGGTGCCCGTGGGGTGCCAGCAGGCTGGGGTTGGATTTTCCCGGGATGCCCCTGGGGTGCCAGCAGGCTGGGGTTGGATTTTGCTGGGGTGCCCCTGGGGTGCCAGCAGGCTGGGGTTGGATTTTCCCGGGATGCCCGTGGGGTGCCAGCAGGCTGGGGTTGGATTTTCCCTTGGTGCCCATGGGGTGCCAGCAGGCTGGGGTTGGATTTTGCTGGGATGCCCGTGGGGTGCCAGCAGGCTGGGGTTGGATTTTCCCTTGGTGCCCGTGGGGTGCCAGCAGGCTGGGGTTGGATTTTCCCGGGATGCCCCTGGGGTGCCAGCAGGCTGGGGTTGGATTTTGCTGGGGTGCCCCTGGGGTGCCAGCAGGCTGGGGTTGGATTTTCCCGGGATGCCCGTGGGGTGCCAGCAGGCTGGGGTTGGATTTTCCCTTGGTGCCCGTGGGGTGCCAGCAGGCTGGGGTTGGATTTTCCCGGGATGCCCCTGGGGTGCCAGCAGGCTGGGGTTGGATTTTGCTGGGGTGCCCCTGGGGTGCCAGCAGGCTGGGGTTGGATTTTGCTGGGGTGCCCGTGGGGTGCCAGCAGGCTGGGCTGCACCTGCAGCTCGGTGTTGGGCTGTGCATGGGCTCAGCCACAAACTCACAGGAGCACAGCAGTTCCACGAGGGCCCAGGGAAAATCCAGGAGTGCGGGAGGGGTTTGGTGGCTTTCCCTCTGCCTCCCCACTGCTCTGTCCCTCTGTGCCGGGGGACTCCGGGCTGCTGCTCGTTCGGGGTGAGCCTGCTTCCTCAGAGCCCCTCAGTAAATGTTCTGGTTCTGTTTGCAGTCTGACCCTCTGCTGCTGTGTACAAGCAGGCCTTTTGTACCCAAAACAGCTCCAAATTACTGTACATAAACCATAATCTTCCAGCGGGAGCACTGTAGTTTTCCATTTTGCTGCTAATTGGATGATACCCTTGCAATAGTCTTTGTTACCATGGCTGGTGCTGGGCAGGGAACAGTGAGGGAAGGCTTTTATGCAGAAATCTTACAAAAATGCAGTGACTGTCCCCATTTGACAGCAATTGAAACCAATTGTCAATTAACTAAATAACAACCAATTAGCTTAAAGGAAAAAAAGAAGAAAATTGCTTGCTTCACATTCTTTGTTGAAGCAAATGCCAGTCAGAGAATGGGAGCTTTTTTCTTTCTCTTACAAAGACAAAATGGCAAAAGATGTGCAGAAAATGCAGAGTGGTGGGTTTCTTTTTTTCCTAATACCATCTTTTTCTCACATAAGAATATTTTAGAAACTAGATAAGAATATCTTAAGCTCCTGAGACATTTAATTTCCTGTGATATTTTAAAATCAAAATTACAATCATTATACAAGCACAATTTTTCCTCCTTTCTTTCACGCCTCTGTAGGGTACTGTAAGCTCAAGGGCAGCTCCTCTGCAGCTGGCTGCCTTCACAAGGGAAGAGCAACAAACATCTGGCTGCTCTGTGGTGCCATGACAGGCATGATTGAGATGTTAACATTTGCATCACCAGACCAAACCCTTCCTCTTCCATATTTTATGGACTTTCAGAGTCCATAGGTGAGATGTTGTCAGAACTTGAAATGTTCAAACCCCAAAGAACCCAGGGCCACAGGAAGCAGCTGAGTGGTGCTGTCAGGACTGGTGTTTGGTCTGAGATCCCTCTAGGAGCCTTGTTTCATGTCTGTATCTGGTTTTGAATCTGGGCAGGAGGGCAGTGATACTGATTCTGTCAGGATGTTGCACAGGGAGAGCCAGCACACCACTGGCAGGAGGAAGAAGGCTCTGTCCGGGTCTGTTGCTCTTTATTTTCACTGTCAGCTCAATAGCATCTCCCCAGAAGACACAGTGCAATCCAGCAGCAAGCCTAGGGCTCTGCCAAAGGCTTCCAGCTGTGGTGCAGTCCTGGGGCAGAGGTTAATGTCTGCAGAGGGTCTCTGACAGCTGGGCTCCCGTGGATGATGCACCAGGCAGAGGAGGAGCAGAGATCAGACCACAGAGGCAGCTGCTAGGAGCTAACTTAATATGGCTGGGTTAGTAAGAGACAACCATTTACTCATGGCACACTGGCTCTGGGTTGTTACTGCACTTTTCTCATGAGCAGTTAATGCACAAAGGCATTCCGTGGCCTCGCTTCACGCCTGTAGGGCTGGACCACAGCTGGTCCCACGGGGCTGGCACGGGTCTGCGTCTGCCCATACCCATCAGCTGCATCAATCAATACATCCTCACTGAGACTTCTTACTCATTGTTCAAAAAGATCTTATTACATCCCACTTAGAGCTGCTCACAGCATCACCTCACAGGTTTCAAATTGTGTTACTCTTTTGTTAATGCTTTCAGGACCCGTGTTTCATAGCTGGATAGCTGAGGATGAGAGGCATGGCTTTCAGCTGTTCGGAAAGCAACGGACACTGGGTGCTTTCCACTGACTGATGTGGGATTGGGCCCTGCACGTATTGATCTGTTGCTTTCTTACAGGAACATTTTACACCTGAATGCAAGTTCAAAGAATCAGTATTTGAAAACTACTATGTGACATACTCTTCAATGATCTACAGACAGCAGCAGTCTGGCCGGGGTTGGTATCTGGGTCTTAACAAAGAAGGGGAAATAATGAAAGGAAACCACGTGAAGAAAAACAAACCTGCAGCACACTTTCTTCCAAAACCCTTAAAAGGTAACTGCTTGGGTTTGCTCCGTTTATCTGAACTGATACTGTCTTGTGTCTTGTTTAATTCCTGTGCATATATGTTTGATGTGTCCAGCTGCTTTTATACCAGGAGTGTAAGGTGCTGTAACATGGGCTTGCTCTAAGCAGAGCACAAAGAGGTTAAATCACAACTGTGGACAGTGCTACTTCTCTGTTAGTAAGGAAATGCTGATTTTTATCAGCTTGGGTCTGTCCTGCAAGGCTGTGCAAGTGCAGTGGCTGCTTTAACTGGGAGAGGGAGGAGCCGTGGTTTTCCCCTTCAGTAAAATGTCAGTCCCTTGAGGAGGATCTCAGAGGTTCTCAGGGAGGAGGTCTCCTTGCCGTGGGTGTTTGATTCTCTCCTTAGGTTTTGCTGGCTGAGAAATCCCAGCTTTTCACAGCTGGGCTTTGCCCCCCGGCCCCAGCCTGGGCAGCCCGGGACCCGAGCTGATGTTCTGCTCTCTCTTGCTTTGCAGTGGCCATGTACAAAGAGCCTTCTCTGCACGATCTCACAGAGTTCTCCAGATCTGGAAGTGGGACCCCAACAAAGAGCAGAAGCGTTTCAGGAGTGCTAAATGGGGGTAAATCCATGAGCCAAAACGAGTCAACGTAGCCAGGTTCAGGCCAGCCAAGTGCTCTCTAAACAGAACCTTACCTCTGGATGCAGTTGAATTCTTACTCGCAGTCTTTCATCCCAACGTTCGATCGCCCAGGACAAGCCACCGAGCTCGCGTAGGTCACTCGTGTATCAGCCATTAGATCTCCTGGTTGTCAAAGGATACCCCAGTCATGTAAAATATGCTTGTGCATATCTCCAGGCAGTTGGATAGCCAGCAAACAACTGCGGAAAAATCTCGGAGAAGAAATGTCCAGCTCTTTCTCTCTCTCACTTTTTCTTTCTCTCTTTCTCTCTCTCTCCTATGCTTTGTGGAAAACGAAACAAAAACATTTCACAGCATTCACTGCTGATAAGAATTTGCTTTCCAACTCAGAAAAAGACCACTTTTGCTCTTCAAAGGAAATTTTAATGCTTGTATGTTTTATAGGGGCAAACAAAAAACAAATATGTAAACTCTGTTGTTTCCTTGGCTTACCGTTTTATATCTAAGGCTTGATAAAAAAATGTATCCTTTAATTTGGAATAGTGCAACTTTTTGATTTCTGAACTCCAATGGGTCTTTAAAGCTATGTCTTTAAAAACAATTAAAAATTCAGGGTTGGAACTGAGAGTTGGTGTCTCAGGCTCAAGCAAACAGTGTTCTTGTGGTTTTAAACACAAAGAAAAATAAATTTTTATAGATTTGTAGTTTCTGGTAAAGTTCTTGTGCTAACCCCAGTCTGTAGGAATTGAGTTGTTTTGTTATCCCAAGTGGAAGTTACCAGAAAGGGATAAAATTATCCTCCAGTGTAGATTTCTCTTAATTCCATTTTGTGTGTCATGTTAAACTATCGTTGTGGCTTCTTTTCTAAAGACAGAAACTGTGGAATTAAGGTGACTTAATTTTTTTATAAGAAACGTCTTATTTGTAAAAGTCCTCTCACTGTAACGGGCACGTGAATATTGTGTAGGAGGAAGCGTTAGGACAGGTTACCCCTAAACAACATATACTTATACATGCTATTGGAAACAATTGTTTCAAAAATGTAGTTAGGTTTCCATTTAGGTCATCATGTCTGTTGCATGGGAGAAAGTTGGAATATTGGCATAGAGTTGCATGATGTGTAAGATTTTGTGCATTAATCATCGTTGGATTCTGTGCTCCAAAATTGAATTAGTTCTGTACAGGCAGCTTTCTGCCTGGTACAAAAAAGTCGTTTATTATTTGTTGTATACACAACCATGCACTGAATAAACTATTTATATTAAGGTGTACTTTTTAAAAAAAGCTTGTTTGATTATATGCTGTACATCCATGATTAATTTTAAGGGAAAAGGGTTGGCAATTAAATTATAAAGCTACAAAAGATACCGTAATAATGTCCAAAATTTTTCTGTGTGACGGTCATTGCCCTGCGGCGCCATCCACGACAGGAATTCAGACAAATTCAGGAATTCAGATGTGTTCTTTGCTTTTGGGTTCTGTTACAGCTGCTCCTGGTGCCCAGCCGAGATACTCAAAACACAGCCACGCTCAAGTGTCACCAAGCCTTGGTGCCGACCCCCTGTGCTGCTGGAGCCCCCTGAACTGCCCCTCCTGCCCCGAGCCCTGCCCTGCTCCGGGAGTGCCCTCCCTGCCCTCCCTGCCCTGCTCCAGGAGTGCCCTCCCTGCCCTCCCTGCCCTGCTCCGGGAGTGCCCTCCCTGCCCTCCATGCCCTCCCTGCCCTCCCTGCCCTGCTCCGGGAGTGCCCTCCCTGCCCTCCGTGCCCTCCATGCCCTCCCTGCCCTGCCTGCCCTGCTCCAGGAGTGCCCTCCCTGCCCTCCCTGCCCTCCCTGCCCGACTGCCCGGCCCTGCTGGGGCTCCCTGGGCGGCATGGGCAGCGCTCAGCGTGTGCTGGGCAGCACTGCAGGGGCATTTAGCAGCCAGCTTTATCTGGCCTTGAGGAAAAGGGCTCCCGTACCTTTGCTCTGGAGGGAGAACATCCCTCTCTCCTGCCTTTTCTCTCTGGAAACATCCAGGAAATCTTTCCTCATGTGCAGCATCCAGGCAGCTCTGACAGGTGAGCTTCGCTCATCAGGGTGTTCCAAGGAGTCCAGTCAGGGACAAGTTTTCATCATGGGTGGCTGAAGAAGCAGTCTGGAAGACAGTAATGGAAATGGAGGCAAAACTCTACCCCTAAATGTTAGGTTGAAATCAAAATGAGACACTCTGCTGTATTCCTCGCACTAGACCAAGCTGGAATTAAACCAGCTGTAAGGTCAGGGCTGGGAGAGGAGGAAAGGAGATTGTTTCAGATCAAACCTCCAGATTTGCTGTTTCATAGCAGACAGTAAATGAAGAGCTCTGGCCTGCTCTTAGAGGGCCCAGGCTTCCCCAGCTTGCCTCTTTCCATAGGGTGAAGAAAGTGGGAGCATATCCAGTGCCACAGAAATCCTTAAAAATGGAACACGTGGTCATGATTGCTCCAGAGGCTTTGGTTACTCAGTGGGTCTTGATCATCTCTTCCCTTCCACTAAATGTGGGATGTCCTTGGGGGACATTTTTCTGAACCCTCCCTTCCCCAAACATCACACTCATTTGGGTACATGTTCCAAAAAAGGAGTCTGAGTGCCTTAGGAACATAAAGCCTGATTTTAAAATAGGCATATTTGTAGCAAAGCTAGTTCAGTGCTGGTGTTTACTGCCGTAGAGGTACCTGGGGCTCTGCTGCTTTGCTTTACAGCTGCATATTCCTGTTGTTCTCCATCCCCAGGACCTCCAGCCCTGACGATCACGTGCAGCAGAAGGAAAATTCTTGTCTCACAGATTGTCCCCTCTGAGCTCTGGAGTCTGACCCATCTTTTGTGTTGATGTTGGTGTCAGCTGTGAGCATTCACTGCCAAATCTCGTTCCAAAGCTTTCTGATAGACCAGGCTAACAAAGGCTGCTCTTGGATGGAGATGAGGAGAGAGATGGGATAGATGAGTCATAAACAGATGTTTCTGACAATTACATTAAACTTCTGACAAACCTGTTCCAACAATATTTTTTCCTTCAGGTTATTGAGGAGTGAAAAGGTAATAATCCTGATAGAGTGCTGATAGTAGACAAAAGATTATGTACTCTGTGAGCAAAGTGGGGAATCATACATGTAGTCTCTGGAGCCATAATTAGGATTTAATAAGGAAATTTAGAGTTAAATGTGGCTTTCCAGACAGTGAGTGAAGGTAATATTGTGCCCCAGCCAGCAAAGTTAAGAACGTGGCTTCATCAGAGGAGCAGACTGAGGAGTCAGACTCCAGAACATTTATTTATCCTTCAGCAGCCATAAATCAGAAAGTTCCATGGATCATTTCCTGGCTGGCTGTGAGCCACCGACCCTCTGCAGAACAGGGTCTCGGGCCCTTCTGGCATTGCCGGGGTGGGGATGCCTTTGACCTGCCAGTTCTGGTGTGATGCCCCCCCAGCAGTGCTGCCCCCCAGCAGAGCTGC
>VZRQ01010602.1:509434-537337 GCA_013397975.1 Machaerirhynchus nigripectus | reverse complement strand
GCCCGCTCAGGTGAATTCACTGGTGAACAGACCGCAAAGCTCTGAACTTACCATCGTCCTTCACCCGCACCCTGAGGAGAACTCAGGCACAAATAATGCCCTATCCAGCTTGGGCGAGCAGATCATTCTTTTCACCCTTCCTTGGACTGTTGATTTAATTCAGTTCATGAGTGGGGTTGTACAAAGCCGGGCCCTGCACTGGGAGAGGGGGCACGGACTCCATTGTCCAAACCTTTGCAGCATCGAAGTTTGCTATAGACGAGAACCCAGAGCTGGTTTGTTCTTTTCAAACAATACTGTACAGAACTTGAGAGGAGCTCTGGTGAGGTCTGAGACAAAGTCAGTGTCTTTTTCGTACTGAGAGCTCAGGATCAGCCCT
The DNA here is from genome assembly GCA_013397975.1 of Machaerirhynchus nigripectus. Lineage (NCBI taxonomy): Eukaryota > Metazoa > Chordata > Aves > Passeriformes > Dicruridae > Machaerirhynchus > Machaerirhynchus nigripectus. The sequence goes on along the minus strand of VZRQ01010602.1, from coordinate 536,958 downwards.
AAAAACAGAACCACAGGGAGACATATCTGTGGAAGAAAAAGCTTTCAGACACCCTCTAAAGAGGAACAGGAAAAAGAAAAGGTGTAAGAGAGTTTACATGAAGTGGTGTACACAGAAACCCTCCAAAGGACACTTGGAGCATTCCCAGTGCTGCACAGGTGTGTGCAGGGAGGGCCAAGGGGCCTAAAGTGTCCAGAGGAGAGTGACCCGTGTCCATGGCTGTTCTGGGGACAGTGGCTTCACCCCGTGTTTCTCCAGGTCACTCTTACGCTCTGCCAAAGATGTTTGAGAGCAACGGAGTAAAAGTTTCACTTTCCTGATGATGAAAAGGACAAGGCCAATAAAGGGAAGCAGAGGAGGGGCGAAGCCCAAGGGCTGGAGAGTGGGGCATGTTCTGCGTGGAAAGCAACAACAGCACTGCCACGGGCTGAGTTCAGCAGGACTGAGCGCACACCCCGCCCAGGGCAGGACAGCAAAACGAGCAGGCACAGGTCAGATGCCTCTGCTGCAGTGTCTCAAGGCCTGATCCTAATCTCAGTCTCAGAATACACCACAGACCCCGCCAAGGCTGCAGTTCCCTGCTGGTTTGAAGTGCCTTTATCTACACCAGCATTTCCCTCTGCTGCTGAAGAACCTCAGACATTACCTCATGCGTAAGTATGTAACAGTGTTAATCTAGGAAATATTTTTAGATAACAAAATCAACTGCTTCAAAACTTAATTAATCCTATTTCCTTCCCAAATGATTTCCTTCAAATGGTACTTGAAATAGTTTTACTTTCCCCCCATTGTGTCTCTAATGTACTGATGAACTTTTCCTTCTGAGCTTCTCCTTGTTCTAATTGTCTGCTCATCCAACCATCCCTTCTGATAATTAAGCAAGTTAATAATATAGAGTGATCTTTAAAAATTAAACTCCTTTTCTTGTTAAACAAAAGCAGAACTTTGTTGTTGTTTAAAGGTGTGGGGTTTTTTTTACTTTTTTAATTTAAAAGAACAATTACTGCATTTGGAAGTAGTGGCAACACTTGAGAACCCACCTGCCACAGAGTTGGTGAAAGTATTATTTTACATTAACTACGAAGGTTTTGCATTAGATAACATAATGAGATTTTTCTAGGGAGGCTCAATCAGCAGATCTCATGATCACTTAATTAGGGTAGACTGAGCAAAACAAAGAGCAAAGGAAATCATAAAGCAGTCAGGATTAGGGATGCTGCTCCTACCAGCTAGTGTCCTCTTCTGCTTGGATGGTCCCTCCAGCTCAGCCTATGACACATCCCAAATCTCATCTGCCTGGTCGCAGAAGCTTGGCCCTGTGCAGCCTTTTCGGCACCGTCCGTCAGTGCTGCAGGTGCTCCGGGCACGTGGCAGGTCCGTGGCCCCCCCGCTGCCCTGCCCGGCCTGCATCTCACCAAAAGGGGGTCCCACCGCACCTCCCTTGCTGAGGGTCCTGCTCCTCCTCAGTGGGGCCCCCCACGAGCTGCACTTGGTGCAGCAGGAGACTCCCCAGTCACACCCCTGGCTCCAGCAGAGCCCTGGCTGCTCACCCAGGGCACAGCACATCCCTCTGGGGCAGGGCTCCGAGCCAGCTCTAAACCAGGGGCATTTTCAGCAGAGACAAAGGCAGCGTTCTCCCACCAGACAGACAGCAGCCCACTCAGGGTTTAAATTCTGCTTAGGAGGAAAATGTGTTAAGCACACAGAAATGTATTACATACACACACCGACACACACAAATATGTATGGAAGATACAGACACAAATACATCCATACACAGATTTTAGATAGTTAGAGCTGCACACAGCAGTTCATGTTTTTCGTGTTGGAGATCCCTGGCAAACAGCCTGAACTGGGGAGAACGGGGCCAGCAGCAGCAGGCTCAAAGCACACCTGGTGCTGTGATGCAGGCTTAGAGCACGCAGCAACCCACCTTGCCAAGGCAGTAACCTGGCAAACCCTTGGGAGAGGAAAACCCTGCCAGTCTTGTTCATGCACTTCCCAAAGCCGAGCAATGCCCTGGGCACTGGCTGACCCCTCTTGTGAGCGGGAAGGGATTGATGCTTTGCTGGAGGTCTTTTACTTCTTGATCAAAGTTTGCAGTGGGAAAGGCTTTGAACAATCAGGGTAGAGCGCCGTGGTGAAGAATTGCTCAGCTATGGCATAAAAGAGGAAACCAGACTCCAGTCCCTTGGCCACTGCAAGAAGGAGGGGAGGCAGCTGCTAAAACTTCACAAAAAGCTGCACAAAGATCTCAGGCCTTTGAAGGCTGCCATGGAAATGCAGAAGGGTTTAAGCAGCTGACAAAGATTACAGAGCTGGATGGAGCCAGGCAAGATGAGAGAGGAGGTGGGGAAAAGGTTAATCTCCAGAAGGGTTAAAGAAAATTAAAAGTATATGTGCAAGAAAGTGCTGGGAAGAGAGAGTGGGCCCAGGAATAACCACTGAGTGGGATGGCATTAATGATGACTCAAGGGTGGTGAAAAAGTTACTGAAGGTTGGGCTGCCTACGGATCTCGGCATTTGTCTTGGTACCAGAAGTCGTCATTAAATGCCAATAAAACTTCCAGCCCCCAGGTTCTGAACCAAAGCTGATCTCTGCTCTGACTGCCCAGAGCCCAGGCTAAGTCAGCTCCTTGCCCTCCTGCAAAACGGGTCTGAGAGCAAAAACCACTGCAGTTACAGAAAGGTCAACCAAAAGGAATGAGCTCATCAAGCCTGAGTGTATTGCAGCCTGGAACAAACAGGTGAGTGGCTGAGCAGCAGTGGCTTTAACTGGTTTTATTTATTGTCTATTCCTTGGGCTAAAGCCATGTAATTTCTGTATAACCAGAAGGAAACCATGGATCTGCACCTGGAATTTGTAATCGGATGGTTTGTGTTGGTTGACATCAGCAGTGGGTAACAGCTCTGCCAAACACTCCATCTGTGTCCAAGCGGGCTCTGGGCTGTGAATTTATCAGCAGAATCAAATAAGAGTTTAGCAGCAAACATGTACATTCCCCTGTCTCATAAGGTCTCCTTGAACAAACACGTCCTAATCCAAATAGCTCCAGTATCACCTGCCCTCCTTTAAAGCAAATGCTGTGCTGTAAAATAAAATGCAAGAAAAAACGTGCCTAAAAGTGCATGAAAAAGAGGGAGAGCATGGGTAAAAAAGGAAAGGCAAAACATTTTAGGCATGAAAGACAACTGCACACAAATTACTTTTAAAGTGCTCGTTCCTTTTAAAAATCCAGTGTGAACCCCCGTGTGGGGCACTGGGGCTGCAGGTGACAGGGACACACCTGGCCAGCGTGGCCCTGCCTTGCTGCACTGCCCTGCCAGGAGGCACTGAGGGAGATAGGCAAACAAGGAAAATTTTCTCTTTTGAAAACCTGATGAAGAGATCAATTAATTAGAACAAATAATTGTAAAGTAAGCATTTTCTTCTTGCTGTATAGTAATGCATCAGGGGATGAATGAGATGGGGAGGCAGCTCAGCTGTGAACAGCTTGGGAGCCCCGAGGTTGGGCAGTGGATCTGATGGCCACAGTCTAGTCTGGCTCATCTGCCTCTAAGAGACCCACTGGGCTCAGCACACTGGAATTAGACCTTGCTCTGGTCAGAGAGGTTTGTCCCCTGCCTGCCTAAGGCTGGCATGAAATGCAGTGCAAACACCACACTGCACTGTCCCCAGCTCTGTCGCTGGCGTCGGAGCAGGGCCCAGCCAGGGCTGGCATGGAGGGAACGCGCTGCTCCGTATCAGTGTTAATGCCAGGCTTTGGGGGGGACCTTCAGAGTTCTCTGTGCGTTATCACCTGCAGCCAAGAGGGTGGGAGAGTGAAATTCCCTGCGAGAGCCCAGCCTTGGCCTCAGTGGCCGAGCCCTCCTTTGCACAGGACTGAGATGTTCTGATGAAGGTGCTGTCAAACCACTCAGGGAGCGCTGCTTTGTAAGTAACCATGATATTTCAGCCCTGTGACCTTTTAAAACGTGTAAGATCTGGCTTAAAGGGCAGCCTTCCTCAAATAAATGACTCTGAAACCTCCTAGGTCAGATTTTTTTTTAAAAATCCATAATGGAAAGACATCACATTGTTTTACTATGAGAAGATCAATCATTAATATCTTGCAATTGATTTGCAAGCTGCATTTATTTATGATGTGTTTGTACAGCACCACGCACACCCTTATCTATTACCCAGATCTCAAGGAGTTACTTAGTGCAAATAAATCAATGCAATTTATCGATTAAATGATATAAATACTCTTGGAATTTGGACAAGTTTTTGTTTCCATAGCCATTCTCAGGTCTCTCAGGTCTCTCATTTATGGGCTGGAGCTGGCAAGTTACAGTCTAAAGCAAGCCAAGGAGGCGGGTGAGCTCAGCACGGGTTCTGCAGCTGGCTCCTGTGGCTGCCTGGGCTTTTCTGCTTGAGCCAGTCCTGGACGCTGCTCCTGGTGCTTGCTGCAGCCCCGGTGAGAGAAGGACAGGGGTGAATTTCTGCTCCTGGGACCAGGCTGCAGGATATTTCTACAACCACCTGAAAGGAGAACTCTTCTCCCAGGTAACAAGTAACAGGACAAGAGGAAACGGCCTCAAGTTTCACCAGGAGAGGTTTAGATTGGATATCAGGAATACTTTCTTCATGGAAAGGGCTGTCATGCATTGAAAAAGGATACCCTGGGAAATGGTGAAATCGACACCCCTGGAAGTGCTCCAAAAAACTGTGTGGATGTGGCATTGAGGACGTGGTTTCCTGGTGAACACGGGGGTGTCAGCTCCAGGGTTGGACTTGATGATCTTGGAGGTCTTTTCCAGCCTTAATGATTCTGTGGTTCTGTGATACATGCACAGGGTGCTGGACTCCTGCACTGCTGGGTGTGGTGCCCAGGGACAGGCTGCACTCTGAGCTGTGCCTCTACAGTCAGAGAGCAAACAGAAGCTGAGAAAGTCCCCACAAAGTCACTGCACTGCTTCCTTCAGCCCCTTGCTTTAAAATTCCCCTTGTGAGCCTGACCAAGAAGACATTGCGTTTATCCTGCCATCCTCACCAGAGCAGCTGTGGCTGCCCCATCCCTGGCAGTGTCCAAGGCAGGCTGGATGGGGCTTGGGGCAGCCTGGGATAGTGGGAGCTGTCCCTGCCCATGGCAGGAGGCCTGGGACTTGATCTTCAAAGCCCCTTCCAAGCCAAACCATTCTAGGATTCTGTGATTCCCTGCACTTCCATCTGGCTGCTGTTTCTGGTCTCATGTGCTGGGAAGTGCTTTGGGCCACCTCTGTGGCCAGGCAGCAGCTGCCCACTGCAGTCCTGCCCTGCCAGAGCCTGTGGCATCACCAAAGCCAGCAAATAAACCCCATGTGCACAGGGATTATCAGCTCTTGAGCATCTCAAGTTGAACATCCCAAATTAATTGACATTCTTGACTCAATCTTTCTGTGCCTCTGTTCCTTATCTATAATAAAGTGATAATGTTTCTCCTCTGCCCTACTGGGCTTCACAGAGACAAATTAATTAATAGTTTGCATGCAGAATAAACAAACATGGCTGGAGTCATGAGTGTCACAGAAAAAAACCAAAAACCAAGTGGAAAGAGTGTTTCATCTTTACAGCAAGGATGAGCAGAACACAGTGAACAAGGGCTGGGGCTGCACACTGAAGGACGTGAAGAAAACAGGTTTTTGAATTGCTGCCCACTGATTTGCAGCAGGCAGGCTGCTCCACCACGGAGACAGGGCCCCCACGGGAAAAACAGCATTTGATCCTATAATGAGCCACCCCTGGAAGCCCAGGAATGGTGCTGCATTTCAGGATAAGACTTTTCCTACTCTTTGCATGCTTGGCTTTGGAGTTTGAACACTGTCATATAAACTTGTCTGTTAGCTTATATAATTTACTGGAAACTTAATAAAGTTCATGAAGTTTATCTGCATTATCACAGTTGTGTGCAGAACCAGGTCCTTTGGAAGTGCATTTTTAAAATGTGCAGTGGTTCAAATTATCCTGACAAATGCAAAACAAAGATCTTACATAACCCACTGCATCTGGCAGAGATAAAATTTTACATGTCATAACAACACGTATCAAAAGAATTACGTAAAACTCACCCGTAATTTCAAATGTCACCGGAATTACTCCATAATCAGGGCAAGGTCTTTACAAGGCTCCTCATGGAAGCTGAAACCTCTGTGCCAGCGACTCAGCTGGAAGTGTCCAGGTGACACACAAGTGTGAGGAGCTGTCCTGGCACCGTGGTGGCACCGGGCGCTCCCGTGGCACAGCCTCGGTGCCAGCAGCCGGACACGGCCCCACGCTGCTGAGATGCTCTTGCTCTTGCCAGTGATGGGTCACACTGGCACCACATGCTGCAAGAACTCCTGGGGCCTGGAAATGTCTCATCCTTCATTAACTGGTGTGTTCAGCAGAGTGTCGCAGGAACTGAAGAGAAGAGATGAAAAGTGGATGGCAGGGAACAACTTTGTGACATCTAACATCAAAGAAAGGAGAGATAAGAGTTATTATTTAGACTTGTCAAGTCTCCACTGTTCCCAAAGGGAGACAGCAGGCATGACCTACTTGCAGAATTAAGAATTCACCAGGAAGTGGGATTCAGGATTCAGGAGAATCCTGGATTCCACCCTCTAAATCCAAACTTCTGTTGTGAGAACCCAGCACTGGCTTGTGACTAGGCTTGAAATGCTTCTGCATTATTTGAGTTACAAACACTCTCCTCCTGCCCTGACTTCTGGATCTCTCTGGTTCTTCTTGGTGTGTTGCAGATGATGCTGAGCTACAGCAAAGGGCTCTTGCTCGAGCAGGGCTCTGGCCTCAGAACAGCAGCTCACACGTGGCTCAGTGCAGCTGGAGGGAGAAGCTGCTCTCCAAAGCACAGTAAGCAGGAGTATGCTGTCGCAGACATACTAAAAAATGGGGCTAAGATGTGGGGCTTTGGCAGGAAGGAGTCAGGGATGGGCCTGTGAGGGTGGGGGGTTGTTGGAGCTGCCAGGAACTGCAGGGGTGTGCCTGCCCCATGCTCCCCCACAGCTTCCTGAACAGGACTTGGCAAGGATCAGCAAAGAGACAGAAGCCTTCAACTTGCAGGTGCAAAAATCCAATTTAATCTTGCAGGTGAAAAATTTAGACCTGCAGAGTAAATTTTTTGCTCTGCTTGTGTGGGTGGATTTCTGTTTTCCCCAGAGGGATTCTCCTTCCACATCAAACCTGAGAAATGCAACATCCCTGTAGGATCTCACTGCAGCCTTCCCGTGCTTAAAGGGGGCTTATAAAAAAGGGGAGAGCAACTTTTTACCACAGGCAGATAACGACAGGACAAGGGGAAATGGCTTTAAGCTAGAAAAAGAGAGATTTAGATTATATGTAAGGAATAAATTCTTGCCTAGGGAGGCCCTGGCACAGGGTGCCCAGAGGAGCTGTGGCTGCCCCTGGATCCCTGGAAGTGTCCCAGGCGAGGTTGGATGGGGCTGGAAGCAGCCTGGGCCAGTGGGAGGTGTCCCTGCCATGGCAGGGGGGTGGAACAAGGGGATCTCCTTCTACCACGAGCCATTCTAGGGTTCTGTGGTAACCCCATGGCCACCACAGCTGCCAGGCAGCAGCTCTGCAGTGGGTACGGAGGAGCACGAGGTACACACAGGGACAGCCAGTGGTGAGCCTCTGAGGGATTTCTCTGAGCATAACTCCAGCTCTGGGCTGATATCACAACTGCCTTCCATTATATTCTTTCCCCTGTGTGCAAAGGAACAAGGGAATATTTGTCTGACTACAAAGAGTGCCAGACCCTGGGCGCTTCTATGGGGTGGACGAAAGATGAAGTGCTCAGCCCACAGCCCTGCTTTCTCCCTCTCCTCTTGGGAGAGCACAGAGTCACAGGAACGGGCTCTCCCTGGGCTGGAGAGCAAAGCAAGGCAGCGATCCTGACAGCATCAAACCCAGAGGGATTCCTGCAGACACAGCGAGCTTGGAGGAGGAGAAGGGAACAAAAGGGGAATGTTTCACTGTGGAGGAGCACTGGGACTACCTTGGCCCATGGAGAGATGTCTGGAGAGAAAAGACTGCTCTGGTGATGCTGAGGGAGTGGCATTTCAGGTACTAAAAAAGGGTCTGGAAAGATTTCTCAGTTATAGTGTGTGGGGCAGGGAGGGAAGGATGTTTAACTGATCCATCTGGCCACGCATCTCTGGGCTCTGGTAACTAAAGACACACCAAGTTTGGGGACTTTTCCAAATCAGATGTTTTTGTTTCAGCTGCTAGGTTACCAGTCTGAAGAAGTGGGTGGTACCCCGGTGTTGGGAAGGAAAAAGGGGGGATAAGGTGCTAAGGTTGTGTCTGAAAGCCTGAAGTGTGCAGCTGGTGGTGTCTGTCTCAAACCGCAGCAACTGCGACATCAGGGCTCTGCCTGCCGATGCAGATGTTAGAAACATCTGTGCATCCCAGGCTGCCCACAAACCTGAGCAGGGAAAATCTCCACACAGTGCTCAGTTTCCCAAAGCTCGCCAAGATCAGGAGCCAAACCAGCCTGACAGCACCCTGCTAAGCTTGATTTCTGGCTGCTGCCAGCCCTGCTGAGTTCACTGCTCTCCTGCAGTCTCATCACATTTCCTGCATCCCCCCTCCCCAAAACTGTGGCACTGGATAAAAAGAAAGCATGAAAACCAGAAGCACTGAAGTAGCTGCTAAAATTCCAGTGCTCCAAACAGACGAGAGAAACTGAACAAAACTGTAGTAAATGCTTTATAATACCCAAGTAGATCCTAATTTTCCTGTTTTTCTGACTTTTTAGTGTATTTGTCTGACCTTATGGTTTGGGATTTATAAACTCAGATACATTGGTGCCTGGATTTGTGCTAACAGAACACCACATTCGGCCATGGAAAACCATCCTCTAACTACAGGCACCGCGGACATAACAACAGAAAGTAAACATCTGCCCGTTGTGGGTTCACAACCGGACAGAACTGAGCTCCACCCCAAACGATGCAAGCAGGGGATGAGGGAGCAGGCTGAGAGGACTCATTAGTCCCCGTGAATGTTTATGGGCAAGTAGGAAGTTAGTAAGCCCAGCTGAAATGGATGGGGGTTTTCTCCATCAGCCTCAGCAACCTTCGTGGCTTTGGGATTCCCTGTGCATTCGCCCTCCTGCTGCTCTGCTGGGCTCGGACCCCATCGCTCCGGGCGGCACCGCCTCCTTCTTCCCTGGGCACTAAAAGCCTCTCCCACGCCCTTCCCAGGCTCCGGGGAGCACTCGCAGCCGTGTCCCCAGCCGTGTCCCCAGCCGTGTCCCGGGGCGCCGGCGGGGCCCGCGGTGTGCGCGGTGCCGGGCTCTGTTTTCCTTCCGCTGGGCTCGGGCGGGGTGAGCCACCCGCGAGCATCGGGCTGCCGGTTTCCCCAGCAACGGGAGACGGGAGAAGAAGCAGAGAACACCCTTGGAAGGGCTTCTTCCCTGCAAACATGTTTTCGCTCCTGCTCTGCCCAGCAGCCCGGGTGCGGTTCTGCAGACACGCACTCCTGCCCTGTGGAAGAAAGGTTTGGTTCGCGTACCTGTTTGTTCTTTGCTTCAGTTTTGAAGATGAAATGAAAAGCAGGAGTTGGTATGATCAAAACTGAGCAATCTGAGACCTCCACATATGCGTTTTAAGCAGGGAAAGTGAGAGATGTTGCAATTGTTGTTAGATCAAAGGGTAGCTATTAGCAATCCCTTATAAACATATCCACTGTGCCACAGAGGTTAATTTAACTGCAGGTGCTGGCTCTGGGCTGCAGCGGAGTGGTGAGTTACACAAAAGCCAACGAGGAGAATCACCAGCTATCTAGTGAATTTTGTATTTGGGGAACATCCCTCTCTAGCCTCAGGGGCCTAGCGACCTATCTCCGCCCGTAGCAGAAGGTTTAGAAATGCTGGTGGAGATTGCCTTGTTTACCTCCTTCTGCTCTTCTCTTCTGCCCCTGGAGAAAAACTGCATCTGAAACTGCTTTCCGTCTGCATTAGAATCGACATCCCTCGGTTATCCTCACTGCGTCTAAAAATAGCACGGGGAAATCCGCCTGAGATCAAAGCGATTCATTTACAAAGCACTGGCTGAGGACAGAGCTCTGCGATTCGCATTCCCGTCACATCCGCGCCAGGCGGATGGCAGGGATCGCACTGGCGCTTGGAAAACGCAGGGATGTTTCCCTCCTCTCCCCCGCCTCGCCCTGCAGGCTCCGAGGGAAAACAAGTGGGAGGGAAATGATTCGGTTGTGCCGGGGGCTGGTGGGGACGAGAAGTGGGGTTTCTCCGCACCCCGAAGTGATGCTCCCCTTCCCGCGGGGCTCCGGCAGCCCTGGGCAAGGCAGAATAGGAGTGCATGGAGCAGAAAAGAGGCACAGCCTCAGCACCCAGACAAAGGAGCATCCTGACACCTCAAAACACGCCAGAGGAGCCCGGATCACTGAGCGCAGGGAATCAGAAATGAGGGGTGAGCCCCCCCCTCCTGCGGCAGCCAGTCTGCCCTGGGACCCATCCCCACGGCAGCTGGAGGCTGCAGAGCCTTCCCTGGAGGCCTTCAGGAAACCCCCCACTCTGAAAGCTTAATTATGGTTACTGGTTAATTGAGCTACACAAAAGCAACAGAGTTATAGTATTATGCATTTAGGGTAGCTAAACCTGTGCTTTTTAATGCAAATCTCAGGATGATTTGGCAGTTTACACAATAGAACCTGATACTGCGATATGCCCTAAGAATATTTCTGCTTTTTCTTTCTCTTACATAAAAATATTTATTATTAATAAAGTTCTGCAGAAGAAAAGAATTAATTGTAGTAGGACGAAGTAGAACAGCTGCATTTCCTTCTCACATTAAAAAGTAAAGGCATCATTTTTAGCCAGTTCCAAGATTTCTGAACCCTCAGGGGCAGCATTACCTGAAGGTCTGGTCTGTAATTCCCACAAAGTGAATTTCAGGGCTTTCATCCATGCAGGGCTTCTTCTCCTGAGGAACAGCAGGGATGGCTTCACACAGCTGTGGCTCAGGGCAGGGGGACGGTGGCACCGCTGCCCTCCCTGGCTCCTGCTGCTGCCCGGGCTCGCGTCCCCGTCCTGTGGCAGCAGTTCCCCGGGCTGGGGGCAGGCAAGGCTTGGTGCTTCAGCCACAGCATCTTGCCAAAATCAAAACAGTCCCCAGCAGCTGGACTGGACACACGTGAGGCAGAGACAGACAGTCTTTGTCATTAGTGACTTACACCGGTCCCTATCGATTTTTGACTATCAAATACAATCCCTGGGATACTTCATCATAAAGCTGAAACAAGAATTACCTGAGATTTTCTAGTTTTGCCAACAACATATAATACAGAGTAACCTAAACTGGAAGGCCCCCACAAGGATCATTGAATCCAATATCTTTCAGCTGGGAAAAATATTCAATGAACTGTTTGCTTTTCAAACATAGCTTTTTTTTTTTTTTTTTTTTTTTGCCTGTGATTCACATCCTGAAATTCCACTATCCATAAATATAAAAGCACTTCCCAGTTCACATTAAAATAGTGCAGTCAAGAACTATCCTTGCAAGTCCTTCAGATACTGACCCTGGTGTTTGCTGAGCCCAGAAAGCTCTGTGTGGCCCTCCACCTTCAGCTCCTTGGCTGGACAGCCTCAGCCCAGCAAGGGCTCAGGACAATCACGGAAGGACCTCTCAGACACATCCACTGATCCCTGTGGCTGTCCTGTATCCCCATCCACGTGTTCTCCCCTGCCTAATGTCCCCAAGAAATGCATTTTATTGGCATTGTTTCAATGTTTCCCTTTCACAAGGAGTGGAAAGGCAAATATTCATGAGTGGTTCTGCAGTATTCCCTCAAATGCCTGCAAATCACTGCTCCCAACACACACTCAAAAACCCTATCTTCGAAAGTATCTATTTCTGCATTAAAAAACCCCATCACCATCCCCATTTTCATTTTTTTCAGACACTTGAGGGGCATAATGTTCTGTTGAGAAAGCTGCTACTGGTTGGAAGAATATTACAGTGTAATGGCAAGAGCACCCCATGCAGCGCTGCAGGACATTAACCTACAACATTATTTACCTCATCACAGAGAAAGAAATGCCAGCAGATTAACGGGACACACGTCCGAGCTGCTGGTTGCAAATGCCAGTCCTTGCCCGTGAGAAGCAAAGCTGCAGCCACGGTGAAGGGATCTGGGAAGAAATGCCCGGCTCGGGGCAGGGGGCTGAGGCGGTCGGAGGCTCTGCCGCAGCTCGGCACTCGCGGCTCAGCCAGCCCGGGACCCCCGGGCTCCCGCAGGGGCACGGACCGGGCACAGGCTCCGCTCTCCCCCTGCCCCAGAGCTCAGCAGCAGGGGATGCGCTGCCCGGCCCCGGCTCCCGCAGGGGCACGGACCGGGCACAGGCTCCGCTCTCCCCCTGCCCCAGAGCTCAGCAGCAGGGGATGCGCTGCCCGGCCCCGGCTCCCGCAGGGGCACAGACCGGGCACAGGCTCCGCTCTCCCCCTGCCCCAGAGCTCAGCAGCAGGGGATGCGCTGCCCGGCCCCGGCTCCCGCAGGGGCACAGGGCGAACGCTGCCTGTCACGGTCGCTGCNCCGCTCTCCCCCTGCCCCAGAGCTCAGCAGCAGGGGATGCGCTGCCCGGCCCCGGCCCCGGCTCCCGCAGGGGCACAGACCGGGCACAGGCTCCGCTCTCCCCCTGCCCCAGAGCTCAGCAGCAGGGGATGCGCTGCCCGGCCCCGGCCCCGGCCGGCTCTGGAGGCGAACGCTGCCTGTCACGGTCGCTGCCCTGTTTTATGGGAGCTCTGCCAAGGGAAGGCTGGCCGGGGAGAGGCAGAGCCCGTGCCCGAAGCAGGCTGCGTGCCCAGCGAGGCAGGGCTCGGAGCTCCAGAGCCTCACCTGGCGCTCCCGGCCCCAGGCTCGCCCTCACATTGTCTTTTATAGTTTAACATATTCCTGTATAGATTTATTACCCACCTGTTCGGGATATCTGAGAGATCATACTTAGGAAAACCCTGTAAGTAAATATTTTCTTCGATATAATTTTCATGGCAACGAGGCAGACAGTCCAACTAATTAAATGAAAATGTGAAGTTTATTTTTAGACAGCCTAAGCTGGTATTGGTCTGCAATTAGAACATCAGTGAAGAACTGTGGGAAGGGCTGGTGACTGAGTCACTACTTAAAAGAGATGAATAAAGTTAGAAAGTTCAGGGGGTTGGGTTTTTTTCCTTTTGATCCTTCTCTATTAGCACTGCAAATGCCACACGCTCCCACAGCTTTGGCAGTGAGATTTTGGCATGTCCCAGGGCAGACCTGAGGTGCACTGGCTGCAAACTGCATTTCAATTGCAAAGAGCGTGTGCAAACAAACTGTAATTGAGAATGTCAGAGACTCCCAGCTGGCTTAAATAAAAACATCATCCGGCTGGAAACTCAGCACACCCCTCATCTGCCATAGAAGCTGTCAGTGTGGCAGAGGATCCTGCACAAACTGCAGCCACGAGGTCAGGCTTGTGCCAGGAATCCTCAGGTGCTGGGAGGAGCAGGGGCTCGGAAGGGGTGCTGGAGAGGGACTTGTGCCTGCCCGTGCAGATGTGGCTACTCCACACACCCGGGGAATGCTGACTTCTCTTGCCCTGCACAGGGGTGGAGAGGGAGGCACAGCAAGTTTGCCATGCGACAGCAGAGGAAATGTGAGCCAGCCAAGGTGGCCCCTTCCAGAAATGCAGTCGAGTTCTGCCCTGTCATACAAGTGAGTGGAAGAATGGTCTGTTTTGTTGTTCCAATATTCTTGTTTATTGCTAAAATTCATTGTGCTGCCTTTCATAAATCAGATGCTAAAGATTTGGGGAAAATCGATGCTAATAAGAACTAAACTGTGTGAACATTCAACTGGAGCAAAAAGGTGGTTTTGCCTTTGATTAAGTCATTACCAACTCCCCTGCAGTATCAAATATTTCTCTTTTAAATTGCTGATGAACAGTAGCGTGCCTTGAAATGCATGGACAAAAAACCATTCTTCCCTCAAAAAAGGAAAAACAACCCATAATCCACCTTTGTGATTGCACTTTTGTTTGCTTTGGCGTTTTTGTACATAATCAGAACAGGATTGTTCCTTTGCTAAATTGTCCCTGGGACAGAGCAGCAAAACACAGCAAAGCAGGGAATCAATAGCAGGCTTGGGATTTAGGAGCAGTCAAGAGAAGAACCCCTTGATGAGTGTTCGCTTGAGAGTTTAGAATCAAATGCATCTAAATCATTCCTGAATCACCAAATCTGCATTAAAATAATAATTTAAAAAACCATAAAAAAAACCAAAAAACCAAACCCAAAACTAAACAAAAAGAAAACGTGAAGAAAACCAAACTTTGCAGCCTGAGCCTGGCAGCTCCAGCTGCGCTGTCCCCACATGACCCTGAGCTGCGGGAGACAAATCATGGGCCCTGTTAATGTCCACCCACAGGCCAGGGACAGAGCCGAGCTCCCGCCTCGCGTTGCTGCTGGAGGAGCAGAGGAGCTCAGGTCTGTTTCTGTCAGGACTATGCCTTCTTTTGCTTTCAAGAATTAATGCATCAGTAAATAAAGGAGCTGGGTCTTGGCCCTGGCAGCACTCTGTGGTGCCAGAGAGAACCTGCACGCTGGCATAGCTTCCCTCCAGCACTTGAACCAAAGCTCTGCTGCCCCTGCTGTGCCTGGGCACGAACCACTGAGTTAGGGACCGTCAGCAGAGGGGCCACGTTCCAGACCTGTCAGAAACACAGGGAAACCCTGCCCCACCCTGCCTCCTTACAGCAGCTCCAGAATTCAATGGAGATGAGCCAGGCACGCCATATTAAAGGCTCATTTCCTCCAAACCTGCTGCAAATGCCAGAGCCGCACTGCCACTCGCCCTTCCAGAGGGACCAGGCGCATCCGGAGCCGAGGGGAAGCGCTGCACACGCTGCAGCCGCGCTGCTGCCTGGCCGTGGCACTGCAACCCTCAGCCCACCGCGGCCGCTCGCAGCCGGCCAGCCCCTCGCACGTTCCCATGTCACTGTTTGGAACCAGAGAGGGGAACTGCCTGTGGAAAACTGGGATCTACTGCAAAGCCTCAGACCACAGCACCTGTTAGAGCCAGGGGCTCTCCAGGCAGCCTCTGCTCCAAGCTTAAACCTTCCCCTGTGCGTGGCAGAAGAGGGCTGCAAAGCCCTGTGTCCAGAGCCGCCACAGCAGGGAACGCACCTGGAAAGGGCTGGGATGTTCCACAGTCGCCTCCCGCCCCTGTGCAGGCGGCACAAGAAGAGGGGACCCAGCTGCTGCCAGCTCCCCTCCCGCAGCCGCGTCCCCCCTGCTGGCTCCCGCAGCTCCCAGCCACCCTTCGGGCAAGCAGAGGGGTGAGACGGGACCAGCGCACGCTGTGTGAGACCCCCGGGCTCTGGCAGCCCCTCCAGCGCTCTGGAGCAGCACTTTGATGAGTTCTGCTTCTTTATAGCCTTTCATGTGCAGCACAAATCCAAGCTTCTGTGCACCCCTTGTCCTTCCTCTCCGTCCCCCCACACATTCCCATGACAGATCCATTACACGCTCCCGCTCACACCTGTGTTTTGCAGAGCTCCCTGGAAAAGCAGCAGCTTTCAGCAGGGCTGTTTGCTGTCACTACTGTTACATACCAACAGGATAAACACCACATGTACAAGTTCTGTGGGTAAACTGCAGAACAAGATTATCAGTATTATCTTCACGTAATTGTGATTCCTGAATGTACTGATCTCCAGCTTAAAAATAAACCACAGGACCAAAATAGAATTTGGCAACAAGTTTTAGCTAAAAAATGATATTTTGAAATGGGGAAAAAAAAAAGCTGTGAAAACTTATTTTCCTTTACTAAGAAAAGAACTCAAATTACAGGAGATGTGGCTTGAACACCAGTGGGCTGCAGAGCACAATGAACAGCACATTAACACTCCAGTGATGATGCTGTGCCTGCAGAGACAGGGCACTCTGCTGCCTGTGTTTTCCAGGATGAATTGCAATCAAATGGAGTGAGTGAAAAGACCTCCACTGACACCCGAAGTTGGTTACCTAGTCCTAAGAGCAGTCAGACCTCACTTATGAACACAAGTATGTCTATAAAAATATATATATATATATAAAACAATACATGTCGTTTTAACACAGGAAAAATCTTCATTAACTCTCGACACGAAACACGTGCAGTCTAAGCAGGATCTAACCTAGCAGTATCTTTGTTAACCATTTCTATCCCTGGTCACTCAGGGATCCCCAGTGGGGCTGCTGGGCTGGCAGCCAAGGGAAAATTCACAGTCCTAAGTGCTCTGTCCCACTTAGAGCTGCCTGGTGGCAACGGCAGCGAGCGTGAAACCGCACAGCCAATTCTAACTCCGCGGAGCCACGGCGAGCAGCAGGCAGATGGCTCCCCTGTGCCGAAAGGATCGTTCCTCCAGTAAAGCACCGTTTGTTTGCCCTGGCGAATTAAATATTGTCCTGTTCGATTTTCGTGTGTAAGAGTGAATTCGGACAACCCGCGGGTGCTGCAGGAGCGCTCTGCGGTGCCTGGCAGGGTCCCCTGCAGCCGGGCTGCCCGGGCTGCTGCTGCCCACGTGGGGCTCGGTGGCATCGGGCTCTTGGCCAGCCCCGTGGGCACCCCCGCGGGCTCCTGCTGCCAGCCCCGTGGGCACCCCCTGCCAGCCCCATGGGATCCTGCTGCCAGCCCCGTGGGATCCTGCTGCCAGCCCCGTGGGCCCCCCCGTGGGCTCCTGCTGCCAGCCCCGTGGGCACCCCGCTGCCGTGGCCAGAGGCAGCTCTGCTGCTGAAGGAGTTACTGGCATTGCCCGGACCTCCTGCGGGACACCTCTGGCCAGGCAGGTTTTTGCTCTCCAGTCTCCTCCCGGGGGTTCAGTCTGCCACCTCCACAAAGGGGGCTTAAACTGAAACTACAGTAGCTATTCCTTTGTGATTTGAGCTAAAATTGTGAGTGCAGATTGAAGCAGGCTTGCTTCAGAACCGTTCTTCTTTCCTCTCAATCCCTTGACAGCAAAAAACTCATAATTGAACAGAGAGGGGGAAAAAGATTCAAAATCTGAAATGTTTTTGTGGGGTCTGAACTCAGCTGGAATAAGTAGCTGTGGCCAAATCCGGGCCAAGAAGAAGCTTGTTTGTGATTCCTAAATCCACTGCCCCAACAACTCTGTATTGAGGGGATAAGGCAGTTACAGTACCGAGCACCGTGTGCTTGTTGCTCTCCAGAAACTCTGGCTGGAGCCTCCCTGCTGGTGGGGAATGAGAGGCTGAGCTCTGTGGCAAAGCTCATCCCTCCCAACTAGATCCAACGGAGGCAGCTGCACTGTTCAACCAATACGTGTCCTGAAATACTGCAGTGCTGGTACTCCCAGCCCTCTGTTTCAAACACCTACATAAAATACTGCAATTACAATGAGCCACGGAAAAGTCTATGATGCCAAGAAGAAATCTATGTCCTCTCTCTTAGGAATGCAGTACATGATTAGAAGAAGTTATGCCTACAAAGTTGATCAAATAAGTGAACATATATTGGAAATTTTTTTTAAAGTTTCTGGTTAGAGAGCTTTCTTTACAAGAAACAACTTAATCACTTTACCTTTCACTCATCTGCTAAATTGGCAATGTAGCCCAAACAGAAATCACTTTGCTGTAGTTCCGAGTCACTTGGTTTTAATGAGTTTCTGGAGGAATAGGGATGAATTTGCTGCCAGGCACCGCTCAGCCTAATACCACAATGGAAACACCAACCTGAGGGGCTCAGCGTGTCCCTGCTGCCAGGCTGCTCGGGAAAAAGGGAGCACTCACAACAGGGAACACGCGGCATCGAGGGGAGACAAGGAAGGACATCCAGCTCTGAGATCCAGACCTACTTTCTCAGCTGAGTTAACAGAGTACTTCTGTTGCTTATTTGAGAACACGAACAGGCAGCAATGTGCTCTGCTGACGATGAAAGGAAATAACAGCTCTGTTCAGACCAGAATAAAAGCCAAAGACAGAGATCGCTTTCAACCCATATTATTCTTTGATCCTAAGAAATTAAAGAATTAAATTGTAAGTAACTACTGTTTAGGGGGAAGAAGACCCACTGGACTGCAAATTTTTAGGACAAAATACCCAGCTCTTAACAGACAAAATCTGGTGCGCACACAGTGGGGGGTTGCCCCAGTAACACTGCACCATGAAAGCCATCATGGGCACAATAGCAACGACCCTCTGTGAAAAATAAAATGTCTTAAAACTATTTTGGGGACCTTAAAAAGCCACAGGAAAGATTTCTCCTCACCTATTAGAAAGACAAGATATGGCAGCAAAAGCTCTGCAGTGGTGGCTGGTCCGTGACTGAGGGCAGTAGTAGGCAGGGCTGCGAGACACTGGCAGCCCCATAAAACCACAGCGGGGGCTCTTCGTGTCCTCACGTATTATGGTTTCTTTATAATCAGCTGAACAGCTGACAAGTGTTAAAAAAAGATCCAGGGCATCTAAGTATGGGATATGATCAGTCTTATCAGTGTAACTCCACTTGAACAAGAACTCATCCTTGTGAGGATGAGATGCAGAGACAATCTCAAAATCTAATCAAGAGAAAGAAAATTGCTTAATCAGTGGTGAATTTCCAATCAAAAATCAGGGTTCCCCTTAGTCAGTGATATTTTTGCATTCAAGCCACAACCACACTTTAATGGAGACTTTTTACTTCTATCTTTCAAAATCTCCTATTTAAGCACAAGCTTATCTTTAAAAATGGGAAGAGAAATCAACAAGATGCAGTAATTATGAGAGAATTGCAGGCTTACATTTCAAATCTCTAACAGGAAACAGAAGACTAAAGACAAAATTAACAGAATAATTTCCCAAGCTCAATAGTCATTAGATAATTATATCTAATAGAGAGGGTTATCCACGGATTTTTGTGCAACATCAATAAACTGGGAAGTCATTAGAGAGAAGAGACTTGAGATAATTAGCTAAAAGCCTTTAGCTGGATTTTGAAAGTTCAGGGGAGAAAGCGTGTGAGTTTTTCGAACCTCCAGATGGGCTTCAGGGTCCTCTCCTGTCAGTGAAAGCCACAAAACGAGGGCAGAAAGCCCCACACGTCCACTCGGGAGTGCAGAAGTGCTCAGTGCCTCCTGCAGTGGCTGAAAACGGAGCTGGCCCGTGTCAGGCTGTGAGCTCAAAGCTCCCGCGGTGCCTCCCCGTCCCTCCCCTCCGGAGCCTCGCTGCCTGTGCTGCCGCCGGCCTGGGCCCGCTGGAGGAGCAGGGAGCTCGTGTGGTGCCTCCAGCAGGGAGGTTCTCCAGGGGCACAGAGGCACTGAGGGGTCACCAGCCCCAGGGAGCAGCGCCTGGAGCGAGGAGCGTTCTCGAGGTCCGGCCCTGTCTCCAGACCCAGACCCAACCCTGCCCAGGATCTCCCGTTTCAGCCCCGAGAGTGACGCAGCCGAGCCCCACACACCTCAGACCCCACCTCTGCAGAGTGTCTGGCACGTGCCCGTCCAAGGTTTGAGGGCTGCCCTGTCTCCAGAGGAGCCCCTGCCAGGGGTGCATGGCACCAGCAGATGACAGTGACACCAGCACAGCTCAGCCTGACAAAACACTTGCAAGAGATGAAGGAGAGCATCAAGCGCCGTGACAAACCTCATCAATTCCAGTCACTTGGTCGAATGTGTTTAAAGGATAGTGTTGGGTTAACAAGGAATACCAGACTGGGTCAGCTGCTGTCCACTGGGGATGCAAATGCAAAAGTTATGGCTGCTTAAGTCACCTTTCATTAAGGATCCCAATTAGCTGATTTGTGAGAACAATTACAGTACAACTGCTGAAATCAATAAGCACGTTTCAGAGCAGACAGATAGATTGTATTTTCCTGCCCAGCTTCCATTTACAGAGGCCAAATGAAGCTATCACTGGAAAATCTTATAAAGCCTCAGAGCTCCATAGTTAGAATCCAGTTAGAAGCTAAAATTCTTCCCTTCATTGAGCCTCTTGCCTTGCCAGGGCAAGACTGTGGGATGGTTCTTAGCATCTTATAAAGGGCTACCATCGAATGAAGTGTGGTTAAGAGATTGTGATTAAAGCCATTCATCTCAGATGAGATGGAACAGAATTAAAATCAAATCCTGGAGCAGCATTGCTGGGGAAAGCAACGTGTATCAGGCAAGCACCAGGATCCCTGCACAGAAGCCTGGAAAGTCTAAAGTCATACCTGGCAAGGGCCCACTTGTGTAAGGTTTAATTCATTACAGCAAGGAGAAGAAAAGCAAGGAAACCATAAGCAAAATGAACAAGACCTCAAGACCTTCCTCATCATCCTCAGACCATGAGGAATACACCCTAATTCAGGAATTAATCTCAAGTTCTTCATGACTGCAGTTTTTCCCCTGCAAGGAGAAGTCCTGTGACTTCTTTTGGCTGAGCTACATCTCAATAACTTGAATTTGCAGTGCTAGAATGGAGGAAGCAGCCAGCTATTCAGGGGGGAAGATGTGCACAGCTCGGGTTGTACTTCTGAAATTTGATATTCACAATGAACAAAGGTAATGTAGTATTTGGAGAGTCCAGCAGGGAGTGGGTCCTTACTGGTCAGGCCCTGTGTGAATATAGGATCTGTACAGGGTATCAGCATGATTTCCCCTGACTGCCTTTAATTCCCTATTTACATGTCAAGTAATATACTTGTAACTATAATTCCTTACATTTTATATACCAACTCTAGGCAGCCATTTGGGGTGGGGATACTTGCAGTTGGCAGCTCTGAAGTCACTGCAACACTGCTCCAGGCTGAGCCTTTTGCAGCCCAAGCACATTGTTGGGAATGACTTTGCCTGGAACAGCTGCCTTGGCTTCTGCATCATCAGAAAGTGGGGAAGGTGGCACAGGAACAGGTTTGCAATGCATAAAGATCACTCCCAGCTATAAATGTTCAGCAACCACAAGACGAATTCATGACTGAAATGACATTTCTGTATCCAGGGCTGTATTTCTAGGAAAGTACCACTCAGCATGGGGTGTGTTCAGGCAGGCAGCCAGCATCCTCGGCAAACCCCTCCCTCCAGGTTTGCCAACCCTTGGCACCCTTCAGGGCCTTCATTCGAGAGCAGACTTACACGATCTGGACTTTAAAGAGCGAGTGGAACTGTCACCTGGAGAACCTGAGGTTGTGTTACGGGCTGGCAGTGACACAGGAGGAAAAAATCTGGGTGCAGTCTCTGAATAAGGGATGGTTAAAAGCCAGCAGTGTACCTTGAACACACCAAGCACAGGCACCTACCCATCCTTCCCCACGCTGGGTGGCAAAGCCCTGGAAAGCCTTGCAGCCCTGCACCCTCCTCTGCCGGGCTCTGGCCGTTGTTGGCTGAGCCCTGCAGCAACGTGTGCTGCCCCTTGAGCCTCACTTGTGCCAGAGCCAGACCCAGCTGCTCAGAGAAGGGGTTTGTGTGGCTCTGGGTCACCCCTCGGGGGTCTGCAGGACCAGTGCAGCCCACCTTGCCCACCTCCCGGGTCAGAAATGCCAGAATCCTCTCAAAGCCGGGTTTGCTGATGCCAAGCAAACCAGAGAGTCACACTGGCCACAGCTGAGCACAGGGTGCCCTCTGCTCACACTTCTGCCTGCCTCAGCAGGGGAAGTCAAGCATGGATTAGATCCGGCCTAACTGTCACAGGGAGGTGAATAATTCACCTGCTCAGCTCTGCCCAGCCGAGAAAAGCCTGAATCTGCCTTCATGCAAGACAACCCCTGCAAGCTGAGCCATGATATTTATGGAAAAGAGCCATAAATAACTGAAGTTTTTCTCAATTTTGTTATTAGAAAAAGGGAAAAAATTCACAAAGCACTGATCTGATATGGTGATAAAATCTGGAAAACTACGAGGTCAATTAAATGCAAGCTCAGGACCTTGTGAGCCAGTCAGTGCAGTGGAACAGGGACAGCTACAAAATAATTTCTGCTTGAGTTGCACTGCCCATCCAAACACCATGACTGCAGCTCTGCACAGAGAGTTGCAGGAGTGATCAGCTACACAGCAGGAGTGATCAGCTTTAACCTGGAAGTTAGAGCATGAGAGTACCAGCCAAGCTAATGGTTTCCTAGTCTGAACTGGAAAAAAAAGAGCTTGTTTCTTAATACATGCCAAGGGAAGGATGAAAAAAGAAGGCATTTCAATCATTATATAGACACATCCATTTCTTCATACTCAGACAGGACTCCTCTAGTTTTGTTCTAGACCTAATTAGATTTTAAATGAGATTCCAGCACCTCTAATAGCTTATTCTGATTGTTCTTTTTATATCATGCAGGCACTGAATATTCATTGTGTTCATATGATTAAGTACCAAATCAATAGATATGACTGGTGGACCTGTTAGAATTCATGCTTTGCTTTATAAATAAAAGGAAAGAAGTCCTATCTGATGTGGAGTTCAGCCTCCCTCTTTGAAGAGTCGCTGTGACTGACATGGCTGCTGATCACAAAGAAAACGGGGGAGAATGAGTAATTTAATGAAACTGCTGAATTTAGGATTCAAGAAACCAAAAGGGACTGTTACAATACGGGATGAGTTTCCAAGGCTTTATCATGGAAAAAGAACAATGTGACTTGAAACAAACGCAAAGGGTCACTGCTCCTAAAGCAGCAAATTCTGGAATCTGTGCCCTGGTAATGGGTGCCTGGGCAGCAGGAAGGAAAGGACCACAGCTGAAAGGGCCCCAAGCCAGCAGTGCTTATGGAAAACAAGTCAATAGAGAGAAAAAAAAGTATTTTTCTGAGTGCAAATCACACTAAGACAAAACGCACTATGTCTTCCTAGGGACAAGAGTCTCTCAAGGCAGCAAGATGAAAGAAGAGAAACCTTGGGTGATATTTGTGTTCAAGTGCACAGCAAAGAGAGATGTTCTCCACTCCTGTGGCTCGGAGGAGTCGCTGCTCTCACCAGCAGACCCTTCCCACCAGAAGCACAAGCAACCAACCCCTGTGAGCCAGTGCCACTCACTGCTCCTTGTCTGGCCTGCACCCCTGACACTCCTCCACTTGTCCATCACCAAAGTCCCAGCACAAAAAGAGGGCACACACGTGACAAAACATTTCTAACCCTACACTGGGATGAAAGAACTTCCCGAAGCCACTGCTGGTGTGTGAACATCGCTCATAGGGGAGCAGCAGCTCCTCAGCGTGTTGGTTTTACTGCCAGGGACTTTGCTCCCAGTTGCAATAACCTGAAAGGCAGAAATTCCAACCACACCCAAGGGTTTGGACATGAGAAGAAGCTCATAGTGTACCAACACCCCTGAGGAGGCAGGAGGCGAGACGCCACGCATGGAGGGTGTCTGTGTGCAGGGCACGGGGCCTCAGCCAGCACCAAGTCCTGCAGGCAGCAGGACACCAGTGTGCCACCAAAGGGGTCCTGCTCGGACTGAAAAGCCCTTCAGTCTCGTTCCTCCATGGCCCAGAGGTGATGTGCAGCTGCCGTGCTGTTCACAGCCTCTCCTTCTCAGAAGCAGCAGATCCTCTGTGGCTGGGAAAGCAGCCTGAGCTAACGAGGCTGGCTTGTGGCAGAGTTAATTAGCTCGGGTTTAGCACTGCTGGCTGTGTAGCCTCCAGCCTCCAATCCAGGCATTTGAATTACACTTTAGATGTGCACTTGCAGCTCAGGACCAAAATGTCAATAACAGTAATTCCCAGCTGGAGTTTCTGCTCCTGTTCCCGGCCGGGCGCTGTCAGTGAAGGACTGTGCCAAACCCACCCCCGCACGTTTCCTGTTCAACCTGGACAGGGCACGTGGGGCAGGAAGAAAGTACAGGTGCCATGTCCATAGTAAACCAGGCATGATGTCATTTCCCTGGACTGCTTTGCAGTACACATTTTCCCTTGTCCACAGACCATGGCTACAACTTCTGCCATCTCTACTCCCACTGCGGCTTCAGCACTGTGACACCTTTGCTTTTCCCACCCATTTGGGATCACAGATTTCACCTGGCAATTTTTCAGGCCTGTTTTCCTTTGACTAAAATACTGTAAATTTTATTTTAAATACAACTGGAAGCTTTGGCTTCCACTTGGAGTAGACAAAAATGTGTTCATTTCTTTTGTTACTGTGGAACTGAAAGTGCCCTCCAAGATCTGTGAGAAAGAAATTGTCTCATGTTTGCACAATGCCCTGCAGAACCTGGACCCGATCTACAAATCAGATCATTACAGCATGACTCACCACACAGGAATAAATGCAATTTAAGGCGGCTTGATTGCAAAAATCAAATTAACATAAGCACTCTGGGTTTTTATTGAATGCCAAAGGACATTCCAGCAGCAAGGGAAACATGGCACAGGGAATCTTGTCAGACACACACTTTAAATCACCTGCAAAAAGTTAACCAAAGTCTTATTGCAAACCTGTGAGGAGGATTTGTGCAGCCTAAAATGAGACAGGTACCCCAGAGGGAAAGTTCTGGAATATTTTTCATTACTGCACCACCACTGATTGCCACCGAGAGCGATGCTGAACGCTGTGAGTCAACGCTCCCCAGAGCCCCCTCTGTCTTGCACTGCTTGGCACACAGAGCCTGAGGTGGATCTCGCTCTCAGGCTTCCAACCCTCGCTGCAGGGCGAGCAGAGGAATGTGCTGCCCTTGATTTCAGGCATTTCCCCTGTTCTAAACTCAAGCTGCTGCAAGAAGACCCATTCTTCCTGAGGACACACGAGTGAGACTGGCATCCTGAGCAGGCTGCGAGATCCACTGGACACAGCAGTGAACCGGTCTCACCCTGAGATTCTGGGAGTATCGTGCAGAATTAATCAGCTTTCCTTAAAATCAAGAGCAGAATTTAAAGGCAAGCTACGAATGAGTCATCCATACCTATAGTGGAGCTTACTAACCGAGCTTACGTGGCTGCCTGCCTTATGGAAACCCACTAAGGCATCTACAGGAGCTACAAAACTCTCCTCCAAGCCCCATGGCCAAACCTCCTGGGGCCACTTCCTCATGCCCAGGCGGGGAGCTCTGTGTGCAGGGCTGCAGCTGCTCAGCAGCACATTCCCCTGCAGCTCACTCTCAGATCCGTCCAGCCCAGATGCAGAAAACTGCCTCCACACTGCTTCGTCTCTTCCCTTTCCACAGCCCTAAAGAACCACTGTGGAACTAATAAGATGGGGGGGGAAAAGGGATTTCTTCACAAGAAGAAAAGAATCAAAATCAGATTCTACTGGGTAACTGGAGGAGGCATAAATATCTGAAACACAAAAATCACAGGTTTTCTGGGGGGAATCAACACCTCTCCCACGGGGCAGAACCGGAAGACAGCCCAAAAAACCACAGCCAGTCCTGCACGACCCAAAATACCCCACTAAACCAAGGGTTCCCGACAATACCTCACTGCCACACGGCCGCTGCCCCGCGCTCCGGGTGCCAGGGCACGGGGTGTCTGCAGCAGCCTCTGCCCCCGGCGCGGGGCCAGGCAGACCCTGCCCACAGGGACAGCCCTCGCCTGGCAGTGCCATCAGCAACGCCACCCCAGCAGCACCCACACCCGCGCTCAGCACCCAGCAGGGCAGGGCCCATCAGCTTTCCCCAGGCACAGAAGGAGGGGAAAACCTGCACCTCCTTAATGCCTGGTGGCTCGAGGGCTCCGTTACTGCCCGGACTGTGGCTCTCTGTAATTGCAGCGTAATGAAGATGACACCCCTAACTCCAGCTCCTAAATATTACAGCACTGCTCCGTGGCATTACTGCTCTCTGCAAAACCTGTGGGAAATGTCCTTGTCCTGCAGAAAGCCCAGGGGACCAGTCTGGCTCCTGCCCCATGTCCTGGCTAACGTGCCTGCAAGCTGCCATTCTCTCATTTTGCAACCCCACTTTCCTAGAATTTTTCTTTGATTTTTCCATGGTTTCCGTGTGGATTTTCACAGCACATTCACTCCTGCTGTCTCTTCTGACAGCCCAATCCCATTTCTGGACTGTTCCTCAAATGCACTGCCTCTTCCAAATGGAGTTTTGATTAACCTGGGACAGAGCAGCCCTGGCCATCTGCTGCCAGCAGGAAAGGGATGAGGCACCCCAGCACCAGCGCTCATTTCTCAGTGCCCCCAAGGAGAGGAGAGGGGCCAGACCACACAGTCCTCACCCAGAGCCGCCCTGCAGGTTTCACCCCTCCATCTGCACGCTCCTCACACCTCCAGGATTTCTGCAACATGTTCGGCTCAACCAATTAGTGCCAAATGTGGGGCTGGCTCTGGTTTGTGTGTTCCAGCACAATAGAAAAGCTTTGCTGTTATTGATGAACCTGACACCCCAGGCAGGATAGTAATTACATTAAAAACCCTGTTGCAACTCCCACTGATGCCTCTATTTCTGGAAAACGCTTTGCCTTGTTGCTTAATTCCCTGTCTTCCAGACAACTTGGAGAGTGAAATTATAACTACACAAGGTACTTTTAACTGGAGATCTACACTGTGCCTTGCTTTAGATGCTGAAAACCAGTGCAATTTCATTTTCTCCTCAATTTGTATCAGTGGATAATCTGGCCTATTAATATTATGTTAAATTATGCTTTCATCAGCTATTAACTTCCATGCCATATTCAAGTTGCTCCTGCTGTTAAACACCTCGGAGATGCTGATATAGCTGGGATCCTGTGAGTCACCTCTCCTGCAAGGAACGAAAATTGGAAAGCAGCTGGGGGAAGAACATGCAAGAAGAGAGTGAGGGGTGTGGAAGGACAGGGGGAGAGATGACAGCTTTGTTGGAACAAAATACCAAACCAAAAAAGAAAAGCGCACTGCCTGCTACCCTAAGAAGAGTTGAGCAAGAGACACTGAGGTGGGATTAGATACTCTTAATTTTTCTTCTGACTTCTGTGGCATCATGTTAAATTCAGTATGGTGTGATTATCACTTTAAGCAACAAAACTACTAAATACATTGAACCTGAGGGCAATAGGAGAATCTTAGGCCCTTGGATCTTTGTGGGCGAAAATATTTCCTTTTAAGTCTGTACAGGTTTTCTAATTACACCTCCCAAACCTGTCACTTGAACGTTTAGGGAAAGCATCACTTTAGGCAGGAGTTTGCATTTCCAGAAAAGGCTGAATTTGTTTCCAGCAGCTCTGATATTTGCCAGGGTAAAGTTTAATGACATTAGGTCTTGCACGAGGAACACCTTCCTGTCTTTGGCGTGTGCTGGTTATAAATGGGATGTCTCAAGTGCTGTTTGCCTCTGTTGCTCTATTTCACAGAGAATTTTCCTGAAGAGCTGCCTCGTTCCCAGCCCTGCTGCTGACGGGTCCTCACCCGCGCGGTGCATCCCGGCCCCGCTGTCCTGGGCAGCAGCAGCTGCACGCCGGGGTCCGCGGGCTCAGGGCGGGCTGGAGCGCGGGCAGCGCTCTCTGTGCACCCACCGCACTGTGCCCGCGTGTGCCCGGCACAGAGCACGGCCTGGGACAGCCTGGGATGGCCAGGGACAGCCTGGGACGGACTGGGACGGACTGGAATGGCCTGGGACGGCCTGGGACAGCCTGGCACGGCCTGGGACGGCCTGG
>VZRQ01010602.1:478051-509288 GCA_013397975.1 Machaerirhynchus nigripectus | reverse complement strand
GGCCTGGGACGGCCTGGGACGGCCTGGAATAGCCTGGGACGGCCTGGGACGGCCTGGAATGGCCTGGGACAGCCTGGGACGGCCCGGGACGGCCTGAAACAACCCGAAACAGCCCGAAACAGCCCGAAACAGCCCGAAACAGCCAGCACCGCCAGGGCTGCAGTGAGCAGGAACCCCAGGACAGGCAGGGAGTCGCTGCCAGCACCCCCCACCAGCCCCAGGGCCTGCTGGAGCTGTGTGCAGGTGCTGCTGGGCTGTCACCCGTGTCCCAGCACGGCCTCCAGGGCCTGCTGGAGCTGTGTGCAGGTGCTGCTGGGCTGTCACCCGTGTCCCAGCACGGCCTCCAGGGCCTGCTGGAGCTGTGTGCAGGTGCTGCTGGGCTGTCACCCGTGTCCCAGCACGGCCTCCAGGGCCTGCTGGAGCTGTGTGCAGGTGCTGCTCGGCTGTCGCCCATGTCCCAGCACGGCCTCCAGGGCCTGCTGGAGCTGTGTGCAGGTGCTGCTCGGCTGTCGCCCATGTCCCAGCACGGCCTCCAGGGCCCGAGGTCACCTTCCTGCAGGGAGCAGCGGGCAGGAGCAAGCTCCAGCCTCTCCTGCAGCCCGTGTGGCCAGGGCGCAGCACCCGCGCTCTGCGGGCAGCAAAGCTGCTCAGGTCCCTTGAGAGCCAGGAGGGCGAAGGTGTGGGGCTGATGGCCCTCTAGAATTGCTGATTTATTCCTGCCGAGTACCAAGGAAACAAAATTTTAACTAAAGCTGGACGAGATGAATCCCAGCCCAATTTCCCAAGGCATCCCTGCTGGAGCAAGGCAACTTTTGAACTCAGGTTTGTTCTTGACCTGCATGTGAGTGTGAAGAGTGCAGTGGCAGCAAGCACACTGAAGAGAGTGACAGCTCCCAAATGGCTGCTTTATCCTCTCTGACCTTTCCTTCCTGGAAATCTTCTTTTGGGGCTGCACAGCAGCCTTGCTGCTGAGCCATGCCCAGAAATAGGGCACTTATCTCCGCAGGGCTGCTCTCACCTTCTTCTGGAGGTGAGCTGTGGGGCCAGCACGGCCTCTCCCTTTCAGGAGGCAAGTTTTCTTATCAAAATAATGCTTTGCCCTAGGAAGTCCTGGAAATTTCATTTCAATTTGATTTAGATATTGTGCTTTCTCCTTTTTGATTGTGAAAGATTTGATGGGGGAGTTGTGATGGTGCCTCTTCCACAGGCCTGTGTTGTAGAGGAAAAATAAAGAAGCCCCATCTACAAAACCATGCTGCACTCTGTTTCCTCCTCCTGCGGGTTTTCAGCGAGCAGGGGAGGGCACGGGGTGGGCACAGGCAGAGCATGGGCTGTGGGTGACAGCTGCTCCCTCGATCCCCTTTTGTTCACACATTTCCAGTCCTGCTCTGGGGCTAAATCCCCGTGTTTCCTTCGCTTCCCTGGGTGAAGGGAGATCAGAGCATTGCTTCTCTCACTTCCCTCACCTCCCGAGAATGCTCTTGCTTTGCCCAGCAGCCCCTCTCTCCCTGCTGGCCTGGGCACTGGGAGGGCAGGACAGGGCAGGACAGGGCAGGACAGGACAGGACAGGGCAGGGCAGGACAGGGCAGGGCTGGGGGCTGCACGCTGCCTTCCCATGGAACTCGTGCCTGTGTCTTTCCCAGTTAGGAGAAAGAGTTTGTTGGGGTTTTTCTGACTCTGTGGTTACCCCTAAGCCTCACAAATCGAGCGCTTTGCTCGTTTGGTAGCTTTGTGCCTGTGCTGGGGTTACAAATTAAGTCCCCATTCTGCAAACCTCACTTCACTGCACAATGGAAACACAGCACCTGTACTGTGAAAGTGCTGTCCTCTGACATGTGAAATTAATTTATATATTGGTAGAAATCAAAACAAACCACTTTGAAGTGGAAATATTATTGTGCCCTTTAGATTTTACTTTGATGAAGCCTACAATACTATTCCTGTTAACCATCTGTTTAAATCTTAATTAAATGGTGTCGCCACATGAAAATCACATCATCCTCTATAGTACAAGGTTCTGTAATTGTTCCAAAACAGAAATACTAAAGCTTTAAAAACTATGTCTCCTATATCATCAGGATTTGTTGTGATTTTAAATTATTGTTAGTTTTATTTGAGGAAGCACAAGTTGTAATGGCTCTTCATGTGTTTGTTATAAAATATTTCTGTGCTGCAAAGATATCTGAAAATATGAATTGCTTTTTCTTTGATGAGTGGGTGATTTCAAATGATTTTTTTTTTTAAGTCTTAGCAGAAGTGATACTCCACAACTGGACCAGTTTCTTCAGCTTTTCCCAAATGTCAGCATTCTTCATCCCACCCAGTGGCTATCAGAGAAAGAGCCGGGAAGTTTGCACCCAAAGGGACAATGACTATTTCCAGTCCTCTTACTTCACCTGCTTAAGCATCTTCCTCCCACAAGGAGTCAGATATTCAGGCACTTCCCCAGCAGAGGTACACAGGAAGCATTTTGGATAACTTAAAATAGATTTCAAATCTCCGTGGCTGGAAATAATTTGATTCTCAGCCTCTTCTTCAGAAACTACAGCACAGAAATCTGAAGGAAATGTTAAAGACAGGACTTACTGATTTAAATGGTTTTGACTTCAGGTTTTACCTGCTTTTCTAAAAGCACCCCCAGGCAGAAAGGTTATTCTTTTATTCCAGGGTAGAAGAAACAACATATCATTACCCTTCCTTTCATTTATTTCCTGGAAATAATTTATGCCAGTGAGTCACCACCTGTGAGCTTAATATAATCACACAACTTGCCAAATGGCCTTTTCCAAACAAAACTCAGCTTTGTGCAACAACAAATCTGAAATGTATTCTTTTCTCTATAAAAAAGCCCCCAATTTTCTAAAGCAAAGCTAAAGTTATCTCTATTTGTCCTCCCCCAGGATTCTCATCTGAGGCTAACTTAAGAATTCTGAGTCAAACTTTGCTCTCACATACACCCACCTCGAAACACTCCACCAAGCCACAGCCTTGAGCTGTTCACCCAGACAAAGCAACGGGGTTCATGCACAGGAAAACGCAATGAATTCCTGTTTTCATGGATGCTGTGGCACCCCTGTGTGTTAGCTTGCCCTGGGGTTCCCTGGGGAGCAGGGAAGGAGAAAAGCACCTGAGAACAGAAATATCCCTCCCCACAGCACCTCTGTGTCTCCAGGCCGCAGGGGCAGTGTCCTGTTGGACAATCCCTGCAGGCCTGAGCAGGACCCAAGGGTTTCTTTGGCTGCACAGAAGCAATTCCGTGGCATTTGGCCGAAGGATGCCGAGATAAAGCCATAAATGCCTGCACTGAGAACACAGCTGGAGGGGAATGTCCCCAGCAGCTGTTCTTGGGCTGCCTTCCCAGGCAGTGAAGTAACAAGGCGAGGAGACCTCTCCCCCTCAGCTGCACTGGGGTTGCTGTTCGCAGACCAGAACTCTCACAGCAGCACCAGAAGGGAGCAAAGCACGGCCACATCTCTGATTCCATCTCCACCCAAAACTCCTCTCCACGTGATTGCCTCTGAGCCAGACTGGAAACAAAGGTCAGGCACAGCCCCTGAGTGAAGTCTGCAGGATCCTACAAAACTGATTCCTCCCCTCCCAGCTGCAGGATGGGTCCAGCCCTGCATGCACTACAGACACAGCCCGGGGAGAGCCGGAATGAGCTTGTGCCACATTAAGCTGTATATTAAGATGGAAGCTTGCGCCCAGCATGACAATGTGCATGCTAAATTTCCCACACCAAAAAGTAGCTGCTTGATGAAAACTGGAACTGCTGACAACAGTGACAATATAAAGCCATCTTAGTCACTGAAATTACACAGTGGCAGGCTCAGATTCTCACACTGAGAAAAGCAACAGTGATGACTGGGAGCATACAATGGAAGCAACACTTTGCTTCTTGAAATGGATTCGTTTTCTTCCTGAGATTAAGTCAGTATCCAGAACATGTGCCAGTGTTGCAGGCAAAGTCCAGCTTATAACAACAAAGTGGTCAGCTAGTAACACAGAATAATACTGTGACCCTGCTTTAAAGTACTTGTCTAAATGTAACAGTTACAGTTCAGCCTTCAGAAAATGCAATTTTTTTCTCACTGCAATGCCCTGGAATTGCTGAGTTGACTTCAGCCTTTATTGATATTCCAATCCCATGCACACCAGCATGTTTGAGCTGGCCTGGCACAAATTTTGAAGTGTTGTGCCTGAGCCAGGCTAGGCAAAAACATCCACTCCCCCAGGAGCTGGTCTCACAGCCAGGCAGCCACGGTGCTGTCCCAGCTCTCCCTGCTTGCAGTAGTGATTTCTCAGCCTTGATGGTACATGGAATACGATAAAAATAAAAGGAAAACATACTGGTGTTTACAGAAAACCCTCTCCTCAAGGCACTGCTAAGATTCAAACCTGAAGGACACTTTTAGGTCTAGGAAAAGTAGGGGAAAAATGTGTTTAGCACCATCTTTCACAAACTGACCACCAAGCTCAAACCACAACATTCAGCGAGTGGCAGAGCCCTGCCGCAGGCCGGGCTGGTGCCTGGAAGCTGCACCAGGGAAAGCGGGGCACCGTGACAGCCGTGGCTGTGCCGCGGGGAGCAGCCGCGTGTCCCAGCGCCGTCACTCCCCGCCAGGCTCGGCTCTCGCCTCCCGACCCGGCCGCAGCTCCGCAGCCCCCGCCGGCAGCGCCTCGCTCCGGGCGCAATCCGCGCTCACAGCCGCAGCTCCCTCCCTTTCTGAGGAAGGT
Organism: Machaerirhynchus nigripectus; assembly: GCA_013397975.1. NCBI lineage: Eukaryota > Metazoa > Chordata > Aves > Passeriformes > Dicruridae > Machaerirhynchus > Machaerirhynchus nigripectus. The sequence goes on along the minus strand of VZRQ01010602.1, from coordinate 504,550 downwards.
TTCGGTCGCAATAGCAACAACTGCAGTTGCATTCCGAGCACCTCTTAGGGCTGGGAAACCTTGGGATGCCGCAGAGGGAACTCCTCCTCGGGGATGCGCTGCTTATCGCGTTGCCACGGCAACCGCTGCCACCGCTGTCCCCGCGGAAGCGCCTCACGCCGAGCCCAGGAACCTCCTCCCTTCCCTGCCCCCGCGCCCTTCCAGCCCTCGCTGGAAAACCCCGGCCTGGATCCATCCGTTCTGCAAGGCTCAGCGCCAGTGCACCCGCAATCGGAGCCCCCAAAGCTCCTGGGGCATCCCCCCGACACTCGCTGCCTCCTGCCCCGGCAGCAGCCCGGGAGCGCTCCGAAGGGCGTGCATGTGGGAACGCCTGCAATTAATCACGGGGCTTTTTGGTACAGGGTATTACAACAGCCAGCTACATAAATAAGCTCACAGAGAGCTTAGGGAGAACCATGGAGTGCATCTCCACTGCACCACTCCGAGCTGATCTAAGGGCAAAGGCCACCCCAGGAATACTTGAGCCAAGAGAGCTGGAAAGGGGAAAAGGGGAAGGGGAAAATGAAGAAGGGGAAAAAGTAAATTTATAGACAAGTTAATTCTTTTAATCTTTTAAAGGTATTCAGGTAGGGATTTGGAATTGCCTTTGCTCTAAATTTTGTTTGTGCACTGACCCAGGAAAGACATTGATTTGAACACACAGTTTAGTTGTAATGAGGATTTGTTTGAAGATACTAAACAAGAAATTCTCCTAATTGTGAAACTGCTCCGTTCTGACACAGAGGCAGCTAGCCTGAGGCTTACCTCATAGAGAATTTAAGATTTATCAGCTGGGTTTAATGTAGTATTTTCTCTTCTCATTACCCACTGTAATCATGTGTGCAGATACAATTCTAGCTGTGACAAACACTACTCAGTGCATAGCGTGGCTTGTTCTTACCCTCCAAATCAAAACATTTAGGATTTTTCCCTCCTATTGCAACACAGCATCCAAGGAAAGTCCCTTTTCCGTGCAGATCGATTGCTTTCATGAGGGCATGAACCCATAGAGCAGCAATGCAGCTGAAGGAAAATGCTTGCAAAAAACTACCTTCCTTCCTAGTTCATTAAACCTGGCCTAGAACTGATTTATTCTTCTGTCAGATGCGCTACCCTAACACTCCCTGCAGACCTAAGGAGGAACATTTCAAAGGCAATGAAAACCAGTGGCCCCAGCTACCTTTGAAAAAGTTTCACCTGCTTCAAGCTATAACCCAAAGCTCTGTCCTTGCTTCGTCAGAGGAATTAAAGCACAGGAAGGTGACTTCTAATTTGATAACTGAAGAAACAATTTCCCCACCTCAAATGTAAACTCCTGAAGGCAAAATTCATGACAATAAGGACATTTAATAAGAGGGCTCTTCCCAGCAGCTTTCTGAATTACTCTGAGGCTGCCTGGGCCACTCTCTTGGCTCCTACACCTTCTCCAAAGCCGCCTGACCCCCAGCACAGCGCTCCGTGTGCTCGGGGACTCCTCGTCCTCGCCAGCTCGTTCAGGAGCCTCGGCACTGAATGACCACGGCAGCGCCACGTCTCTTCCAGGGAGTTTGAAACCCCTCCTCTTGTTCTCCCACTTGTCCTTGCTGCACTATTTCTTGCCTCGCTATTTCTTTCTGGAGCTGTTGATACGAGGATCTGGTGTGTAAACACGTCCATACCCCCACCACACTGTAATGAGCTGTCTCACACTGTAGCTTCCACAGAGCTGCTAAAGGAGGGAGAGTTTTAAATAAACACTGACTGTAGACTTGAGAGTGAGGAAGATGATTTTTGATGGGAAGGGAAGGGAAAGGAAAAACAAATTAACTTGTGTTCACAAGGAAGTGCTGGCAGAGCATCGTCCCCGAGGGTGAGATTAGAACTATTCTGAGAGGCTGTTTTCTGCTCACGAGGCAGACTTGGTCACTGCTGTGACAAAAGTCAGCTGGAGCTGGTACTGAAATTATTTTAGGAAAAAAACAGAAGGAAAAGGCCGTATGTGAGAGCCCTTAGCCATTGGGATAGTGACCAGTGGAGAAGTCATCTCAATGAAACAATTAGGCAATTAAAAAGGAAATTTTTCTAATCATTTTCATAGTGGTTCCTAAAGAGCAGGAAGCAACAGGGACACTGATGGAGAGGCTGAGATAAGGATGGGAAGTCTGGCTGGTCTCCAGGAATTCATCCCAGTGTGTCTGTCCCAGCCCACACTGCACGTGCAGACAGGCGAGGTGCTGCCATCAAAGGGTTAAAAATCAGCGGTGCTGGCTAAAACTGAAAAAACCCCAACCCAGAAACAAATAAAAATCAAGCGGAGAGTTGATTGTAAGCAGCCAGTGCCACCAACTCAGGGACCCTGAGCAAGGGCTGCCCCTCCCAGGGGCTGCGGGCAGAGGCCCCGCTGGGACTGGCCCCGGAGGGGACATTCTGTCCTGCCAGCTGCTGGTCATTCTGGAGTCAGGAAATGCACGCTGAAATAATCATTTGAGCAAGGTGGTTACAGGCTCCACAGGCGAGCAGTGGCATTCCTGGAAGCAGCAGATGCTGCCCCTACATCAGCAGTCACAAAGCCCAAAGAGGACTTTGTAAAGAAACAAACTTCTGTCAGTTTGATTTCCTATTTGCCTATAGCAAAGACTTGTCTGTCAACGAACCCTTGAGAAATAACTAGTCTGAGAAAGGAAGAGAAGATGAAAGAGAAAAAGTCAAAAATTTGCAGATTCCTTATTACAATCAAAGTTATTTAGACTAGAAGTGAATCTGAGCCCTGACCTAGCACCCAGAAATCCCCAAAGCACGGGTGCAAATATCAGCTTTGAAGGTACAAAGCTGAGGCACGTGGATTTGGACTCTGCAAGGGATTTAACTGTAAGTGGAAACTTGGCCATTCAAGAGCTTTGATACCTGGTTCTTGTCTCTGCCTCTGTTTTCATGGTTCTTCAGTTCCCTGGGGAAAAAGCCTGGTCCCCAGGGTGCTACAGAGGGAGGGCTGGGGGGGTTCCAGTCGGTCCTGCCAGACAGGGTACGTTTAGATTTGAATCTGCATTGATTCAGCTTTTGAAGGCCATATGGGAACAAACACCCAAGGAGACAAAATGTTCCCAGCACAGGGTGGGCAGGGCAGGGGAGCTCAGCAGAGCAGCGTGTAGGCTCTCAAGTCCACATTCAGTGTTTATTTAAACATTCCTTCTTTCAGCAGCTGTGTGGAAGCTCCAGCGTGGGACGACTCACTACAGCACGGTGGAGGGGTACGGGATGCACGCCCAGCCAGACCCCAAGCAGGGCTCCCTCCTCTGCCAGCACGGGGTGTCAGCGCTGGGGAGGTTCTGGTTCTGTCACCAGAACCCAGCAGGAGGATGGGGCCCTGCAGAGCTGCTGCACAGAGCCATCTGTGCTCGTGGGAGAGACCCCCTCTGCCCTCAGGCACCCCTGTCTGCAGCTGCACTGAATCCAGGTGGTCTCCACAGGGGACTGGGCTCCACCTGTGAAAGTGGTCAGGGCCACACATCCTCCACTCCCAGGAGGTTTTCTTCCAACTGAAGTTTATAAATGGGGCACTTTCTCTCAGTCCCCTGTTCCATGGAAAAGTAACTGAATTTCAATCATTGTGTATGTACCTGGGCTTATACAGACACAGCAGAATGTGAACAGGACACATTTTTAAACACAAAAAATGACATTTTTGGCCTGTGAGATAACTGAGCTCTCAAATAACAACTACCAGTTGGGATATTTAACATCCTTCCTCCCTCATTTAAAATAAATAAATAAAGCAGATCAGCAAGGCTGCCATCCTGTCAAAGCCTCCGGGAAGCAGGGACAGGCGAGAGGAATGGTGCAAATCAATCTGCATTACATTATCTCACCAGGAAGACTTGAAGGGACTACAGAACATTTCCATTAATCTTGCATGCCACTGCTCCGAGTCATCCCAAATCGCATCAAGACAAGATGAATCCAGCAGCACATGGATCAGAGGGGAGAGGGGAGGTGGGCCAGACCCTGCACCACAACCAGGCGGGGGGAAGGGAAGGAGACAATTCCCACCCCAGGTTCTTCCAGCAGTTTTGCTGGGAGTGATGAAGAGGAACTGATGAGAAAAGCACCTTTGGCTCCCCACCCTCCTGGAGGGCCAAGTGCAAGCACTGGGGCGGGCTGGTCTCGCCTGTGCAAGCACAACATCTCTGCCTTGCTGGTTTATCCGAGGACCATCCTGAAGGTGACCATAACCACGGGAGCCTTCCCATGTCCACATGAGGCTTTGTTTCACACCCACACTGAAGTCTAGCTGCTGTCAGCCCCACACAACAACGCACTCCTTAGTGGGCCATGAACTCGTGAATGAGTTAACCCTTGGCAGCACAAGCTGTCCCAATTAAAAAATAATCCAATCTGTACACGCAGCCCCCCAGAATGAACCAACTTCGCCCCCTGGGTTGCATCCTGGCTGAACCTGACACGCTTTCAAGTGTCCAGCTTTCAACACAGTCTGCCTCTTTGTTTGCAGCTGCCACGGTGTGAACTGCTCCAGGTTTATGCCTCAAGTCTTGCCTCTATCCATGTGCCCTTGGCATCAGCACAGACACATAGGAAAGGTAGCACTATTTGAGCTTTTTCAACCAGAAAATTTCTAGCTGTCCTAATTTGGGGCTGTGGGTAGTCAGCAGGAGGGGGTAGGAACAAAAAAAAGAAAAAAAAAGCTCAGACAACCCAGTGCCAGAGTACTACCCCAAAAAACAGCTCCTGTGTGATGCTTTCAGTTCAAATCCAGCCTGACATTAATACTTGTCTTTACTTCCCTAGAGAAAACAAACATGCTGAGACTCATTGTATAATACAAATTTGGAGGTTTGTTCATCAAGTTGGGTTAGACTTATAACGGGCCAAAAAATTGGCACAAGTACTGAGCTCTGAATCTTTAACTCCAATAACTGTGAGGCCAAAGTGGCAAAGGCACCAAGAGGTCACCTGGCCCAGAGACACCCACGCTGCCTGTACAGACCCTCTTTGAAGAAAATAAGAGGAGTCAGAAACAAGCACAGAAGGAAAGTAGGTTCCAGTACCTGGCATCATTTCACATCCCTTGCACAAGCAGCCTCAGAGCATCACAGGCTGGGGCTCTCTCCAGAATTACTGTCATGTCCTTGCTGCTGGAAATCTGAGCAATATTTCATAAGCCACTTATTCCGGTAATGTTGTCCTCTTTTGTTCATGGAAAAGTTCTAGAAGGGAAATCTCAGCATCCTCTACACACACACAAACCCTGGCATTCACTCTCCCCCTCTGTCCCTCCAGCCTGTCCTCGGGCAATTTTTGTCCCATTGTAACTATGAGGAACATTATGGAGACACCCTAAAATCAGCCAAGCCCCAGCTGATCAGAGCTGGCCATGCAGGATCTCAGCACAATCACTTCAACGTGAATACACCGAAGGCATAAATTCATGGTTGTTTGTTACAACTTCATTTTTCCTTTCTGGGGATTTTTTTATCAGCAAAATCACAATTTTTAACACAGACATGAAATCCAGACACAAACCACAGTGAAGGCAAAAAGTCACAAGGATACGGCTTTCCTCATTCACTCAAAAGTAATAGAAGAGCACCAGTGGTAAAGTTTTCCGCATCATTCCACTGGCACTATTAGCCAAAGTTTTAATGCTTCTCGTTAACAGAAAACAACAAACAGCTCATGGAAATTGTACTCTAAGAGCTACAAAATTAAGTTAAATCCAAATAACACTCTAACGAACAACTTCAAAAATCATGTTCATCCTTGTCACCGAAATAATTACTGCACCAACCAATGGCAAACGCCTTCCCTCAGTAACCATGGAAATATTTAAAGGTTGCCAAAGCCCTGCAATTATGGATTTCCCAATAGCTCCCCTCGTGATGTGGGAACGCAGTGTATCGCACACAGAAATCAGGGCTTCCTGCCACAGAGCGCCAAAATGCACTTTAATCACCACAACAGAAAGTGATAGTTGGTCGAAAGACAGAAACCAGAATTACTCAAAATCAATATAAGACTGCCACCAGCTTGCAGGATGTGTGTTATCTCCCTTGTTAGAACCACTCAGAGCCACACACTGTACCTATTAAAGCTTGTGAAGCCAGGCAATCCAGCTTTCTGTGAGTGCAAAGCCATCATCGCTATGAATGGGGATGAGGCTGTCGGCAGCGGGGCCTCTGCGGCCTCTGTGGGGCCTCTGTGGGGCCTCTGTGGGGCCTCTGTGGGGCCTCTGTGGGGCCCATCAAACCTCGCTGGAGCAAGTTCAGCAGAAGAGACCCCGTCAGAACGGCTCTGGCCACTGCCCAGCTGCTGGAGCTGCTGAGCTGAGGCAGCAGAGCCCAGCCAGAAGGGCCCTGGGAACGGGGTGTGCCTGGGGAAGGGGGTGACGAGGGGGACACCTGTGCCCAGGACAGAACCGCCCTGCTCCGGGCTGCACTGGGCTCCACAGTCCCACCCAGGGCAGCACAGCCCGTCCTGGGCACACCCTTCCTCCTCATTTTTCCCACTCTCTCTGGTGCTCCCCTTCCTCCCTTTGGCTGCAGAGTGCCTCCAAGGATCTTCTACCACATTGACCTCTCTCACCTCCTTCTTTCCACCACGGTGCCTGGTGCCAGCACATCTCCACGCTGTCTGGGCCCTGCAAGTGCCACAGCACCTTCAGATTCCCCTTCAGATTCAGTCACTGCCCCCCACATCAGTTCCTGTCATCAACAAGCCTGGAAAAAGCCACACAGGATCACGTTATTCCATCTAGTGAGAACCTTTAGAGGAAAACCCTGCCTTCCCTTTCAGGTTGCTTCCCGTCCTCAGCAGAGGGTTCAGCCCAACAAAGGGAACCGTCCCCTCCCCTCCGCTTTGCTGCAGGAGCAGACTGCATTAATTCTTGCAAGGAGCTGATTAAAACAGGGCTAGCACAGCAGCCTGACAGCTAGCACAGCCTGACAAAAGAGGGTGCTGAAGGAATCTGTTGTCATCAGAGGAGCAGCCCAGGCTCCTCCAATGCTGTACAGAGGAGAGGAACTCCCCATCACCTCAGCTCTCCCTGGTGCAACTGACTTGGCTCCAAATCCTCCATGGGGCACACGTGATTTCTCAGCACTCACATCTCCATCAGACTCAGCAGTCGGCTTTAGAAAGCAATGCCAATCTATGTATTATTTATCTTTGACACTTCAGATCACTGAAGTTAAAAGCACTTCCCTCAATTTCCTTTTTTTGCTTGTGCTCGTATCATTATCCTTGGATCACTTTGAGTCTAATGGACTCTGCATGTGCCAAGTGAAAAAAAATCTCAAGCACGCTTGATATAAAAGTTGCCTCTCTGTCTTTATAGAAAACCATTGTTCCACAGATCCTTTAAGTGCTGGACTTTCTAGCTCTAGGAATATTACTGGAGATGATATTGCTGCATGTCAATAAGTACACACAAGCAGCACCCATCCTTTTAGCTGTCGGTCCAATCTCTTTCTCAGCTTCCCTCCCCCTAAAAAGCTCCTCAAACGTAACAGTGTTGAGCTACACAACAAAGAGAGAGAACACACCTCCCACTGAAGCATTTCCTCCCCTCTCCTGCACAGCCTCAGGTGCCTGGGCCTTGCCTCTGCCAGGTGTAAATCAGACTCAGGGGACCATCGCCCCTGCAGAGCCAGAGCACTTTGGTCACTGTCTTGGCCTTTCTTTCCCCAGCTCAGAACTATTTGTGGTGTACTTCAGACTTACACAGAAAAGCACCCACCAAATCCTTTCTCTCCACGAAGCTAATTCACAGTCTGGTTGATGTTTTTCTGAAACTACAGAGGTGTATAATAAAGCCACTCTTGAGGGAATCTGCTTGTGAAATGACCTTGCTGGTCTTTTTACTTTTTGTTGAGTCGTTCAGGAGACCACCTTGGCCATCATCTGGGTTGTGCCTATACAGAACAGCACCACAAAGCTCAGCAGCTCCCATTTGTTTCCCTGGGTCAGTGGCTGCAGAGACATGAGACAAGAAAGGGTGAGCTGGTCAACAGCTCTTCTTGCCCCACGATGTCCCTGACCTCACAATGAGGCTTTTCTTGGGGACAAACCTCTCAATGACAAGGGAACCATAGGATTTGATGCTGCAGCATATTCCCCAGAGCTTCCTAAGGGCTAGAATTATTCCAGGAGCTAAGTGCCTTTCAAATACACCTGGACACCACAAATACAGACCACCAGAGTTTGGAAACTTGGTGGATGCTGACTTACTTCACCTACTGTCTGGTCAAATCTCTCTGGGCATCAACAGACTGATAAGATGCTTGCTAGCAGTGTTATCCATAAAATGTCTTGGAAACACGAAAATCCCGGGTTTCCTACTGAGCTGAGATGGTCTCTGAATCTGCAGTGTCCCACCACAGAGCAGCTCAGCCCTGGTGCCTGCCTCACACAGCTCTTCGTGCTCCTACTCCAGGAAACGAAAAGACTTTCGTGGTTGACAGGAAACAGTGATTAGAGAGCTGAGAGCATCAGGGCTTGTAAATGTGGAATTAAATCTTTATTGAATTTGAGATTATTTTTCAGTAGCAAATCGGGTGGGTCTTTCATTTAATGTGCTGATTACAGGTGACTCACCTTTCCAGACAAATCAGGCTTTAATCAAATTGTGACAGCACTGCTGAGCTGAAGGTGTGAGGGACAGCCCCAAGCAGCATCTCCCACAACACACAGTGACTCTGCAGTGACCTGCCCCAGCCACCCTCGCAGGGTTATGGTCCAAAACCCGGATTAAGCTAGAAATAACATCAATATGGAAAGTAGTCCAACAGAATAAATAAATACACAAACTGAAGATCATGTTAATATCACATCTACTGTCTGTCTCAAAGCTTCCTTTACACAAACAGAGGAAAAGGGGCCTTGATGGTTTAAGCACAAGCACTACTGCATTAACATCATGATGCACGCTGACTTAGGTGGGTAAAGATACCCTGAGCATGGATAATTGCATAAACTAACACACCACAACAGTAATTCTCAAACTGGACTGATATTTAAGCCTTCAAGAGTACAGATATTTTTGTGTAAGTACACTAATACTTCCATTTGTTTCAGCGAGACAACTCACAGCTTTATATTCAGCCTGTTCTGAAGTGTTTTCTTGCTTTAGTCCCACCAAGCATCATTTTACTGCTAAGATACCCTCAAGTGGCTCCTGAAGTCAGCAGCCCCTAGATTCCAGTGCTGCCACATCTGTCACCAGCCCTGCAAGACTGTCAGTAATTACAGGCTGCTGTCAGACCAGTAACATCCTCACAAGCAGTGCTGAGCCCTTGAACATCAGCGTGCCAACCAGACAATGCAGAGCTCCTCTAAACAGAGATTAACTGAAAGAAAGCAGGCCAAATCCTGCTCTCACTTCCCCCTCTTGGACAGGCTGTGTGGATTTGGCTGCCAAGATCATCTGGCAAGTTGCACCCCTCCAGCAGCAGAGCCCTGCACAGCTCCTGTGAGCAGAATGCAAAGGCAGGAGCTGAGCTGGAGGGGCTGTGCCCGCTGCCAGCTGCTCCACTTGGGCAGCTCTGCAGATGGTTTACACTGGATCCTGATTTACACACATTTCTAAGTCAGATTTCCAGTTCTGATTGGCTAAAACTCCTCCTCTCCCACCAAAGTCACACAGTACAACTAAAGATGGTGATTTTTTTCTTAGTAAAAGAGGGAAATAGTTTTTCATCTTATATAAAAGAGAAAGGAAAGGAATTTTCCTCAAAAGCATTGAAGAGACTAAGCCTGATAAAACTGAATCTAGAAGTAAACAAGTAAGTCAAGTCTTAGAAACCAGTCCCCTCAAGACAAGGTAATGGGACGGCATAAATCTCATTCAAAGTGAATAAAAAATTGAAATAACATATTTCATTTAGTCTTGTACAGGAACACAGCCAAACTGCACCAGTTGCTGTGCCAGTAAGTTCTTTGAGAAGGTGCACTGGTTACTGAGCCTACTTGTTTTTCCCCTTTTCTTTTATTGACAGGGACTCCAAGATTTAGGGGACAATTGCCCAGCTGCAGAAGTGTAGGTTTGGAGAAAATGGCTCCAGGTTTGCTCTGACATCCAAGGCAGCCCTAGGGACTGAAGGGTGGTTGGGTCTCCTATGATCCCACCTTTGAGCCCTACACTGGGACAGAGGAGCTCAGCTTTGGAAGCTCAAATGGAAGGAAGGAAACAGCAGTGGAAACAGCTTCAAGGGATTCTACTGCTCCACAAACAAGTGAGGAAAACACACAGCTGGCTCTCTGCATGAGCCTGGGTCCCGTAGGATAAGGGCAGATTTCTCCATGGGACAGACCCCATTCAACCCAGCAGAGCTAGAGCAGGAGCAGCCATGAGCAGCAAAGGGATGATGAGGAAACACCATCCTTGCAAAGAGACACGAGGAGGAGAGCAGGAGGTCACTTTTTCCCTGACCAGACCAGCCTGAAGGTGCGTGCACAGCTCAGCCAGCTGCACTCAATGCTCCGGGCAGCACCCACCTCACTCCAAAGTGGGGCTCCCTCTGCTCAGCCTGGATGCCAGCACGGGCAGGACTCCCAGGCTCGTCCCACCAGCAAGTCCCTAAGGGACCTGGTCCAGCTCTCCAGGCAGCTGCTGCGGCTGGGAAAGGGGAGCTCTCCCTGCAGCAACTGCCCAGGTTGTTTATGGAAAACCAGAACAGTCATCAAAGCAACACAAAAAACACCAGGGACATTTTGAGACACTTAAAACCACAAAGGAGCTGCAGGTAAGAGAAAAAAGAGGGTTTGTCTTTTCAGTTACCCTCGGCACCAGAACACTGAAGAATCACTAAAAGAGGTTGAAAACATACATTTGGGGTCTATCAGCTCTATGGAATTATAAGGAAGGAGAGCTAGCAGGGGCCAGCACAAGAGACTCACTCATGTCCAGGGTGCTGCCAGGGCTCCTCTCCACCAGCACCACTTGGTCCTGAACACCAGCTGGGGGGAACAAGACTGCTGCAGACCTTCTCCTTATCTTCTCCCACCCAGTGGCTCACACAGGGGTAGGTCCTGTCACCTGACCTGCAAGCCCCAATCAGGAAAACCTGTTACTTCTCCTGGGTCACATCAGGAGTGACACTCCAGCTGGCCACAGGGCAGGACAGCGTCAGGGCAGGAGAGTTTGTCCTGGTGTCTGCACTGTAGAGACTTTGGGCAATGCACATCTCACTCCAAGATAATTCAGCTACCTGTCACTTGGCATTTAGCCCATTTCTTGAGAAAATTTTACCTCTTGAAGTATTTGCTACCCTTGTTAGTGCCAGAGCTGGTTCAGAGTCCACACAAGCTACAGCAAGAGCTTCCCAGGCCTAGAGCCCCTGGGGGAGCATTTCACCCCATGCCCAAAAGGCCAGCTGGTTTGGCACCTCCCAGCTGGGTGCCTGGGCCTGGCTCACAGTGTGGAACACTCCTGCCTTCTGTGCTTGATGTGGGGGAGGCAGGATTTACACAGAGCCACACACCACCCAGGGGCTCTGCTCCTACTCACACAGCTGTTGTGCAGTGCCAAGGGTGACAACAGAGAGATGAAGTGATAAAAATAAGTCTAATCAGGACATACATAACAAGGATTGGGGCTTGTATGGGAGACACGGCAGAAGCTCTGCTGTTCCTAATTTCACACAAAGTTTTGCTTCGTGTAAATCAGGCACCAGACAACTCAAAGTAGATCCTGAGAATTTAAGAACTTAATCTTTTTCTGTTTAGTACTTATTAGTCAGATTTCTAAATTGGTGGTGATATTTATACACTTATTTTATGATGTGTAAATCTGCTTCTTGACTTAAAATAACATTTGAATCTTTTTGTGTTTTATAATGATCGCTAAAGTTGTGGGGCCTGGGTTTACTGGCAGTTTTATATGCCTGTAGCAATATACAGTTTAAAAACCAAGCTGTAAAGAAATTTTTAAAAAGCCCTCGTAGCATGTAAGGTAATTGGAAAGCAATGTTCTCCTTACCAGGAAATAATTTACAAATGGAACCCATATTTCTGTAAATAAACATCTGCCTTCTCATTAGCTTCACATCAACCTATGCTGAAATATACATCACAGAAGTTTCTCAGAGCAGTCACAAAGGAAAAGCAAGAGCAGAGTTTAAAAACAAAGCCTTCAAAAATCGTTATGCTTTTCAAGTCCAAGCAGTAAATAGGACAGGAGAATGACAGGAGAATTGGCAACAGAATCTCATCACTTAAAAAATGATCTATTTTTTTTAGACATAAAACTTCTGTTTGGCCAACTGTCCACAAGTGGTTTGCAGGGAAAAGAGATAGACATGAGATTCTGACACACTGTAAAATCACATCCCTAAAAAATGCAATCAGGAGTCCCAAACCAGCTGTCAGCCAGCAAACGAGCCCAGCAGACATGGCTGGGGGACCACAGAGCAGCTCAGGCTCCAAAGGTTTTCTTTTCTGCTTACTGAGAAGCAAAGGATGAATCTGGCTTCTAAAAGAGCACAGGATCAATACCAAAGAGAACATAATTAGAAGATATTAAAAAAAAAAAAAAAAGAAAGAAAAGTCGTGTACTTAGAAACAGAGAACAATCTGTCCTTCCTGAGCAGCCTCTCGTGTTGCATTGCTGAGTCACTGCCGGGCCTGCACGGCAGCAGGTGACATTTCTGAGGTCTGTGCCGTGCCTGATGAGGCTCTGGGAGGCTCACAGGGCAGGGAGAGGGGCTCGGCTCCTGATCCAGGCGGGAACTGAAGGAGCTCTTTCCTTACAGCGTTGATGTCCGTGCTCTGTAATACCCACATCTCCCCCAGGCAGCTCCCCTGTCTCTGCTGGAGTTACCTCCTACCCAATATCCTATTTTCCCTCTCCCCCAAGAGCTGGATGTGGCTTGGGATTTCTGAAGCATGATTAGACACACACTGGAATTTACACTAGGGGAAACTACTCCCCCTCGAGAATCAAATGGGATGATATGGGGGATGCTCTGCTCTACTTTCCAGGAAAAAAAGACATTTGGTGATCTGCCCCCACAGGCCCAAGCATTTCTCTCTGGGTGGAGAAGGAGCTTGGCAGAATAAACACAGAGTGCTCCAGTCTGATCCAAAAAAGTGACTGAGCACAAAATCTGTAGGGCTGCTCCGATGCTCTGCGACGCTCCTCGTGGCTTTGCTGGGAGAGACCAGGGAGCTCAGCACCGTGCAGAACTGACAGGTCTGCCCTGGCTTAAAAACAAAACAAATTTAAAAAGCACTGAAACCTTCCCTCTTTAGACCCAGATATTCAGAAATTGTATTCTTTGAAAATACACTTCCTATTACTTTTATAAAAACATGTTATCATTTTGTTTAAAAGTTTGATTCACAGTCCCCAAATAAAGAGTTTGTATTCTATTTTGAAGAACTGATATTTTGTGTAACCTCTTTCCATGGCTTCCAGTCTCAGAAGAAACTATTAACAAAACACCTAAAACAGTTTAGAGTGCCTTTCACAGAAGTCTTGGTCTCTCACAGAATTCTGATCGGGGTATCCCTGGCCTAGGCAGCTGCTGCACTGCCCGTGCCAAAGCCCAAGGGCATCTCATAGCCCAGGGAGCCACTCCAGATTGTTTACTGCTGAGAGCAGCATTTCCAAAAGCCCTTTGTGGTGGCTGAAACCAGAGGTGGCAGCGCTGCCCTCCCCGCTGCGGGCAGGGAGAGGGAGGCTCAGGTGCTGCTGACCCGGTGGTGCAGCACATTTCAGCCCCACCCCTGTAGTGACTGAACGCTGGACTTGGGCTATTTGAAATTACTTGCTCTCTTCTTCTGCAACCTGCCAAATGCCTGACCTAATGTCTCAACAAGTTTTGAAATAATGAGGCAAGGCAGAAGTTTGGAAGCTCCAGACTTTGCAGCTCCTGAGCCAACCATCAGTTCAGGTATAGCTTTTCCCTATTACCTCAGGCATGCTACGCTTCTTAAAATTAAAGTTTGATACTTGTTTGGCTGTGATGATTTTTCATTCTTATCAAATTTCCCTCCTGCATTTTCCCTTTCATTTTCCCGTTGCTGTTAAAATGCATCATTTTCCAGCATGCCATTGCATCCTCCATTGAAAAACGTAAGCAGAACAAACTGATCAGGTAGATCACTTTAAAACAATATGAAGGATGTTTTCCAGGCCAGTCTAAATCCCTGCTTTGGGCGTATCCCAGTAATTCCTAACCAGCTCTCCTCACACAGTCCCTCCCAGGGTGCAAGGGTTTGGGAAGGAGACCCCAGGGCAGGAGGAGCTGCCCCAAGCCGAGGTGCAGGGTGACAGACGGGGGCTCGGTCCAGCCCCGTGTGTGTCCCTCGGGCTGGAGAACAGCTCAGCCCACTCCCCCCGTGTGTGTCCCTCGGGCTGGAGAACAGCTCAGCCCACTCCCCCCGTGTGGCAGCTCCCAGGCTTCGGGCTGTCCCCACAGTGTCACCTCTGCTGGGTCACACCTGGAGCGCTCAGCGCTGCGCCGATTTTCTCCCCAGCACTGGAGGAGTTGGACCTGCACCAAGGGCAGCTGGCTGCGAGCTCCCTGAGGGTATAAAACATTCATGTCTTATGGTGCTTCACGAGATGTTAGTCCAAGGACTGCATGGAACTGGCAGTATCCCAGTGCTTGGTAGAAACTTGTTCTGGAATCCCATTTGCTTTGGAAGACTGGTAACTCCAGTACCTCACACTCTTTTGACAAATCAGTCTCCATTCCATAAAAAATTAAGATTCAGTTTAATCTGAATTTCTGAATTTCATAAAAAGTAAGAGTGAATTAGGGAATAAACTCAGTGAATTAGTGAATTCCTGCTCAGGAACTGCTGCTCCATTTCCCAAGTGGCCTGGAAGCAAAAAACACAGGGTAAAGTTTCAGTGCAAAAATGGCAAGACTTTATTGGGTGCTAGAAGTTATTTAGGAACTTGTGGCTGGCCACGTGCCCACCATTAGCTATTACTGTGCTGTACTTTGGCCTGTATTTGAGTTAAGCTCTACAAAAAACACCCCCAAGAGGTACAGTTAGCCAACTCTGCTTGTTGATGCTGTTAATGACAACATGCTAGAATCATTCCCGAGGAGAGGTCCTTGAGCAAGCAGGGACTGTCCCTGGGCCAGGGCAGGGCGGGCTCTGCACACCCCTCCCACGCTGCCCCCGAGCCAGCAGGGCCCCGAGGTCACAGCGCTGGTGGAACAAACCTCCCCCCCCGATGGAAGCTGTCCTAGGCAGGGCTCTGACAAAACCCTCAGAACACATGGAGCATTGCATTTGGACTAAATAATGCATTCTAATACTTAATAAAACCGAAAGCTGCCAGGTTATGAAGGATCAGAAATAATTGTAGAGATGGGAAACCCTGAAGAATGTCCCCAGAAGAGCCCAGGGGAGAGACACCTCCTGGTTTTGCAGCTCACTTCTGCTCTGTTTCCTGTCTACACCTTGTAAAACCAGCTTTTTTTCAAAACAACTGTGCCATAAACACCATTTTCCCCCCTATACTTTTCCCCTTACTTGGAAGAAGCAGAAAGGCTTTTGCATCAGAGAGAGTTCCTTCTTATTTTAGCAGTCAAAATTTTTTTTGGAGAATGTTTCATGCCTTTTTACCATTTGGGTAATCCTCTAGCAACTACTCTCTGTCCCTTGCTATGCACACAGATCCCCTTTCATGAGTCCTGCTACTTAATTTTTAGCTACTGAGCTGAAATAATTTTCAGACATTTTTAACCTTATTTTAATATCGTATTTACTTTCTTTGATTGCCACTGCTCATATTCTTTAAATTATCATTTTTTCATGAGCTCTGTGCTGGCTCACAAAGGCTGAAGCTCTGCTTGGGGATGCGCTGTCTGAGAGGAAGAGCAAACTTCAGCCCCACAGAATGTCAGGAGGGGATGAATCACTGCGCACACCAAAAATCAAAAACACAGCTCACGTAAGACTCACAAGTGATGCATAAAAGATAGAGTTCAAACCCAAAATTGACTAAGTAATTTGTGTTGATGCAGTGTAGTGAGACCAATCTGTTGCAGGGAAATAAAGAAGCAAAGCTCAGGGAGTGCTGGGGTGGTCTGACCCAGGAGGGAAATGAGCTGGCCACACAAAGATCGTCATTAATGCCCATCTCCTAGACCACCACCAAGGGCTGAATTTATTCCTGTCAGCAGCAGATAGCTTAGGGAATAAGCAGCTGTTGGGAGACACTCGGTGTGCAGCATGACCGATTACCTTGGGAATTCAGCAAGACACGGGATCAAGGCCAGCTGTGCTGCTTAATCCTCTCTGCTGAATATTTTAAAAATTTAAGCTGACTGGAGAGTAAAAGCAGAAAGCAGCAAACCACCGAGCTCTCCTTCCTTAGGCCTAAACAAGGAATGAGCAGTATTTTTACCTCACCCAGAAGATAAGGAACAGGATGCTTGAGAGTCCTGGTGGCAACTGGAAGCCCGGAGGTTGTGTCAGGAAGGAACTGGCCCCAGGGTCTGTGCTTCAGCCTTCAGAGGGTGCACGGATCCTCCAGATGAAGCTGATGTTTCCCCACCTGTTTTGTCAGTCCAGGCAGCCTTAAGAATGGTTTTACAGAGCTACAACAACAGGGGAACTTGCAACTTTTCCAGGATAAAATGTCCCAGCACACCTGGAAGCATCACTGTAGAAATACATCTTGTTGAAATCTGTTCCTGGCAAGGAAACAATGGAAGAAGTGAAAAGTGAAACCCCTGGTGCTGCTCATGGTCACCAGTGCATTTCTGTTGAGGCTGTAAGGGTTTGCTTTACATTTACTAATTGTTTTACAGATCAGATGTCAAAGCAGCTGGACGGGAGGGATATTGCAGCAGGTGACTGCAGCAAGATCTGGGTCACAAAGAAGAATGCTTCTATGTAAAAAGTTTCAAACTTTAGACTGGACTTGTGGAAGTCTAAAATCTCAACCACTTCCCCAGAGAAAGACCAGACCTTCCTGTAAAATAACTCTGCTCACACAGAACTACACCAGAAGAAATGCCATAGCTGGAAGAGCAATACAAAAATGCAGGAAGTATCAGCAGCCAGCTGCCTCCTAGCTGGCACTGCACACCCTCACAGAGGGAAGGGGAGGAACTGGTGTCCCGGGGAGGAGGGAGGCAGAAAGGCAGAGAGCTGCTGTGTGGGGTGAGCCACCCCCTTGTGAGCATGTCTGTAGCTCGAGGAAATTCCATATTATGCACTGATTAGATACAAGAGGATTTGGTTTGGAAGTTAAAGGCGTGGAAGGATTTTGATACATGGACATTGTAAAATGTCAGTGATATTAGGAGTGCTATTTGTTGTCAGTATAAAGTACACAGCTTCTTTACATAACTACATAAATTACTCCATTATTCATATTTTTACAGCTAGATAAATATTTTAATCCGTGTTTACTGCCAGTAGCTTTAACTAACTGCTTTCTGTAATCCTGTTATAAATCTCACTCTTAATACATTATATCTGATGTAAATGCTGAGCTTTCCTCTGGTGCTTTGAGTAGTTTAGATTCCAGCTGCCTGCCACGTTCTGCAGGCCAGATCAGTCCTGTTGCTGGTGTTTTGAAGCCCCACTTGAAGTGACACTGTAGCCTGAGACTGCACAAGGATTTCAGGCAGAAATACTGCCAAGAACAGGCAACAAGCAGCCTGCAGAGCTGACTGCACATCAGCAAAACACACACAGCTCTTTGAAACGTGTTTTTGTCAGCCAAAGTGCATAAATGCGTCCAGGAGTTGGCAGTTACCTAAAGAACTCTCTGCAGAATTTTTCAGTGGAATTTGAATGACTTCAAAAGACACTAATATACAAGTATGGGATATTTACATTCTTTGAGCAAACAACTTCATTTCTTCAAGCAGCAGCTCCAGCACCAGTTCAGGATAACAGCAACAGGTGGCACCTGGGGTTATCATCACAGAGCTTTGTGCTCCAGGACTGTCAGGACAAGCCTGTGCATCCACCCCATCACAGCACAGGAACTGAGGAGCTTCAGTGTTTCCCACAGCATGCTCAGATCATACTGAGTAACGAGGACCTGCAAGGAGATAAATGCTCCAGAATTGGAATACTCACCCCAAATGGGAGCAACTGCTCTGCAACATGCAGGACAAGACTTACAGAGCTGGGAAAACCAACAGGTTCTTCCACAGGCACAGAGGGGTCGAAAGGAGCGAACCTCAGAGCTCCCAACAGCATTGTGTCCTCAGGTCCAAAGGCCTTCTTTTCCTGGGAGCAGCAATTTTCCTCAAAAGCCTCCAGCAGACACTCAGAGGGGCTGCTGTGTTTCCAGGGGGCTGTTTGTGCCCTTCCCACATGGAAGCTGAGCCGGTCCCCTCTCACTTCTGACGCCTTTTCCACTCCCAAGCCATGTTTCTGTAGGCATCTGAGACCACAAGGACCCTGGGAAAGAATGGAATTCCTTGGGCTCTCCACAAGTTACCTGGAACAGCCCCCACTGCTCACACAACCCAGTCAGCAGCTCCCTTGGCATTTCCCTTCACCACACCCTTCTGTGGCTGAAAAGGGTTGCAAACCCGTGACACCAGACCCTGGTTGTGAAGCCACTCTGTTCTCAGGACAGCATTAGTGTCGGGATCAGACTTCAGTTTGTCTCAGCTGGAAGGAGCAGGACTGGCAAGTCACCGACGTGGGAAACCTGCTGCAGGCTCAGGCCATGGGTCCGTGGTACCTCGGCTCCCCCTGGAATGGCAAAGGGTGGCTCAGGCATCTGCTGCTTTTACTCACATAACAAGGAAAGAAGTGCCAGAGCTTTCTTTGCAGGTTTTATTTGGGGCTGGCTGCTGCTGTTAGTGAACAGAGAACTGTTAAAGCCCTCCCAGCACAGTGGCTGAGCATATGTAATATATTGGTTATCTTATTTGTTACCCTGAGTGAAGTTAGACCTTCATCTTTTAGTTTGTCAAAGTAAGATGGATCCAGCTCTAGAACTGGTTCCTTCGGGCCCACAGGAGTTTTCCCTGGGCTGCCAATAGGAACATTTGCACCCTAATGCTCCAGTCAGGCGTCCCAAAGCCACGGGTGCTGCTGGAAGAGTCCCCAGGCACAGATGCCCCACGAGTCAGAGACTTGACAAAATGCCAAGAACCTGTAAAACGAACACTGAACTAACAAACCATCTGCAATACCTGTCAAAAGCAGAATATCAATCTATAACATAACTGCCTCTGAAGATGAAATATTTCAGTTACATAAGAAACAAGAAAATACGGGAATTTTCTGTCACACTTTGGTGCTTCACTTACCACAGTGATGAATCAAAATAATTGCCTGGTCCAGCACTTAGTATGACACCAGATACAGTGCTGGATCTATTGATCCTTTACATGAACAGCTCTTTGACCCTCAAGTGAGTGCCTTCTTGCACCTCCTCACTTCTTGCACTTTAAATTGAGGGAGGGAAACACATTTAAATGCCATATTCTGCCAGGGGGCTGCTTCTTCATGTGATTTTTTAATTCATCTTTGCCATAGCATAGTGCTAGCACTCAGGCTGGGTTTCTCTCATCATTTCAGCTACTGGTGGTGGTCTGGAGAATTTTTTAGCACATGAGAAAATTTTCCGTGAGTCTGGATGGAAAGACTACTGAATTATTTAATGCCCCCAGCTACAGAAAGCCTTGAGAGGGTTGGTAACCTGGGTTGGCAGCCCAGCACTGAATCCTCTCAACTCAGGGCTTTTCCTGTGGAAAATGTGCTCCTATAGGACCTTTTCTGTCCAGTTTCAATCAAGCCCTGACACGCTTCTGCTCTGCTCAGTCCCAGCAGTGTGCCCACAGACAGGCAGTGCTCCAGCCAAGCATCCCGAGTTTTGACATGATTTGGGTCCTCATCCCAAGCTCCAGTGATGCTGGGTGTGATGATTCTGGTTGCACTCCTTCTGTACCATGAAGGCCTCCTGGTATTTTGAATGTTTGAGCAGAGATGGATGTCTCTGAGTGTGGATTTTTGATGTGCTAGGACCTCATCAAAAACAAGAGATGAAAGTAAAATGACCTCTGAAAGCTTTGATTTTCCAAGTGTAATTTTCATAGCAATCACAGAGGGGGAAAACTGCTTTATTTGAAAACCTGATTTTGAGATAACTAAAGTAATTGTCAAATAAACACAGTGAGAAATAGGAAAACTTATGCAAACAATATTTCAGAATTCACTGGCCAGAACCAGAGAAATGTGCCTGTAACAACACTGCAAGGGGAGGGTACTGAGTGCATTAACAGGGAATGATGTTGTGCAGCTGTACTGATTTCACTCTGAATGTCTTATAAAGGACTTACAATCCAGTCAGATAATGTTCATGCTTTAATTTTTATCCAGCTCTGACTTCAAAACAGCTTTCCCTCAGAAAGAAAATTAAAAGATTTCAGAAACACGGTTTGATTCACAGAAATAATAAGACAAAACTCCTGCTGGAGTTAAAAAATCCCAGTGTACCAAAACCACGGGGAGATTTCCTCTGAAGGATTTGATATCAAACCAAATGTTGACCCTCCTGTGAAGCTCCCAGACTGGAAACATCTCAGCCAGAGGTGCTGGCTTGCTCTGAGCACTTGGGTGCAGCTGGGTCAGAAGGGAAGAGCTGCAGATTACAGTGAAGGGAAGAGCCATCAGCCAGGCTGAGCAGGAGCACATTTCTTGGGAACGGCTTCAGGAGTCAAAGGGACATCTTGCTGCTGTGTTTCCTGTTGGTGCTTACACCAAATCCTCCCCAAAATAAATTTTTTCTCTTCTTATACGTCCTCTGCCACCTCTGGTGCTGCTCTTCCTCCTCATTTCCTACCTCCAAAGGCACCTTCGCTCCCCGGGGATCAGCCGCCCCAGCAGCACCACGAGGGGTGGCCGGGTCACCCGGAGCTGCCGGGAGCACGGCGGCATCCGTGCCCTCCCGAGCCTGATTTCCAGACGGGAGCAGTCACCCGGCCCTGCCAGCACAGCTGCTCCAGAGAAACAGGGCCAGCATTAATGCTGCAGACCGTACGTGAAAGAAACAAACCCAAACCTTCCGATGTTTGGAGGCACAAGGGAGAGGGTGAGAGATGACGCAGCTGGAAAGAAAATCATTAGGCGTGAGGGATTCTTGGCAATATCCATTCTGCCCCTTGTGACACCCCGCTCCTTTCCCATTACAACAGCGTAACATCAATTTCTGGGCATTGCTCCATGGGATGAGAAAGCTGTGAAAGACTGTGCATCATGCAGGAGAAATAAGGGGTTTTAAACACAGTGTGCTAATCACATCCATCCATTGTACTTCCATCTCCTCGGGGAGGTGGCAGGAGGATGTTTAGCTCTGGGGTCCTTTCTGGAACTCTCCAGCGCAGACTGATCCTCAGCCCTTGGGGTGGTGGGTAGGAACCCAGCCAGAATCCCCTCTGGCAGCAGATCTCAATCACCTTCACAAGAGGTGACCCCAGCAGCCTTCCTTACCAACACCTGGGAAGATGTGAGCAGCCCTTGCATGACCCTGGTGTGTGGCTTGGGCCCTCCCAGCGCTGCCGTGGGCAAGGGGAAGGATCACAGCCGTGATAAAATGTTCTCACCATAATGGCAGCCCAGTTTCCACAACACCCCAGCGCTCCAGAGGCAGCAGGTTCAATAAATAACCCCTGCAAAAAGTAATAATGAAAGTTCTTCCTTTTCAAAGACACAACAGAAAGTGAGGAGACTTTTCAATAAAGTAACAGAGCCCTTAGGTTAACAGAGATTAACAGCAAAGAGGTTTATTAAGCGTGAATCATTTCCTCCTTATTGTCCTCAAACGCATTAGAGTGTGCTTTTCTTTTCTGCAAGCCAAATGTGTAACTGGCATTATTAGTTTCCTCCTCCTCTCTCCCTCTCATTTGGTTTTTAATTAGAGCATAGAGGGGGGAAATGCATATTTGATATGAAGAAGAACTGGGGAGGGAGAATAATAACTCTGTTTCAATTACTGCCACCCCAGATGAGCCAGGCTTCTGCGTGAGCTCAGCCTCCGCAGCGGGCACCAGTCCCAGGCACGGCCAGGACCCGCTGTGCCCGGCAGGGACCCGGCCAGGCCCGGGCACGGGGCTCTGCCTCGGCTCCAGCCCGGCCATGAAGCCTCTTCCAAACCATCGGCCTCACCTGGGCACTGCGGCTCTTGGAAACTTGTCACCAGCCAAGGGCTGCCTCAGGGTGAGCAGCCCCTTCTTGGCAGCTCCTCGTTGTCAGGGAACCCTCGTGTGCTGAGGGGAAGCATCCTCCAGCCTCGCACGTCTGTGTGTGGGGGACGTGGATGGATCCATTTGCTCATCTGAGCTGCTCTCTCCTGAACTTCTGTTTTCCTCCTTCTCAGCACCCTTTCAAGGCTGTGTCTCCCCAGCCAACCTGTCCTTCCCTTACCCAGCTTGGGCACAAGCAGCCCTGCTGCTGGCAGGACATGCACACGTCCCAGCCCCCTGCCCCAGGCTGAGCTGCGCTCCCTGGACCATATCACAAAGTTGCAGGCACAGGCCTTGGGCCAGGGGCTTCCTCTGCCTCCTTTTCCCTCCATCTTTACTTAGGGAAAAATTTAAGATTAGGACTGATAAATCTGCAATGACCTTTGAAAACCTGTTTAGTTTCCATCACTCAACAAATACTTCAGGAGGGGTTTTGTGCAGAACGTGCTTAAGTGTAATTATTATTCCTGAATAATGTATTTCAGGTGGTGTATAGTGTTTGCAAAACGCTGTCACGTGTATCTATGGAAACCACGAGGTAGAAATGCCATATCACCAGGGCTCCATCAGTTAATTCCATGTTGTTTTGCCAATATATTTACTCCGGCAATTCAAGTGTTTAATTCCAGCTTGGTTTCATTCATAAACATGACTTTATTACAAAAGCATTTTTACAAAGTGGGTGTTACACCGACAATCACTTCCAACACGATCTCTTAACCAGCAAGTGTTACAAGAACTGCATTTGCAAAGGCAGCGAGCAGAGACGGGGGTTTGGAACTCTCTGATCCTCTCTGTAACGCAGGAGGAGAGGGCCTGCTGCTCCCAGAACTGCACAAGGAAGTTCTGGGTGCAAAACGCCAATCCAGCTCCATCCCTGGCACAGCGGGGCCAGCCCCATCCCTGGCACAGCGGGGCCAGCTCCATCCCTGGCAGAGTGGGGCCAGCCCCATCCCTGTCAGAGCAGGGCCAGCTCCATCCCTGGCAGAGCAGGGCCAGCCCCATCCCTGGTACAGCGGGGCCAGCTCCATCCCTGGCAGAGCAGGGCCAGCCCCGCTGCCACCCCGGAGAGAGCTGGCAGAGGCTGCAGAGCCAGCACGGAGCTCCCGCTGCCCCCAGCCTGCTGCAGGCCCTGCCTGGCTGCATTCCGGAGCACGGGGGTCAGAACCAGACGTGACAAATGCATTTGTCTCAGCTGTGGATTCAGCATGCACACAGCCCACTAAGTCATTCCAGGGCCTGTCTCTAATTAAATGTAAGCAAATACAGACATGGATTAGAGAAATCCAGACTGCCATGAAAGATGAGAGCTTGTAGTTCCTTCCCATGTCTAAATCTCTCCCTGTTTTGTAGAAGCCTGGACACCTTGTCAATCCTCTTAAATACAAGCTATACAAGTTCTGAGGCAGCACACTTGCAGGAGGTAATTTATCTCAAGCACACAATTCATTTTAAACTGTATTAATACTTTTCCCCACAGAGAACGGTGCAGCTGTTCCCACCTAGCAGTACCTGTGTGCTCCACATCTCACCAGGGAAGAGAGGGATGTTAGCTGGAGATGTGCTGCCAGCTGTGCCCCAGCCCCCAGTGCTGCACTCCTCCCCTGCCTTTACCGGGTCCGCACAGACAGTCAAGCTTTGCTGGCAAAACCCCAGGGCAACAGGCTTACACCGTGCAAAATAGCTCACAGAACTTCAGGAAAAAGGTAGCAAAGGGCTCAGGATTACAAAGACAGGTTTGGTTAGGTCAACCAGAAAATTGGAAAACTTTTCCCTTGGTTGCTCCCTGTTACCTGCAGAAGTGCCACCTCCAGCTGGGGAGCAGCAGGGACAGCTTTTCCCTCTGTAGGGAGAGTCAAGCCCACAGTTACAGGGTGGGAACCCTGCTGGTATCCCTATTCCCTGTTGGCAAATGGGGAGGGAACATGTGGCAAAGACTGTGCAAACTTGCTCACTTTCCTTTCTGCCAGAGTAATGGAGATTCCGACTGAAAAAAAAATAATAAAAAGGAAAAAACACAGAGTACAATTTTCTCTGGAAACCAGTAACTTGCCTCCTCTATTATAGGCAAGCTCCACATGGCAGACAAGCTTCATGTCAGAGCTTTAGGAAAGACCTTTTCCCCAGTGCAGATGCAAGAAGCAGAGAAGCAGGATTTCTGCTAACTCCAGCCAGACTTGAAAGAGCCCCCGAGTTCCTGATGGCTCTCAGGCAGTCAGAAGGAAGAGTGGGGTTTAACATTTTAGGAACAAGACTGTGAAAGCTGACTCGTGCTTTCATCGCCCTCAAGCACAGCTGGATCGTGTACAAGCACAGGTGTCCTGTGACGTTCTGGGAGGTGACAGCAGCACAGATCTGTGAGGAACTTCAAACACAGCCGAGACATTTTATGTGCATGGCAGGAGCACGCAAGGAGAAAAAGCACAGTCCTGGTAACATCTCCTTACTCTGCTCGGTGCTGCAGGGGAGCAGGGGAAAGGGCTTGGCTTGTCCTGCCCTTCATCTCCATCTCCTCCACCTCACCTTACCTCAAAGATTTACTCTGGAAGACAGTTTACAGTTTTAAAAACTAAAGAGCTGCCCAAATCAGAAATGTGTTACCTCCCCTAAAACCAGCCAAAGACTGAACCCGTGGGCCTGTGGGCGGCTCAGGCGCTTCACTGCAGCAGCATCGGGGACGTGGCACAGCAAACCCCGGGAGCACTTGGGCACACAGAGCTCATCTGTGGCACTGCAGCGGTGCAGCTAAGCCAGGCGAAGGCCACGCTTCACAAGATGGTATCTTCCACCATCCCCTGTATGTTTATTGTCCCAATCCAATTTACTTTATCCTTTTGATTTGTAAATGAACAAAGCCTGCAGAATTTGTAAACGAGAGTTTGCCCAGCAATAGTCCTCATTTTCTATAATAAAAGGCTTAAAAGCATGCAAGCAAAATGCAGCTCACTGGGGAGGACTAGAACACCCAGACATTACTGATGTGTGTGGCACAGGGGAGAAGGCTCTGCAGCATTCAATAGACAAAATCACTCGTATCATTAAGGTCTAACGAGTACGAAGGCAACTTCAGAAATGCCAGAGCACATACACAATCTTGATGCATTGTTCTTTGAAGGAAGATTTGATGCTTTTCTAAACAGAATATTTTTTCCACATTTTATTTGATATTGCTGTAAAACAGAACCATCACACTAAGAGCTGAGTCTCAGCATTGAGACTTCCTCCTACCTGTGACCTTCTGATATGATGTAGGTGACAGAAGAATTTAAAAAAATCAGAAAACTCTCACCACCTCATCCTTTAGCTGTAGACCCTCTCCTAAAGCTCAATTCCTTATCCCATATATTCAACTTCTAGTCCACCCCAGTGGAGCGTACATTTAAATATTGTTGTACTTCACTGCTCTTTTTCCAGAATGGTCCACTCATGACAGCACCACTATAAAATGGAGAGACATGCATTCAAGGCCCTGCCCTGCAGATCTCCTGAGTGTCTGAGATTTCCTCTCAGGCACATCCCCGAGCCTCAGTTACAAGGGCAGAGCAGAGACTGGCCCGAATTTCAAAGAATGGTTGTTATTTGGTTTATGAGCATTTGTTTTACCCGGTGTTTGCTGGAGGGGGATGGGGGAGAAGGGGCTGCCAAGGCATCTGCTGGCTGCATCCCCCTGGGAAAAGCTGCATATGGCACACTCTGATCGGAGTAACTTAATCACAAAATAGATTTCTTTTCTAGTTGCAGGATGCGCTATTCAAGACAACTGGTTTTCTCTTAAGGCTCCCAAGTCTCCTTTGGAGAAGCAGGGAACCACAGCCAAGAGCTCAATCCCCAAAGCATGTAATTAAGCTGCTCCAGGGCAGAATCGCATGCGGGCTCACAGTCGTTCTCCTGAGCATCCCAGCACAGTTCGGTTTGCAGGCTGCTGCCAGCCCACCCATCCCATCTTCGAGAGCCCCCAGACCAGCTGGACGGGAAAACACGCTGCCCTGGGCTGGCCTCGTACACAGCTGCCCCTGCGCTGACAGCCTCTTTCTCCTTCATCAGCTCCTTCTTGACCGGTTTTCTCCCTCGTGCCTCTGTGGCTGTGGCCGCCCCTCGGCAGCGCCCAGCCCCGCACTGTGCCCCGGCCGGGGAGCGGCGATCCCGGGGCACAGACGGTGGCTCAGCTGCTGCAGCCAGCCCAGCCCAGCCCCAGGCTGCCCACCCCAGCCCCAGGCTGCCCACCCGGCCGGGGAGGGAGCGGCGATCCCGGGGCAGGCTCAGCTGCTGCAGCCAGCCCAGCCCA
>VZRQ01010602.1:430140-477757 GCA_013397975.1 Machaerirhynchus nigripectus | reverse complement strand
CCCAGCCCAGCCCAGCCCAGCCCCGAGCCGCAAGCCCGCACCCCACACCGCCGCCGGGACCGGGGGTGATGCTGCGCCCGTGTCCTGCAGCACTGCAGGGGCAGCCTGGGACCCCGGCTCTGCAGAAACCGCACCTGAGCAGCGCTTTCAGAGCCGAGTTTAAAGCCAAGTCCTGCCTGGGTTCGGGTGATATTTTTTTGGGTTTCTGCAAAACAAAACCAGAGTGCTATTCCAAGGAAACAAGAAAGTTACCTGGCATCACATGCTGACTACATCATACACTAAGGGGAGGTAAGGAATAAAGCTCCTGTGGGCTGCCAAACCTGATTTAGAGCCCCACTTTTTATTTAATCACCCTGTCAAAAGGCAGAAGCACTAAGGACTGACCTCTTCTAGTGACTCTTGCCTCTGACCACCATCTCCTCCAGTCCTCCAGTGAGGTCAGCCCTCTCCTGGAGTGGGTGACAGAGGCAAACTCTGTGGCTTATTGGAGCAAAGCCTCCTTCATGCACAGTTTGAGCTGATCTGGTGCACTACAAACACAGCCACGTGGCTCCCCAGCTTCTGTGTCGGTGGGAGAGGTGGCTGTGGGAGTTAACACTGCAACTATCATAACAGAAATGTTCAAAACTAGCAGATAATTTTAGTACCAGCATTAAAAAAAAAACCAACAGCCTATCTTTCCTCTCCAGAGTTCACATGATGAGAAAATATCATGGTTGCATGTATTAATACTCAAGACAAGTCCAAATGCAATCTGGTCTAAACCTCTATTTGAATTACCTTTGGTCACCTTGAGCTGGTCCTGAAATGGATTGGTTTGGGGATTGTTAATTGGGAGGAAAAGAGAAACTGATTTCATTAAAAGCCACAGATTTGCTTTCTATTTAAACTTAAACTTTCCATGCCTTCATTTTTAAAATAACATTCCCCAAAATTACTTTTCCCTAAATAAAGTGTTGGGGCTTTTTTGCTTGGTATCACTGTCTTGTTATATCACTAGGACCAAAATCTAGTGTTTCATTTTTGGTTTGAGACAGTGGTCTGACATCTGGTGAAATGTTCTCTTTATGGAAAGAGCCCTCTGATAACAGGTCAGCAAAAGACAGTTGGTACCTACCTGGCTGCACATGGAATAACACCACTGCACCCCCAAGAGCACAGCAGCTGACTTTCCTGGCCATCAGCAACTCCTGGTTCCCTAAACCACATTATTCTGGCAGGGAAAAATTTGGAGAGGAAAAGTTTAAGCACCACAACATGTTAAGCACCACAACACTGCTGGCAGAGGTACACAACACCCTGTTCTAAACCAGCGGCCCTGTGGTGACAGTGCCCACCCCGACTGCCAAAGCCCCTGGGCAGAGTAAGCAGCTTGTCCCAGTCACCAGCACACATCATAAGGACATCTCCACCATCTGTGGACATCCAGCTCCTAGCAAAGACTCTTCAACATGCTAAACTTTGATCGGGGTGGGGAACGTGCAGAGCACTCAGACATCAAGAAGCAGAATTCTAAACTAAGACTTTTTCCCAGAGAGAGGAGCCTCAAGGACCCCTACAAGAAATCTCTGCTGTTGTATTTCCTGAGGGGTTGGGAGAAGAGAGCAATGAGCTGCAAGGCAACCTCACTCACAGGGGACACCGGTGCTCAGGTGAATCCAGATCCCTGCTTTGCTCGAGGCAGTTTGGTCTGCCGGACTAAAACTGGCTTTGCAAAGCTGCAGCCACCTCCCTGCCACGGCCAGGGGAGCCCATTTCTGTGAGCCTCACGCTGCTCCTCTCAGGGGACAGGGACAGCCCAGCAGGCCTGAGAGTGTGGGGCATAAAAGCAGGGACCAAAGCTTCAAACACACGGATTTTAGTACCCAGTACTTACAAAATGGTAAGCTCTTCTCTTTAAGAAGAAGAACTCCTAGGAGAAAGATTCCGCTACCTCTCCCATATATTATCTTATAAAACACTACAGACATTCACACAAATTTATTTCTCTACATTAAGCTCCTCAAGACATTGCTTAAGAGGAAAAGATCCACACAAGTAAAATAGTTACATTCATACATTAAACATAATGAAACACAATGCACGTATGAGATGCCTGTGAAATATTTATGTGCACATTTATTTTCTTGTAAATACCTTCTCCATTAAGATTCTGGCTTGATCCATTGTATAAGATGCCATTTTTCCCGTGAAGTGCAGCCACTGGAGAATGGCAAATATAATTTTTCTATCAGTTAAGAGGATGACGATGATGCCCAATACATCAATGAAATTCCAGTCTGTGCTGGCATCACTGATGGAAAAGGAAATTGGATTGTACTGGCTAATCCATTGTTAATGATTTCACTTCATAAATACACTTAGGCTTCATTATAACTTCTTGCTGTTGGAAATGGCTTAAGCTTTGGGAAAAATATTCTTGGAAGAATCAATTATCAGCATGGCACCTTCTAATATTTTGACTTACTTATTTTTCACAGGTAGGAGACCTCAAACCCAGGCTTGGCTGGAGGAGATCAAACAAGTGCCATTGCCTCAACCTCCCTGCAGCAAATGGGGCAAGGCTGAAATCCCATCTATGGGAAGGGCTCAGAGCCCTGTAATTTCACAGAATGGAAGCTCTTGATTTCCTTCATTAGTCCTGAACAGTGTGAGCTTGGGCTGCACCACAGGCCCCTCATAACAATGGGGTTTGAAGCAAAACCCTCATGCCAGGGACCTGTGCCCGCAGGACACGGGTGGCAGTGTGACACCAAAGCAGATGTTTCTAGACATGGGTTATTAATCCTCTCTGGTATTCTTCCCTGGCTCTGACTTGAAAGCCTCCATTGCTGTTCTTCCTCTCAAACATTGTCCAGGCTGATTTGTTGCAGCAGCAAGTTCTGCACATGTGCTCACAGCTACATTTCAGACAGAAGTTAAACAGGAGAGAAATATGAGGGTGGCTGAGCAGTGAGTCAGGACCTCACCACACCTCCCACCAAACATCACACCGTGATAAAGGCCCTACTCCTCCCTCCTGTACCTCTCTGCTAACAGCCTGTCAGAGGTTCACAGCAGTAAAGCATCAGCTCCTCCAAGTCACGGGGGGAAGGTCCTAAGAAAGCTGATACCTCCCTGGAAGAGTTATCCGCTCAGAGCACGAGCCTGGGAGGGGTGTAAGCTCCTGCAGCCAACTGGAAAATATGAAATAACCAGACAAAACATTAAGGTAAACGCAGTACTAGGTGGAAAATGGACTTGCCCAGGAATACGGTTTATAAACAAATATTGAGCCCTAAGGCTTTGCTCTGGTCAGAGCCTCTGGAGACTCCTCGGGGTTTGCACCAGAGCCTGGCAAGGGTAAGGCTCCATGCTGGAAGTGCTTGAAGGGAAAAGTAGGTAATATATAGTGCAGAATTTCCCAGCACAAAATAAAGTTTCATGTTTTCTACTCAGCTCCACAGGAGATTTTTCAGTATTATGCATTAGTTGAATTTTAGAATGGTTCAAGTAAATAGATCACAAATAGCAAAGGAAACGTGTTTCAATAACACAGGTGCCCACATGAATGTATGCATGAATCCTGGCACATATTTTTATTTTGCTAAGAATTGAAAAGTTGCCCTCTGGCATCTCTCATTGTTGTTTGCTGTAAATCTCAGATGAAAACGCAAACAGGAAAGGACACAAAACTCATTGGTAATCCTGAGGAAACGCTGCCTCAGCCTAAAAGGCCAAGATTACCCAAGTCTGCCTGAAGCATCCTTATGCCAATAATTAGGCAGCAGATGGACAGCTCAGAATTATGGAGAGACACTGAAACTGGACATCCCGGACAGAGACAACTCACAGAGTCCAAGTAAATGCACTATATTCATTGAGTTGAATCCACATGTGCTGCCCCATCACCAGCTGCCTCAGCCTCTCTCTTCTTGTCCCCATCACCTTGCTCATCTCCTCCCTTCTCAGCCTCTCAGCCTAACAGAGAGAGCTGCAAGGTCCACAGGCCATGTCCATATGATATATTGATTTTTGTCATATTTTGCTCTAGATAGTCTCTAATCTGCTTCTTTTAACATTGCCTGCATTGTGTTTGCATTTATTAAACAGAATATGGCACCAGAGAAAGGGGAAAAGATGCTATTTTAAAAAACAACTTAATGACTAAACTATTTGTTTGACAATTCAGAAAGAAGCAGAGTTCTAAGGTTTCCCAAAGAATATCAAGTGCTTTGATTATAAAACAACATCTGGATTCCCCATGGAAACACTGATGTGATGGGAATGTCAGATGCAAAGAGACTACCAAATACCCACAGTCAGTCCAATTCAGCCCCTTGGAGCTGGGGAATCCTGGATGCTCAATCCCTGCCAGAACACTGATCCACCAGGCAAGTGGCTCTGCGTGGTCACAATTTAGTTTTGGTTGGAAATCCACTGCTCAGCATAACTTGCAAAGCTGCCAGTGGCACCAGAAATCCTGTATTGTTTGTTTGAGCACTGGTTAAGAATCTTACCTTCACTGGAACAGAATCTTGGGATATGGTCAAGGAACTGGCTTTAACTGACAGGCATTTGCACACAAACTGGTGTTTGCTCCAGCTGCACTCTGTGCCTTCACTGTGCACCTCGGGGTGTTTCCACTGACCACACCAGAGGTCAGGTGGCAGAAAAAGAGGGTAACTTACTCAACATCACCTTCTACACCCTTCTACTCCCTTCCCGAACTGCAGTGGGGATGCAGTGCAAGTAGTATGGATGATGAGACAAAAAGAAATCTGAAATGCTCTAAAGCAAACACAATTTTAACTATGAACCACATATTTTGGCCACAAACAGCACTGAAATACCTCGTTCCTTGAGGTAGCAGACCACAGCTAAAATTCTCTGATGCTGTATGTGCAAAATAGCATCACTACCTGCATTTTGCTTTCTTGTCTGTTTTACAGCTATCAACGCCTCTGACAGTGATACTTGCTGAGATTAATCTTCAAGCAACAAAGAGCTAATGTGCTCTCTCCTCTCCTCAGCTGGGCAGCCACGGCTCCCAGGTCACAATGCCTCTTCCCTCTGCTTCAGGGAACTGTGCTATAATGAAGAAAAGTCCTTCTCTGCAAAGCTCCAGCAAAGGAAGCACTCAGGGAGCTGCACCAAATCAAACCAGCTTAAATTTCTGCTCTTTAAAAGCTTGTCTCCTACAAGGCTGCTGTTTATTAAATAACTTGCTCTGCTTGCTCCACAAGTAGATGCTCCTTTTTAAACACTGCATTTCTTGAAGATGGAAACACCCACACCTCTTACCCACCTTACTTACCCTTCCAGAGTTACTCAGGGAGCAGAATTATCCCAGACAGGCTTCCCATAACTGTCAAGGTGCTGATACCTCTCCAAGCTGATTCCAAACTGGATCGAGCCACTGAGCTCCTGCAGCTGATGGCACAGGCAAACTGACCCCACTCACTACAGCTCTGCTGAGCATAATGCTCCACTTCTGCCTACATATCTGCCTTATCCCGTTTTGGCCTAAATGAGCTCCTCAGCCTTATCAGCTGCCTGTGCTAATCCAGCCCCTTCTAACTGCAAAAGGACTGAAAGCTGACGACAAGTGCAGAGTGTGAGAGGTGCTGTGGGGAGGTGGCTGTGAGTGGCTGCAACAGGGGGAGTTCAGTAAGTCTAAGTGCAAAGCTCGTGGACATGGGCAAAGTGGAGAGAACCAGCCAGGACACGAACACCATGGGGCAGCACTGCTGCTGTGCAGCGCCCTTAGACCAACACCAACAAAACGTCCTGCCAGATTACAGTGGCAAGAACTCTTCTCTTTTCTTTTTCTTTTGGTAAGTGAACTTTCTCCCCTGCAGAGGAGTGGCTGTCTGTGAAAATTCTGTGTGGCCTCCTCTCCCCGCACACACAGCACCAGCCATCAGTAATGACCAGCCCTTTAATCCCAGCACGGGCAAGGGGCGTGAGGGCGGCTGCAGAGGCTGTCTGTGGGAAGGAAGCCCAG
This sequence comes from Machaerirhynchus nigripectus, assembly GCA_013397975.1. NCBI lineage: Eukaryota > Metazoa > Chordata > Aves > Passeriformes > Dicruridae > Machaerirhynchus > Machaerirhynchus nigripectus. Next base: position 471,768 of record VZRQ01010602.1, on the reverse strand, counting down.
AGACAATGTCAAACACCAAAGATCTGCACAAGTAATTTAGCAGTAGTTCAAACATCTCATTAATTTAATTTATAGGGAAAAGCTGTCAGCCTTAATTTTAGTTAAACACTGAACCACAGGTGAACCTTGTGCCTGTGAAAACTGCAAAGAGAAAAGCTACGCATTTTCTCATCCAGCACCCTGTGGCCTTATTAACCCACGCCAGGAAGGTGGGAAAAAGCCAGCACAATAACTTCCTGGGAAGCCCAGGACTTTTCTAGGCAGTAGCACATCTGCAAGCTCTGTGTTTGCAGCAGAAACATAACAGCAGCTGTGTTTCCACAGTGTCATAGCTGGTGGAAAAGCAAAGCGGTCCCAGCTGAGGGGTGGAAGCTGCTCTCCCTGTGCTGTCTGGAGGAGCAGCTTCTGCTGCAGATGGCACTTGCACTTTGCAGGTTTCCCAGTTCCCCCTTCATGCCTGAGATCCGTCAGTCTGGACCTGCAGCACAGGTGGGATTACAGGATCTTTGGCCCTCCTGCACTGCCCTGTTAAACCCCTCTCATCTGGATGTAGTTTTGATGGGCTCAGAGCGAGGGCTGCACTTTTCTTTCTCTCCTTGCTAAATGAGAGACGAGGCATGGCACAAGGAGGCTCCCAGGCTGGGTTTGGCTGGGGCAAGGCTAACAAGGACATCCCAGAGACAGACACGGTGCTTACTGGAAAGCTGCCTGTGGCCGTGACTGGGAGAAATGGAGACTCGAGCACTTTTCTCTCCAACCAGCTCTCGCTCCAACCCCTGCCAGTCTGGGTACAGCCCCTGAAGGCAGATTTAGTTTCTTCAAGTCTCCCACTGGAAAAGAATGTGAACCTGACCAGGAGGCATGAGCAATAAATAGACTGTAAAAAAAGCACTTCTCCAGTGCCAAGCTCCTTTCCCAAGGCTGGGTCAGCAAGCAAACCCCCTCCAGGATAAAATGAGGAAGGATGACCCTGCCTGTGTGGGCTGCTGGCATTAAGGTGCTGCCAGTGCAGTGATTTCTGCGTCTGTCTGCACTCCCCAGTCCTTTCTGGGCAAACCAGCTGGAACACACCACCGTCTGCAAACAGCCAGACAGGAGCCAGGTGTTTGTGGCCCTGCAATCTGACAAAAAAGTATTCCTGCAAGATTTTAAGAAGGCATGGCCTTTTGTCTCAGTGTTTGTAAGCCTCTGCCTTGGAAGCAAGGTAAAAATTGAGTATATTTCTCAAAAGTTCCTGTAATTCCCTGTCAGGTCAGGCCCAGCCAGGTGCTTCCCTTACCTGACCAGCCTGGTGCAGGGAAGAACAGTCCCCGGCACTGGGGTGGGGCAAGCCCAGGGATCCCCTCCCTGCCTATTCCTGCTCCTCCCCAGCCAGGGTCCTGCCAGCTCACACACCAAGTGTTCAGTGCAGTACTCTCCCCACGGTGGTACAGGAAATCTCGTTCTGCATTTCAGCTGTACATGTTTTTCCCCTCCTCCTTACTCAGCGCTCTGTTTTAAGAGTTCATCCTCCACAGCAATTTCATAGCTCTCTATTCCTAGGAGAATCAGGAGAGGGAAGGGAGAATCTAATAATATTGATGAATAACCTGCTCTGCTAAGAAGTCTGCGTTTTCTTTAATTTAAAAAATACCTGCTAGAAAAGGCAAAGAGGGGAGCAGCCGCGGGAAGGGTCAGACACGGGAGCGCTCCCAGGCACACCGGCGACATCGGGGGAAACGTTGTATTGGACCTGCAAAGAGCAGGGGCAGCCTACAAAACAGATCACAGACACTGACACCCTGAGAGGCGAACCCTGCTGAAAAGCACATTTGGCCTTTACTTTGCTTTGAACAAACACCCACCCATTTCCTGGGCTTGCCTTACGTGTTGAGATCCACTCACCAAAGTGTATCGGAATAAACAACGCAGGATGAGGCAGGATGAGGCTTGCAATGACTTTTGGGCTGGCTGTCACATGTCTTTTCCATGTGATTCAGGCTGGTGACAGAGCCTTCCCATTGGAAAACAGTTCAATGCCTGCCCCAACAGCACAGTGATAAGCACAGGCAGACCCAGGGTAATCAGCACAATGGGTTTGCAAAGAATTGCTCTGAAGCAAGAGGGGACCTGATAAAGCGGTGATGGAAGGAAACAGATGCTCAAAGGGGTTTCATCAGAGTTCATGTGGAAAGGGGAGAAAAAAAGCAATAAGGGGAAAAAAATAATATTAAACTGCAACCGATACCTTTTGGGGTGAAGGTAGAGCTGGTTCTTTGTTGTCTCCAGGAGCAACATTCAATGCTTAGACTACAGCGGGGAGATAAAGGCAGCAGAACAGGTCACTGCAGTTTGACAAAACACACCGACCCCTCTGTAAGTGCAGGGAACAGAGCCATGGGAACAAGGGGTCCCTGGTGCTCCCCTTGCCCAGCCGAGCCCCAGAGCACTGCTGGCACTCCCCAGCACGGAGCAGCAGTGCAGCGGCTCTTCTGCACCAGCTCTTGCCCTAAAGGAGCTGTCTCGTGTTTGGGATGAGCAGCACTGATCTCTCCCATGAATTTAATCAGGCACAAGGCAGCCGATGCAGGAGCTGACAGACCGGTTTCTCCTACAGCTGCATGCCAGGAGAAAACATTAACAAGGAGGATGGAGAAATAAGAGACTGAATTTTTAAAAAATAATTTCTATATTTCTATTAAATATCTCCTTCATCCTAAGTGAAAGGAAACTCTCCACCCACAAACCCCCTCCTCAGTGTCTGAGACTGTTGCAGCATCATCACCAGGAGCTTGCTGCACATGTGTGTAGCAGATGGGTATTTACTGCCCTGGGCTCGTGGGAGCTCCTTTGGCCCTCACAGCTGGTGCTGCTGGGCCAGCAGCGCTGGTTCCATTCTCTGTTGTCCAGCCAGGGAAGCAGCCTGCTGCTGCCTTTCCCTGTTTCCACATCGACTTTGAGCCCTTCTCACAAACCAAGAGAAATTTTCTGGGTGAGGAAGAGGGCAGCTTTCCTAAGGTGCAGGAAATGCTAAAGGGAAAAAAGAAATTAACACAAGGTGAACAGCAGCAATGAAGTTTGAAAAACGACTGGGAAAACTCCGGGTGCTGTGAGAAAGCCACGGCTTCCCAGGGAAGCGCTGACAGGGCCATCTGCAGCGGGCAGGGCAGGGCAGGGCAGCACAGCGGGCACTGCCCCGCCTGGCACGCCCCGCGGACCCGGCTGCCCGCACAGCCCAGCCTGCACCACCCTCCTCACGCAAATTACAGCAGGCCTATTATCTGCTAACATCAAGGGGAGAGAGTGAAAAGAAAAATAAATCTGTGGCATAAAGCAAAGAATAAGAGACTGATAAATAATACATAAAACAAGAAGCAGATAGTTCTTGTAGCCTTTTAAAATAACTCTTACGTGGGTATAATATACCATAAATATCAAAGCTGCAGTGCAGCCCTTATATGACAAGTCACAGACTAGTCAGAAAACACTTTCTGAAATCTGAATCATGGCCACTTATACATTCGCTTTTATTGGGGAAAAAAAAAAAGGAGAGAAAAATAATAGCATCTCTCAGCAGAAAGTTATTTCTAGTCCTCTACTTTGCAAAGGGAACTGTCATGTCATTATTTTGGTGGGTGTAATGGCACATGCTGTACCGACCATATGTAATCAGAGAATTAAATGCTGGCTCGGATATGAAGACATAATGAGATACACACATTTTTTTAATGAGAAAAATGATTGAAAATAAAACCCAGTACAGTGAAAAACACAGATGTCTCTGGCATGATCAAACTTTCTGGAAACGTGGATCCTAAGTTGCCATTGTTGCAATTACTTAAGACTCTTTTAACTCCAAGTTGCTACTTTTAACCTTGTCCCAAAGAAAGGTCTGTAGGAGGTGTGGTGAACTGGTGAGGCTGACCTGGGGCAACCTGCCTGTGACCCTGGGGACTTGTGCACAGGTTGCTTTTGGGTGCATCCCCCTGCAGAGAGGGATCTGAGACCCTGAAGAGATTAGAGTTCTTTCTTGTCAAGGAAGCTCCTCCTGATGCAGGGCGCTCCTGACTGCGTACATCAATCCAAATTCAACCACGAAGCCACATCAGACACAGCCCTAACTTCCCTGCAGGAAACCTCCTGCTCTGGGCTGCATTTCCTGCTTGGTAAGAGAGGGAGCCCCAGGAGCTGGCAGGCAGGAGCTGCACCCTTGGATTCCACGGTGCCACCACCCTTCTCTGCCTCATCATCCCCACCTGAAAAAAGGGCATAGCTCCAGCAATCCCACCCTGCTGGCTGCAAAGCTCTGCCGGAGTGGTGGGTGCTGGAAGCAACCTCTGCAGCTGATTCAGCCCAGTGGACAGGCCACTGCAGGCCACTCAGACCCTCTTCTGTGGTATTGAACCTCTCTCTGTGCTATGTAACTCCTTTGTCCTCTCCTCTGCCCCTTCAGTGCTCTCTGTCCTGTTCAGGCTTCCAGCTGCCTCTCAGCACTGTGGGAAACTCCTGCCCTCAGGTCACCTCCGTGACCATCACCCTGCGTGGCCATCAGGATCCCCCGGGGCCCCGAATGCCGAGATGGGACGAGGACAGTGAAGAGTTGGGGAGGGGAAGCAAGGATGAGCAGGCACTGCTGCACAGCCCTGGCAGCAGCGCAGCTCGGGAAGCCCTGGGAGGGAACGTGCTGAGCCCTGTGCCCGGGGAGGGAACGTGCTGAGCCCCGCAGCACCCAGAGCTGCCCCAGGAGGGAACGTGCTGAGCCCCGCAGCACCCAGAGCTGCCCGGGGAGGGAACGTGCTGAGCCCCGCAGCACCCAGAGCTGCCCGGGGAGGGAACGTGCTGAGCCCCGCAGCACCCAGAGCTGCCCGGGGAGGGAACGTGCTGAGCCCCGCAGCACCCAGAGCTCCGACCCTCTGTGAGCTGCACCCAGCAGCGGCTGCTCCAGCCCGGGCACCGCCGCCAGGAGCTGCTGCAATCCAGTGGAGCTCCCTCCAGACCCACTGCTCTAACATCATCCGGAGACTGCTGCCAGTTCCCAAGGCTTCCTTCCTTCATGAACACTTCCCTTGTCATTTTTCTCCCCAAATCATGTTATCTTACCTTCATTTTGGAGAAGAAGGGTACTAAAAATACCTATTATGTCCATTTCAGTAGGACAGAGAAGAAATACAACAGCACTTATTTTTGGCTGCAGAATTTGGATTTTTTAGCTCGTCATAAAATTTTACCACTTCAAAGTGATCCCTGGAGGGGTGTTTTTTAGAGGAGCCTGAACTCATGGCTGAAGCTGCCTCTGTCTCACTATCACAAGCCACATGTGGCTTCAGAGTGCCTCTGATAGCAGTCTCCAGAACAACGTAATCCATAAGTTTACATTAAATATTTATATGACACTACTTTGTGCTCTTTTTGGTTTAATTTGTCCTTAAAACTTATCCCAATGTGCTAGCAAAGTTCATTACTTAAAACAGTGCTGGTACCATTTAGTGTGAACCCTGCCTAGACAAACAAACCTGCCTGCACAGGCCACTTCATGGAAGCAAAATGGCAAAATCCTGTCTTGACCCATGCCAAGGAGCACTGGGAGCATACTGCACCTCGGAGCTGTGATCAGCTCAGCACACTAACTCCAGGCAGGAGTGGAGTTTCTCAGAAATTTGATATGGAGAAGGGCAAATGCAGTTTCCAAAAAGGAGAGAGTTGTTTTTTACAGACTGAAGTGTTAGGTTGGGGTTTTTTTCCAGAAGGCTTATGATGTTTCACAATTAACAACAGCTTCTTAAAGCTATAGTATAAAATTTCCCAATTAAAATGGAAGGAAATGGTTAGAAATTAAAACATCACCATCCAGTCAGGCCTGGCATTGGGGTTTGTGGGTCTGAGTTGAAACGAAAAGCAGCACAAGACGTTTCGGCAACTGCAAACCATTTTGCAGATTTATAGTTCCAATAAAAACCCTGCTGTACAAGGCAGAAAGCTTCTATTTCAGTTTGGAGTAATCTCATTGTCTCTCACAGGCACAAGCACTGGGAACAGGAGGTGGACACCATCTCCCACACCCAACAGTGCCATTTACAGCTGGGAAATTCATCGGGGGGGGAAAGGCACAAGCAGACTCTAATGCTCCTGCTGGAGTGGGAAAAAGCCCTGCACGAGTACGGATTGAGCCATTTGGAAAAGTGAAGCCATACACCAAGTTTCAGCACCATTTTTTTCCACAGAAGGTTCTCTTTTCCCATAGCATCAGACTGAAAATTCCTGAAAAGAAACTCTGAAATGACAGAGAACTGCATAAAAAGCCAAACTAAATCCAGGAAAAAGAGAAGAGATCTTTGTGCAAAAACCAGCACGAATTTACCAGCGAATGAACTCAGTGTGTAAATCTGGAACGCTCAGTGCAAGGCGAGGACTGACTCAGCTACAGCTGCCTTTCAGGAAGCAGAAGCAGATGCCAAACAGTTGGACCAAACAGCACGGAAATGATGCTGGGACACTGCATCGAGGGCCAGGAGCCAGATGCAGGGCTGTAACCTGGCTTGGAAGAGGCTAGGGCTGCCAAGAAGAGAAACTGCTTGTCCCTGTGTAACTCCCTGCAAGTGTGAAGGAAACAAATTTGGAAGCTCTAGCTGCAAATGCCCACCTTCAGCCTCTGATCCCCCAGAAGGGAAAAACATGTCATTTGGAAGAAAATATCTACGGATGAAAATCTGAAATTTAGAGGTAGTTTTAGGTTGACCAGCCAGTTATGTTCAGTGGAGTCCCTTGTCTCTTCTACACCTTGTGTCATTTGCTCTAGCATAGATATTTTATCATCTGTATCTGAAGATGAACCTGTGTTGTTGAATTAATTACTCCAGTTTAGTTTATCATTTCTAGGGTTCCCAAAGAACAGTCCCCATCACCTAAGGCTGCTCTCTGTTCTGTGACAGAGTCAGCAGCAACTCTCTGCCGAGGTTTCCCTGGTGGAGGTTTGAGTGGTTTGGAATAACTCCCCACCACCCTGGATTTATGTATGTTGCTGTAATCACACACATTTAATGATGCTGAATATTAAAGCAGGAAGTTAACGTGCTTGGAAGTTTTTAAAAATCCAATTAGATGTCATTAAAATATTTTTATATTTGGTGCAAGTTTTCATTGCCAAAGGGCTCTCTTTTACAAATAACTGTATCACTAGGTGTGGTCACAGCAGAGTCTATTGCATTCATTGCTTTCAGGGCTTTTTTAGCATTACCAAATTTCCAAATTAACATCAAATTAGAATAGAAAATTATGAACTCAGAATGAAACAAGTAACACCCCGACATCCAGCCTGGTACCATTCACAGCAGCTAACAAGTTGGAGCAGGGGAAGAAGCCAGTTCAGGGCAATACGAGGAGCAAGTGCCACCTCGTGGACCCGCAGGCACCGCACGGCACGGCGCTGCTGCAGACCGCGCTGAGGAGCGCCCGGGTGCGGGGTGGGTTTGTGTGCTGTGGGCATCGGGACTGGTATTTAAAGGAAGCACGGCGCTGAAATCCCCCACACGCTCTCCCTTCAGACGGCTTCAGACACTGCCTTCAAGATTTACGGCTTCCCTGCCGCTCTGGCTCCCACCAGAAGTCCATAAAACTTTTACCACCCAGTTCTTGCATCACAGCCATAAATTCTGACTGTTTTATCCCAGACAGCACGATCTGGGCACTGACGGCTAAGCCAGGCAAGCTCCTGGTGTGAGCAGGGGCCGTTCACGCTGCCAGGGTCACTCGGAGCCGGTGTCACAGCCCAGGGCCTCTCCAACAAGAAATCGGAGTTTCTCCCCCTGCGCTGCTCCCCAGGCTAAGCTGTCATTGCACGAGTGGCCCTTCTGCTCCATCTCACCGTTTAAAAACCTGGCTGCAGTGCTGAGAGAGGGCTAACACCACATCCCCACTCTGACTTTTTGTAGTAGTCAGAGGATGGCACAAAATTCCTCAGGAGCTGGTTAAGAAAAAATCACACAGCAGCTACTCCAGCTGAGGAGAGGAGAATTTAGGAGCAGGTAAAGTCCTATTTTCATGCTGCCCAAGGGGGAAAGGCCAGATCAGATACCCCTCATGGCCTGAAATCTTTATAACAGCCTTGTGACAATTGCCTGAGTGTACAGAGATACGATTCAATCCACTTTTCTGATAGAGCTTCTGAGAAGAGCAATGAAAACAAAGTCTGGGCTGCCTCCCGGCTGCCTCCCCTCACCCAGCACAGGAGCCACACGCTTAACAAAGTGTGGGTTCCCCTCCCTGCAGGGCAGGACTGGCTCCTCTGCTGTGCCACACCACTGATCCACCCCTGCCCAAAACCTTGCCCTCATGAAGTGGATTAAAGCTGAGTTCTTAAAGCCGCAGATATCTTAAACTTGAGACATTGCAAAGGAATAAATATTTTAAAACTTGGGGAAAGTGTCCATTTAGATTAATGCTGTGCTGAAAATAGCACTTCTCTGCAACTCACCAGGTGACTGTTGCAACACTCAGTGCAGTTTAATGCAGTGATATTCCAGTTACATAAAGTTTCTCAGAAAGAAACGTACTATCCACCACCTCCTTCCTACTGTTTACCTGTAATGGAGGTGATTACTTAAAAAATATCCTTGGGTGGTGGGCTCGCATGCAAGTCATCTCTCTTGGCAAAGACTTTTGAGAGATGTATTGGGATGATAAACATAAAGCCATCAGTTTGAGAGCCAAGAAAGGTGACCTGTCTATTGATACAGACAAATCAGACTGGGAAGGAGTCCAAGGAGAAGCAGAAGGGCTTTTAACCCAGGTCAGAGAGCCCTCCCATTTCCTCCTCCAGAGACGGAGGTCAGCCCAGACTTGAGAGGTGAGCCAGCAGAGAGAGGGATGAGCTGCAGTGCCCCCAGGAGTGAGGGCTCCTGCAGGCAGGCGTGGGCAGGCACAGGCGCTGTTCCCCTCCCGTGGCCAAGGGCAGCAGCGTGGGGTTTATGTGGCACCCCTGGCAGACACAGCCCTGCACATCTGCTCTTCCTGCCCACCCTCTGCTCAAAGCCTTTCAGCACTGCCATTTCGGGAGCTCTGCTCTACCCTGGTGACCCAAACACACCTCTGTGTGTGCACAGATCCTCGCCCCACAGACCCCCAGCTGCAAAGACACTCCGGAAGGGTTCACACCTCTCTGGATGAACACTGGAGTCCCTGCTCAGCAGCTCAGCCTTCTTTCAGGGCAGTAGGGGCAGAGCTGTCTCCTGGGTGGCTGATCTCCTGGATGAGCCCTTCCCTCCCACGAGAGCTCTTCCAAGGGACAGGTGCCCTGGCACCAGTGAGCTCAGTTTTCCGAGCAGCCCAAGGGCTAAGGCCGCAGTTCCACTGCCACACAACCCACAATCATCCTTCAAAGCAGGGAAATTATTTTATCCATTTTTTACAGGCAAGAGGCAGACTCAGGAGCAGAACCAGTAAGGTGCTTATAGGAAGGGTTCAGATGGAGTAATTGCAGCTAAAAATCACCATTTACACCTTAACCCCATTGATGTCACCTCTCTGTGTGACTTCCAATTTCACCAGGTCCCTTAAGAGCCCATTAGGGATGCCCAGAGCTGTCCTGGTTTGAGGCACTCACAGCCCAGGACTGTCCAAGCAGGGCAGTGTGTTCAGATATCCCCCTGCATGGAAGGCAGGGAGGAAGGAAGGAAGATTTCACTGTTTCAAAACTTGATCAAGACTGCCACCTACTAACATGCAGCTGAAATGACTAAAATGGTGTCATTTTTCCAGGCAGAAACTAACAGAACAGAAGACAAAACCCCCCTAGAATTACTCTTGTAAAGTTGTTTAACGTGAAAAGCATCTTTCTTTTTCTCTCACTTTTGGTTATGATGCCTTGCTGATATGATACCCTGCTATACATATCCTAATAGTTCCCTTAAGGATGGAGAAATTCCTGTTTTTTCCCTCACAGCTAGGACACAGCTATGCATTAACCACTTGCATAGTCATTCTTTGAATCTAAAAACAAGCATTTTTGGAACTGGAAGGTTTGGGGTTACCTGGAAAGGAGTTTTCCTACAGGATAAATCAATGCAGACCTCTGGAGCCAAAGTGGATGCCCTGGCCAGAGAACTGTCCTTATTTCATCTTGTGGCCAACTGGAAAGAATCAACTTCTTGTTTATACAAGAGGTAGCTTTTGCATTTGGTGCTCAGCTGATGGTCTTTTTGCTCAGACTGCTGAGCAGTTTCTCTCTAAATACAACACACTCATCCTACAGCAACACACCCAGTTATACGTTACATACACAGAGAGTTCGAGCCAGGTATCATCAGCCCTTGGTATTTATATCTCCTGGAAGCACAGCTGACAGCTGCTAAGCTACTGGCAGACTGTCTGAAGTATTTTCCCCCTTTCTTTTGGCACCATGCCCCTGGCTTGGTTTCAGCTGCACACTGCAGAGGCCATCCAGAGTAACTCCACGCTGCCTCATAAAGTGACCTGGGGAGAGAACTCCCCCTCCAATCCCACCTGCAGCTCATTAACAATGATGTGACTTGCCCACATTTACATGGGTAGGGGAAATGAGCTCCTCTGTGAATCAGGTGACTTTCCTGTCCTTGCTCAGGACTCTCCTCACACCAGCTGGACCAGTGAAAACTCAGATTTGCAGACTGGTATTTGGGTAATGTCTGGAACCACAAAGGGCCTACGAGAGAGAAAACTCAGGTCTTGTGTGCACTTCTGTCCAGCCCAGATATGGAGCTGCTGGAGTGGGTCCAGAGGAGGCCACGGAGCCACTCCCAGGGCTGGAGCCCCTCTGGAGCCAGGCTGGGAGAGCTGGGGGTGCTCACCTGGAGAAGAGAGGGCTCCAGGGAGAGCTCAGAGCACCTTGCAGGGCCTGAAGGGGCTCCAGGAGAGCTGGAGAGGGACTGGGGACAAGGGTATAGAACGACAGAACAAGAGGGAATGGCTTTGAGCTGAAGAAGGGTAGATATAAGTTAGATATTAGGAAGAAATTCTCCCCTGTGAGGGTGGGGAGGCCCTGGCACAGGGTGCCCAGAGCAGCTGTGGCTGCCCCTGGATCCCTGGAAGCACCCAAGGCCAGGCTGGACAGGGCTTGGAGCACCCTGGGACAGTGGAAGGTGTCCCTGCCCATGGCAGGGAGGTTGGGACTGGACTATATTTAAGTTCCCTTCCAACCCAAACCAGTCAATGATATTTTATTCTGCTATGACTCTTTTACACTCGAACTGGGCCACTTTGATCTGTTTTGACAAAGTTTACACTGGGGTCAACGTTTTGCACCTGTATCACCTGTCCATGAGCACTGCAGACAGGGACAGCCTTTCCTCAGCCAGGAAACAAGGATGTCACGGGGAGCCCGTGAGCACAAACCACCTGCACTGAGGTCACACATTAACAAGCAGGTTGCTTACAGCCCATGAAAGAATTAACAAAAGGACTACACGAGAAACCTGTGGCATTGAACAGGGGAGATGTGCAGACCAGGAAATTCCTACATGTGGCATTAAATTCAATATTTAAAAATGTATAGAGTGAACTGAACATGTGGTATTGCTAATAACTGGTGCTCTAGTGCATGCTTAGCATATGGGTAAAGTAATTAACCAATTAAAAAGTGCATGAAGGACAAGTGACAGAGGATGCTGACCAACAGGAGACACGGTAACTGCAGCTCCAAGGACTGATGCAGTGTACCTGAAGGGGGGTAAGACCTGGATTCTCCATGTCAGCCCTGTAGCTGGAAGCCAGAGACCTTGTGTCGTGCTTGAGACCTGCCTGAATGCAGAAGCTGAACCAATCATGAATGGAGCAGGGGCAAAGCTGAGCGGTTTGGAGAGAGAAGCAGACCTGGAGCAGTCTTTGTTGGTACAGACCAGAGGGCAAGAGGCCAACTCAGGGATACCCAGGAGCAGTCCTGGAAAAGCTGTGAACAGAGCCCGTGCACCTTGCAAAAACCCCTGGCAAGCTTTCATGTCTTAGTGCACAAAATCCATCCACTAGCGTCTGTTGCATTAATTTGTGAACTGAATCCATGGCTTTTCCCTTCCAGTTTTAGCAATTTTGGAAAAACTACCGTGAGCCACTAGTGGTCGTTGTTGTCCTGTGCAGCTCCAATTCCTGGAGCTGGTGCCAAACAATTCCTGCGAGCTGACTTTCACCAGGTACAAACCACAGCCAAAATTTTAAAGTCAGGCACAAAACGATAGCTCTGCTCATTCATCAGGAGATGAGCGGGTGTTACATTTACCTCTTCCTGTAGAGGATATTCAGTGTCAAGGAAAACACAACAGTTTGACAACAATTAGGGATCGCAGTGCATAGGAAAGGCTCCAGAGCCCAACAGATGTTGCCTTGTTTACGGAGTTTGTGTAAACACTGATTTTGATGCAGCTCCTTTTATCCTGTGCACACGTGTGTCCCTCCACCTAATGACAGGCAATTGCAAAATCACAGGCAAATATGACACCCTGTTTTGGGGGAGCTGGGTGTGTTTGCTGAGTGTTCAAACAAAGCAGCTGCTGTTTCCCCAGCTCCCCCCAGACAGTCTCTGCAGTACACAGAGTTAAACATTTCAGCCCAGACTGACAAAGGGACAGAGGACAAAGCACTTAAAAGTGCTCAGCTTTGAGGTCTCCAGCTGGTGGAGCAGAATTCAGAGGTAGGAGCAGGGCATTCACGGGGTGGCTGCAAAGCGTATTTCCGTGATGTGCAGAGTCACCCCAGCTACTCTGCAGGAGCTCCTCCGAGCAGGGGAAGCAGGACAGTCCCTGCCCCTTCCACAAATGCCAAAGGTATACAAAAGGTGACCACAGTCATAATTAGGAAGTTGAACTTTACATTTTTAACTGGATGCCCCAGGGAAAACCTCAGTACCTATGGACTCTGAAAGGCTCTGGCCTGGCTAAAGGTTTCCTAGAGGAAGGGTTAGAGAGAAATAAAGATAAAAATTCAGGGAAAGGATGAATACAGCAACTGCCTTCACTTGCTCCAGTTTTCTTCATTTGGCATGATAAACTGAGTTACTGTAAAAACCTCAATGTTTAGGAAAATCTCATGTTACTATTACCATCCAGTTATAATCACTAATCAACACTATAGTGATACCATACTCTCTGCCCTATTTCTACTGGTCTCAAAATAACATTTCAGGAAGTAGAAAGCCACAACTTAATTTTAAAGCTACTTCAAAAATATGAAGATTTTAATTGCACATTCATAACTGTGTGAGCGTATCAATAAATGCATGTTCACACATACACACAAATTCCTTTCACGTGAGCAGGAGCTTTGCCACTGACAGAGGGGACAGACAACACCAGTAAAGGAAACCCCATCCCTTCTCTGGGGAAGGAAAGCGGGAACGTTCTGTGGGACAAGCATGACACACTGCTGCCCATTTTAGACATTTAGCAGTGCTCCCACGTTGTGCCCACCCCCCGTTAAAGAACACGTGGCACACGGTACCCACGGACCCACACTGAGAGGGACTGACCGAGACAATCTGAAAGAGAAGAGGACTTAAAACAGACTAAAATCACTTTGAACAATGTGGAAAAAGGTTGCTACACAGCTGACCTAAGATTCAATTCAAATTTCACTGTTGTCACTGGGAATTTCTCCAGTGACTTTGCTGAGCTTTGGATTAAGTCTCAAGCCTATAAAATGAGAAATGGAAGAAGAGCTCTGGTTTTGCAGAAACCCTCGCATCCCCTCCACCAGGAGCCTCCCACAGGACTTTGCAAGCAGTTGCTACAGCTACACAGACTACAGAAGAGAGACAGCATCCACCTCATTTGCAACTATGTTCCTCAGTCAGGTATAAGAAACCATTCCGAAGCAGCTTTCTGTTTCCTAAAATTTCTTCTCTTATGTCTTTGAACTTTTCTGAAGAGTTGTACTCAATACCCATCCTACTCCAGTAGTAGATATGTCAAATATGTTCATCTCATTTATGCAGTAAATGTTCTAGACACTCTATTCACTCACTTGCAGACTGTCCCAAAGGCTATGTACTCATTAAAAAAAAAAAGAATTAATTTATTCAGAATCCAGTTCTACATAATTCTATTTTAGTGCAATCTATATTCAAGCAAGCATTTAAATATTCTATTAAAATGGATCCATCATCAAATATCATGGAATCCAGCAAAATAATAGCTAACATCTTAGTGCTAAGCCTCCATCAGAGTCACAACGGTGCCTTGATACCCCCTTCATTTATTTCCAATTCTGGCACCTGTAACCATGGCAACATATACTGAAACATTTCAAGCAGAACAGAACTGACAATCACAATAACAGCGCAAAATACCTGAGGTGGGGAAAAAAGAGGAGAGGCACAAGCAGGTAGTTGTTGAAATTAAAAGCTAATGACAAGAAAACAGCTGGAAACAAATGCTGGCTCACATGGCCATATTCTCCAGGCAGATGTATTTCTGCAAACCTGGTCTGTTCCATCTTATTAGCTGTGCAGCTACAGAAGGGAGGTAAAATAAATGCTTTTCCAGCAAAGAGTAGAAGTGAGAACTCTAAAAAGTAAGTTGCTGCAAATAGAAAACAAATGTTTATCTGTTGCATGCACATCCAGGAGTACTTGGCATTAGCCCATGAAAAGCAAGTATTTTTTCCAAAGACAAACGCTCACAAATGTGCTTCAGAGAAACACTGTCCATCAAGAAAGAAAGAGAAGTCACCTTTTTAAGAGATTCTAAAAGAATAATTCCATTAGCCTACATCAAAGAACAGGTTTGAAATGAACACGAGTTAATAAACCATATATGTGTAAACTGGGATAACTTCCTAGACATTTAAGGGAACTAATTAGCATTTGAATGCTGTGAAGCAAGAAAGGGAAATTCTATCTTTAAACTGTAACAATCAAAACTAGAAATGAGATTGACCTGTGTGGGAGAGCCTAGCAGGATGCAGCTGCAAGGTTAGCTTCGAGGGTTTATGGGGCTGGAGCTGAAAAAACACAGAGATCAAGGCCATCACGAGACCTGCAGGGAAGGCTGGGGCTTTTTATCTGTTACCCCGTGAAGCTGAATTTAGAGAACAGAATTAAAAGAACAAGGGCTGGACTTACATCAGCCTCCCTGTTGCAGCACCTCACGAGCCAAAAGCCATGAATCAGGCATCAAAACCACCAGGAATTCAGCGAGCAAGGCTCCCTGGAAAAAGGGAAGAAAAATCAGACAAGACAAAAGCAAACACGATATTAAACAGGAGAGTCGAGGGAAGCAGGCAGAGCACCTGGGGATCTCTCTGCTAAGGAGCTGTAGCCTCCAAGGAACCAGCACGAGCTGTTCCACCAAACCTTGCTCCGAGACCGCGCAACTGCTGCCTGGGAGGCTTCACACACTCAGAAGTTGCATATTCCATTTAGCCTGCTACAATCCATGTGGGCTCCTTTTAGATCCCTTTTTCCTTCATCAGAAGGAAACATAAAAATTCTGCAGCAGGTATTAGGTAGGATAAATCCCTTCCTTGCGTGGGATAGAGTGACAGCAAGTGGAGCAGGCAGAAGCGGTTGCAGACTGTAAAAAGGCCTGAACCCATAAAATACATAAATGCACACCCAAGTCAGAATTTGCAGGATCAGACACTGCAGCCAGTTATTCCCCCTCTTCAGTGCCTTGAGCCTGAAACAGGAGGATGGAGAGCCTGGCACTTCCCTGCTCCATCTCTCTGGGCTATGCTGCTGGAGCGTGGGTGTTGTCCTGCTGAGAGCAGCTGCACCCACCTCGCAGCGGGTGAAAGGACCAGGAGGAGACTCCTGGAGCAGAGCAGGGCCACCACTGGAAAACCAGAGACAGTCACGGGGCCTGAGTCATCGCATTCCATGGGATGACAGGGACCTCGCTCCTCACAAAGCACTCCAAACTCTGCCTTAGGCTGTGTGTTCCCTTGTCCAGGACTGCAGAATCCCATGGAACAGCGAATGCACCAGACACCTCCTGGTTCCACCACAGCCCATGGCTGTGTTTCCATGCTGAACCTCCTGGTTCCCAGTGCTGATGATCTGTCACCCAGGCGCTGCAGCAGCAGCTGACACGAAGGGAGCTGGGAATGCTTGTTTTCAGGGCAAGAAGCAGAAAGATGGTCCATTTCTTTTCTCCGTGGTCTTTTCCTCATTCGAATCTTATTGTGCAGCAAAGGCCAGTGCAGGATTCAGTGGGAGCAGGGGAAGATCTGGACTAGAAACAGAGAACGTGGAAATGGAGAAGAGCTGGGATGTGAGTTAGCAATAATTCTGGGAAAAGAGTTAGCATCTCTTTTCTCACTTGCATCTCAGAAAATGTAGCTGTCGAGCCACAGTACACAAAAAAGCTGTCATTCACTGCAGGAGAGTGGGAAGCACCTTACTCTCCTTCCTCTGGGGAATTTCCTCAGTCACTGGATTTTGTAAAAGAGAATATTTTTCCCCTGCCATTGTGTGTCTCATTGACTCCTATTTTCTTCTTTGTCATTTGTAAGACTCTTCTTCCTGACCCCCAGGAATGATTTGAGCTTTCCAACCGATTTCTCTAATGCCTTAAGGTTAATATGGGTTCAGCAGCAGCAGCAAAGTTTAACAGGAGGTTTGGAGCAGCACTCGCTCACAGGTGTGGGAGGGATGAGGAAAACCAGACAAGTGCAAACCACAGGGCAAAGCCTGCCCCGTCCTGGGCACAGCCTGCCCCATCCTGGGCACAGCCTGCCCCATCCTGGGCAAAGTCTGCCCCATCCTGGGAAAAGCCTGCCCCATCCTGGGCAAAGTCTGCCCCATCCTGGGCAAGGTCTGCCCCATCCTGGGCAAGGCCTGCCCCGTCCTGGGCAAAGTCTGCCCCATCCTGGGCAAAGCCTGCCCCATCCTGGGAAAAGTCTGCCCTGTCCTGGGCAAAGCCTGCCCCATCCTGGGCAAGGCCTGCCCCACCCTGGAAAAAGTCTGCCCCGTCCTGGGAAAAGCCTGCCCCATCCTGGGCAAGGCCTGCCCCGTCCTGGGCAAAGCCTGCCCCGTCCTGGGAAAAGCCTGCCCCGTCCTGGGCAAAGCCTGCCCCATCCTGGGCAAAGTCTGCCCCGTCCTGGGCAAAGCCTGCCCCATCCTGGGCAAAGCCTGCCCCATCCTGGGCAAAGCCTGCCCCGTCCTGCGATGACTCGGGACGTGTTTTACTCCAGAGGGAGCTCCCAACGGACCCTGTGCTCCACCTGCAGAAGGCAGCACATCTGCACCCCACTCATCAGCCAAAGCCTGTCCCTCCCAGAGCAGGCACCCTCAGCTTGTGCACCTGGCTCTGACCCGTCCCATGCAGGAGGAACCCACAGACCCCAAGGCCCAGGGAGGACACCGTGATCCCCTGCAGTCTGAGCAGCCCAGCCTTCCCCCGTGACCCCAGCCCCTGCTGAACAATTTGTACTGTTACAGAATTTTCTTGACAAAGATATCCCATAATGAATTACAGACTTCCAGTGCTAGAAAAGGCACCGTGCCCCTCGGGATGCTCCTTCAATGGTTAATTAATCCCACTTTAAAACCAGCCTCCTTTCTTCCTAATTTTCGCTGACTTCTTCCATTTCTAGTTACATGATCTTGTTATACTTTTACCACAGATATAACAGGTTTTCTATCTTTACAAGGGTGCTGACAGACCAAAATTTCTGGCTTTCCATTTTTTCAAAGAATCTAGTTAATGTTCCAATAAAGAAAACCTTTTCATTTCAAAATCCCATTAGATCACTTTTATAGAAAGATAACCATTTATTCTTGGACTCTAGGAACTACAGCAGTGAAACCATTTGCATCCAGCATTCCTCTATTTTTATATTCACTTTCACCTAAAAGCAAAAGTGTGAAAGTCTTAACTCACTCTGGATTTTGATTTCACTTCACACCTTCAAAGCTAATTAATTATCATTTGGAGTAAAATGGCATGTTTAACAGCCATAATGAAAATGTTAATATACTGGATTTAAGGAGTTCTGACCAGAATGCAAGCTGTCAATAACCTAATTATTTAATTTTTTTATTTTTTAATTTTGCACTGTTTGCTACCCCAAACTGGGAGGAAAAGCTCATATAATGAAAATAATACTCACTAACCTCAAATGATGTGGAGCCATGGAAGCAGAATCCTGTATCTCAAGTCTGACTTCTCAGAAAATAAAAGTGAGCTAACATTTCAAAGCAAAAGGTCCTTCAGAGTTGAAAATTGCAACATGTTTATTGCCACTACTTCAATTTTAATTTTTTTACTTTGTTTTCACATTGGTTGGGTCACTTGGAGCGCACTCATTTCCATGTATGCCCACACCCCCAAACCAAGATACGGCAGTGGAAGGGCTCTGAGTCCCTGCCCCTTCTCTGTCACCCTGGAAGGGCTCTGAGTCCCTGTCCCTTCTTTGTCACCCTGGAAGGGCTCTGAGTCCCTGCCCCTTCTTTGTCACCCTGGAAGTCTCCTGTACCAGGACAAAGCAGAACCAAGTGGGCACCGCTGTCCCTGGCCTGCTCCTGCTGCAGGGCTGGTGCAAAGGGCAGGAGCAGGGCCCGGGATTATGGCTTTACAGCTGTCCTACTGCTATCTCTCTACCTGTGGAAAATGTTTCATGGGTTTTTTTATTTTAAACTCCTGCTTTATGACTTTGGAATTAGGGATGAATCCTATTAGGGAGACAAAAGGCTCCTTGTAGTTCATAGCCGTCTAATAGTGTGAGAGATAGAGAGACTATTATATTTGGCACAATATTTAGAGAAATTAATCCTCAAGCGCTAAAGATTTGAGGGATTAACAGTTTGAGTGACAGCTGAGCTCATCCAGCCTCTATCCCTGGATTGTGCCACAAAACCATTTGCCTTCAAGTTGAACATGTTCCTCACTTCCACCCAAGTCAGCACAATTCCTGCTTTTATTGCACTCAGGTCCCCAGGGGAGATCAACAAACTCATAAATCCTTATTCCATGGTGGCTTGCAAAATTGTCATGTTATTTTCATTTCTAAGATTTGCTATGTGCCTTCCTCCCTTTGTGAAGAAAAAAGACATATCCCCTGTCTGTATAAAATGCACTACATTTTTAAACCTTCAAAATTGGATTGAAGAGCTTTGAAACTGCCCATTTTCAATAAGAAATGATGTGTAGTGGCCACACATGTAAACATGTCCACAAAGAATCAGCCAGACCCTCCCAGGCATTGCCTGGAAAAGTCCTAACTAGGGGGAGACCTTAGCTACTGTCCTTCCTCCCCAGCTCCCCGCAGCAGGAATGCGACTGTTCCCTGGACCAGCCTGGGTTGCAGGGGGCAGACAAGCTCCCATCTCCAGGTACTGGAAGGGGGATCCTGCAGTGAAGAGCTGGGAAACAGGAAGAAGTGGCCCCAGTACGGAGAGAGGCGCTGCCACAGCTGTGAGCTCCAGAGCTCCCCAGCCGAGCAGGAGATAGGGAAGGAGAGGAGATTTCGTGGTTGCCATGGCAGTGGCAGCATGGGGCCATGGCAGGAGAGCAAGAAATATTCACTGCAAGCTTATTTGTGGAGCTTCGTAAAAAGTCTGCGAAAACAGCTGAAATAAATTTACAATTAATCTTTCCAATATCTCCATACGTTGAAGTCAAAGGAGCACACAAGTACCAGCACTCTGGGCAAGGTGCACTTCTGCTCTGAGCTGTGTAACTTTACAGAGACCAATGAGGTTGCAAGGTTTTGTCCAGAAGGATCTGAAATGTCACAGTGTGAATGTGTTTGTTGCGTCTCAGGGCTTAAGAAACCAGCAGAGGAGGAGAGCTCCTCCAAGGAGCACTGTCACCCTGGCAGCTGGCAGGAATCACCCAGTCCCATCCGAAATGGAGACATTCACTGCCCTCCACGGAAGTTCTCGCAGGGGAAGAACTGTCCATGGCACCACGTTTTTGCCATCTGTCTTCCCAGCTGTCAGGTTATTTCCATGGCCATTTTTGAAAGGTAACAGCCTCTTGCAGGTCCTGGGCTACAGGGAAGGGCTTGTGCAAAATACCCTACAGCATCACCTGCAGCTGGAGACTGTGGGATAGGGGCTGCAGCCCCTGTGTGCTGATGCTTTTTTGGGAATACACAATGAGGAGATGCTTGAAGAGCAATGGGAAGATGGGGAACTGCAAATGGGGACAACTGCAGGTCGCTGTGAGATGCTACTGCAAAGGGACTCCTCTGGGTATGAAGAAGATCCAGTCTAAATAGAAAAGCCTCCAGAAGGACTGGGGGTTTTCTTGTGAGCAGAGAAAGTACCAGAGCCTGTGGATGACTCTCACTACCCATAAGCTACTTCCCTGTCCAGCATTTATAGGACTCACTGCTCTTGGCTGTGGATCAAATTAGGACTTTTACGACTCAACCATAAAATTCAACGTCTTCAGGGTAGGAATAGAGCTCAGAACTGCCCTCTCACAAGGCACCATGAGCAGCTACAGCACAGCAGTGGGATGGGCAGAACAGCCAGCAGTGGTGCCTTTTGCCCAGTGCTCTGCACATCTTTGGGGTGTCCCTGCATTACCCGTCCCCTGCAGGGCGAGCTGCGGGATTAAAACGTGCCCTCAGTCCTCGGCAATAGATAATGTTTTCTTTTCCTTCCTTAAAATTGTATTCCAACCTTAATTAGCTCACAATCCTGTTGTTCAAAAGCTGAGATTTCCTCTCTGGGTTTTCCCCTGCTTCAGTTCAAATCACATCTAAAGACAGAGCCATCCTTTCATGAGCAGAACCATTTCTTCTGCTTGCATTGCCAGCATGGTTAGGCCCTTATCAAATCTCTTCCCTACTGTAATATTTCTTTTCAAGGCAGCTCACTAACCCTTACCTGTTTTTCACTTTTACCTGCAAATAGCAAAATACCATCAACTGGAAGAGATAATTCCTCACTTGTGAACGTGTTATTTTTTTATTCTATGATATGGGCAATACAAATGTCACTCCAAGTCAGGTTGTATTAAGTAGTTCCATGCCACGTGACACAGTGTGAATTGACACATGCTGTGCTGTTGTATGAGATCTGGGGTTACTTGTTTGAAGAGACTTTTTTCTTTTCTGTTTAGGAGAAGATATTACATACTGTAGATATTACATGATCCATCCATTAGCTAAAAAATAGATCCAGATAAAGGTATAATTTCTGACATTCAGAGCAAAATAGAACCTGAAAATCATTACTTACTTTTCATATAATACTGATAGTCAGCCTATTCCTTACAATTTATTAAAGAGAGCAAAAATAATGTGAAGAGACTACATCTATTACTAAATACAATTGATACAGAAAAGTAAAACAAAATCCCCATGCAGATTCCAAATGTCAAACTAACCAGGGACCTGCTTCATGTCAGCAACTGGTAGTCACTCTGAAAAGCCTCTTATAAGTTTCAGCATTGTTTTATATTTCAATAAGTTATGAAAAAGCCAAGGACCTACCAACAATAATTCTCACTCTGCTAATCCACACACAGACCAGTTATCCAGCACTACCAACCCCTTCATCACTTGAGTTTTATTGGTAAAGGCTGGGATGGGAAAAAAGAGTTAATTCCTTATTTAAATCACATGTAAGAGCATTCAGTCAAGTCGCATCTACCAACAAAATTAAAATCCAAATCAAAGCTCATTAAAGCCACGCATACAAACCATGACAGTATTTGTTTGTTTGTTTGCTGAAAACTTTCCAGAACTTGGTGCTTTGTTTTCCAGGGGGCTGGAAAACCTTGGTGTAGTTTTCTGGCACAGGAACAGGAAAGCTGTGTACTCACAACCAGAGGAACAGAGGGACTCCCCTTGTCTCAGCCTATTTTGGTGTATAAGTTACCATCCTCTCCCTGTTTTCAGAATTTAATGACAAACTGGGTTGCTCAGCAGACCTGAGCAGGCTGGTTACCAGCAGCAGCGTTTGCCTCAGTGAGCCTCAGGAGCCTCCTCGAGCCAGTCCTGCCCTTCACTTCCTGCCAGAACAGCCGGACTTCCCCACGCTCAGCCATCTCCAGGCACACAGCCTCAGCTTTGCATTTATTCTCACCTTTCATTCCATCCCGAGGTTCTTTCCTACATTCCAGCCCAGACCTTCCCTTTGCTCTCCCTAATACTTTGGCTATTTGGAGACACCGAGCAGAAACCACCATCTCTGAGAGACAGAACCAACCTCACTTCCTCTGGAATTAGAGCAACACGTCCATGATTTCACTGGCACGTCCCAGCCAAGAGCTCCTACAGTACATGCCGATCTTACCAGCTGCTAAAAAACTTAGGCAAAAGTTTGGAGCATTATAAAGGCTGCTTATAGAATAAAAGGCATCACCACGGGAACCCCTCCGCTGTGTCCCACCTGTTGGATTGTCACAAATCATCGGGCACACAGTCACTGAGACTGGGAAAGTCCTCCAAGATCATCAAGGCCATCCTTTAACAGAACCACGGGTCTTGGGTCAGTGCTGCATGACAGGCGCCACTAGTGACCTCACGCCAGCCCTGCAGCACGCACGGCGCACATCTGGCAGGTCTGCCCTCGCGCAGAACACCGCTGGAGCCACACTGTGCGTGGCTGATGTGCTCAAGCTGCGCTGCAGAGCAGTGCAGCCCCCGCGCTCCGCCCGAGCACCGATCCCGGCGCCTGACAGTGACTGTGGTCGGGGCGTTGCATTTGCAAGCAAAACACACTCTTACTTTCTAAATATTGGCTCCTTTATTGCCGGCTCTTATGGCTGACAACACGGGAGAGAACTTCATAAAGAAAGTCTCATGATAGCTGTTATTTATTATGCAAATGCTGCCTGCCATGGCAACGTTGCATGCAGTAGTTTGCTCTATTTGCCCCGATACGTGCATATTCAAATTGAGGCTGCATACATTGTGCCTACACATTACAAAGATTTTGTTTTCCTTGACACTTACAGGAGAACAAACTGCAATTAATACAGCCTGTTTAAGCAGACAGCACCCAATTAGTTATCATCCACTTTCAGACTGGGACTCTACACTAAAAAACATGGAGCTGGCTTCTTATTCAAAAGGAAAATACATCCAAACTACGGGTTTTCAAAGACAGATTTAATTCACAATGGCCAGGATACTCACTTGGCCTTTAATGTGAAATGGAGTGTTAATTTTTCTCTGTCACCTCTTAATTGCTTCCTTATTATACTGTTCAAGCAGTTAATTGCCAGACTGAGTGAAAGAGTGTTTTCAAGGGAAAGGAAATGCCACAGCATGAAAAAAAAAAAAAATAGAAGCAGCACTCTAGTGTAATTTGGCCTGATATAATGTTAGTTGTGGTATTGCCTTTATGGTAACTACGAAAATTAACAGGAAAAGCTAAACAGTTTTCTATTGCCAAACAAGGCAGGAGAGGTATCGGGAGGTTTGGGATCAGCAGTTGGTGGGATCACACTCAGGGAATCCATCTACTCCACGGACACGACGTTCGTACGTGGGAGATTTCCTCCTGCTCCACCCCCGCAGTGAGTTACCTTCAGTGATCTGCAGGCAGGCGCTGCTCCTCAGGCTCGCCCTCTCGTTCCGCCGGCTGTCACTGCGAGCTGCCCGGAGCGCCCCGGAGCCGCGGGGCTGGCGGCGCTCCCGGCCGCTGTGCGTGGCCGCTCTGCGGAGCTCTCCCGAGCCCCTGAGCAGTCCTGGGCAGCGGGCTCCGACAAACCATCAAACATTCCTTCTGCCGGTCCTGCAAATGCAAGGAGTTGAAATGACTGGCATTTCCAAGGGCTGTGAGCGCACCCCGCAGCAGCTGGGTGCCCCTGCCCGCCGGAGCCCAGCATCACTGGCACTCCCCAGGCGCCCGGCCAGTCCTTTTGCAACAGAGGCACCTGAGCCAGCAGGGAAAGGCTTTACTGATGTCGCACAGGGACAACCCAGGCTCCAGATGCAAAGGGAGGAATTACAGGCCTTTATTTAAACAACAAGTGACTGCAGGCTCTAGAGGCAATCTTCGCACGACAGTGCTAGAATTCATGATAAGTAGTATTTCCTCCCTCCTCTAATTTTTATTATAGTAATTATTAATGGCGGAAGGAGACAGAAAAAAATTAGCAGATACCAAAGATACTGTTGCATGGTAGATTTAAATATGCACATTAATTCATAAGCAAAGTGAGTTAAATACAAATTTTGAATTAATTTCCTAAATGTAGCTTCCCAGTGGACAATAGAAAAGAGATGATCCAGTTATCAACTTGCGCTTATTAGCATTCAAACATGCTGATTAACTCATTAGTAAGACTACACTTGAAGTCGTCCCTTTTGTTTCCTTCTATAAACTGTTGGTCTTTCATTTATTGGAGGAAGAAAATACATTTATTTAGGACCGAGCAGAATGAGCCAATTTTGGCTGAAAAATAACAAACTTTATAGAACATAAAAAATATCCCTTTCATTTTTCAGGAGTCTGTGAAGTAGCACTGTCATCTGCTGAACTGGGTGGGTGAAAAGCATATGCCTGACAGTGTTGTAATTTCCCTGGGAGAAAGTCATGAGTAGGAAATATCAAAGCAAAATTTAGCTTTCAACCAGGCAGATCTCAGCATTGCACTGAGAACCCCAAAACAACATCCCTAATGTCAAACCGAGAGACTGGCTTGTGGAGCTCTACCTGTGTCCTGCCAAGGTGGAACACTGCTGCTGCCTGTTGCACCCACTGCAGGCGTCAGTCACCCCAATCCTCAGCACAAAAACACCCCACTGGAGGTGGGGGACGTGTGATTCAGCGTCCTGGAGCGAAGACATAAGGTTTTGGCACAGAGTGAGTAGAAGGTGTGAGCTGCATACCTTCACCACCTGCAACTACCACATCCAGTGGAGACAAACACGACATCCACCCCTCCACCGAGCCGCCGGACCTGCCCTTGGTAACTCTGCTGCCTCCTCGCCGGGACAGCCGAGGCGCCACTTTTAGTCAGCAGAAAAAACGAAACGAGGCAAAGTGTTACTTTGCAGGACTTAATCACTCTTGATTAAGAGTGTTCCCCCATGCTGGAAAGGTGAGGAGACCCAGCAGAGCCCAGAGCAGAGGGTGCTGACGTGCCAGGGAACGGCTGCAGAGGGAGGTTGTCACTGCAGAACCTCCCTGGGACGTTTTGTCACAGAGAGAAACGCCAGCAGAAACCTCTGCTCATCTTCCCCACACAACCAGCAATGGAGAAGGGGCCCATCCTTGTGAGCCACACATCCACCTGTGGTAGGAATGTCTGACCAGCTCTCACACAGGTAAATCAGCCCCTAACAATCGCAGCACCGACTCCATTCCCCATGCACAGTCAAGATTTTCTCAACTCAGGCAGCAGGAAAAAGTTTCAAAACTCTGGATATTCTTTTAATGATTATTTCAATGCTTCTTTAGTATTTTATTTTACTATCCCCCTAAGAAATTGCACAATAATAGCTTTGCAGTGCCCTGAGGTTTTCACTTCTTTTCAGAGAGTAAATGCTCTGTCTTGGCCACATCTCAGCTTCTTCACTGTCTACCTGTTTATATGGTCTTCACTTCTACCTGACCCATACATCTCACAAGCTTAAACGTATTTTATTCTGTCCACTACTCTTGTGGAATATTGAATAATAAAATGCTGAGGCATAGAATAAATTAAATATTCTGCCACAGGTAATACAGGCCATCTTTCTCCTCTGGCCTTCTAAGGTCTTCCTGTTTAAACACAGGAAGACATTGTTAAAAACGCCTTGAAACACATCAAGGAATCTCTCTCTCTCCCACTGGTATAATCAACAAGTCTTTAAAATTCAGTCTAAACACACCAAAATATCTCGTTTTGCATTGCAGAATTCCTGAAACCTTTCTGGGAAAACATCTGATGTCCATACAATACCTAAGTATGTGTACACATTACCCCCTATGCAGTACCTCGCTGTTATTATAGGATAGTAGCAATCTCTTTATATATTTCTGCCATTTTAGAGGGCATAAATAGGTTCTCTGAATAGGATATAATTAAATTGAACAACCTGATGTCTTATTTTCATACAAACCCATTTTATTAAACTGTTTCCATTCTTGTATATTAAGATTTTTACCTAAATCTCTCTCATTTTTCTCTTTAACTTCCAGTTTGCCTTTGTCTAAGGATACTGACAATGTCCTATATAGCCTTGAAATCAATTTAGTGAGACAGTCTCTTTGTACAACAATTTTTCAATCTGCTACATTTGCATTTCTATACCTTTTTTTAATTCACAAAGAACAGCATGTCTTACCCAAAGGAAATGGGAAAACTGAGCTCCAGGAATATTAAAATCTTCTACAAATTGGTCAAACGATTTAAAATGTCCATCCTTAAACAAATCTTTAATACAAATGGACCCTTTTTGTTGCAAGGTTCTAAAGGCTCCATTTTTAATACGAGTGGAAGGTCCTCATTATAACACAATAGAGTTAAGGGAGACAATTTCTCATACCAGCCCATGAATTTATGCACTTTCCCCACATTTTACAGACTGGGAAATAGTTGTTAACATAATCTTTTCCTGTCACACCATTTTTATGTATATTATTATGTCTGTGTTATCTCTCAAGTTCAAGTTCTGTACATGGAGATCCTTGTACAAACGTGTGAAGGAAAGTACCCTTGTCAGGTGCTTATCACTTAGAGCTGTGATGTGTTAATCCTACTCTCCTGCCACAGTTCTCACATCCACTGCATTCCACTGGAGCAAGGTTTCCATTTGGCTTCCCTGTACCTTCGACTGCACTACAATCTTTAGCAGTAAAAGAAATAGTGTAGGTTTCTCTTTACAAAGTTTACATTTCAACTGAGTCAATCAAAGAGTAAAAGAATAGTCACTCACATAAAAAGAAAACCAGATTAACTACCTACCAGTCAAAGAAAACAAAGATAAACGTAAAACAGTAAGATAATGGCAACTATTAACCTAGTCACAGAATTTCAAAAAGCACAGAAAGACTGAGGTTAGAGTGAAGTCTGAGGATTCTCCAACCCTCTCCTCAACACGAGGTCAGCCAGATGAGGTTGCCCAGGACCATGTCCAGTCAGGTTTTGAACAGATCCAAGGATAGAGAGTCCATTACTCTGGGCAGCCTGTCCCAGCATGTGATTACTTTTACACTAAGAAAGGTTTTTCTTACATTTTAAGACTCTGTTGACCATAAATGCTACTACATAGTGGGAACACCAGTAGACCCTCCTCTCCATCCCTCCACCTCAGAAAAGCTTAACATTTTCTCTGAGTGCTCTTTGTCTGACCTATTCTCATTAATTTTTCCACCACAAAAACACCAAAACTTCCTGTATTTCAACATTTTGCTTTCCTTCCACTCATTCACCAGCCTTCCCTTCTGACTTCCATTAGGCTGTCAGATTTTACTTCCCCACTCCAGCCCTGATGATTCTGTAATATGACCAAACTAAACAATTGGGACAAAATTCATTCCGTTACTGTTCTGCTAAAGCCAGAGGATTTACTTTAGGATTGAATTTGCTCTTCTTATGTGGGAAATGGGGGATTCAGAAGGAGATGAAAGAAGAACGAAGAGAAAAACTGACCTTGATGGTCATATTTTCTTTAATCCATGAGGGCCACTAGATGAATGCACACAGCCAGCCTGACAATACTGCCT
The DNA here is from genome assembly GCA_013397975.1 of Machaerirhynchus nigripectus. NCBI lineage: Eukaryota > Metazoa > Chordata > Aves > Passeriformes > Dicruridae > Machaerirhynchus > Machaerirhynchus nigripectus. The sequence continues at coordinate 444,212 of VZRQ01010602.1, read as the reverse complement.
GCATTTAAACGCGGGTGGGTGTAAATATAGGTAAGGGCACTAATCAGCCAGGTGGCTACATGTTACCCTGAACACAAGCAATTAACTACAAGGGCAATTTTCTCCCAGAGGTTAGTTATTTCATAGCCAATTAACCAGGCAGCTTCACCCCACTTTGAACTGAGTGTAGAGTAAGAGCCATGTCTGCATCTGGACCTTCAATAGATTCCCTGTAGCTTTAGCCATCAGCCCTATTCATCTTTTTCTAAAGTAGTTACAGCATCCACCTGCCTTTCAGTATTTAACTCCTTCATTTGTAAAGAAGCAAGCAGAACATTTGAACAAAAAGATATTTTTATCTTTATAATAGGCAAGGCAATTTTAGCGGTATATGTCTATGAAACTCGGCATTCAGCCTTGCGTAGCGTCTTCACAAAAATCAGTGAATGCACTTTATTAAACGTACACGCTGTCTGCCAAGCTGCCCTTTGGAGAGAGAGGTGTGTGTTCCCTCGTGCTCGGAATATGGCAGGTCCGAGGAAGATTGACTGAATGCTCGGGAGGAGAATACATCCAGTTAACACAAGCGAACGCTGCACTCTATGTAATGCGTTAATAATATAATTACACCCTAAATATTGCTAGAATATGCTGAATAGCTCAGAACAGATGCATATCACAGGCTGCGCAGGACTGCGTGCGTGCAGGCAGCAGCGGGGCTGGGTTCCCAGCAGGCACACGGCAGCGGTGCAGCCCTGGGTGGGCGCACCCCCGGGTGGGGGAGGCTGCAGCGGGCTCCAGGGGCAGGAATCCCACCCTGTCCAGCCCTGCCCTGCCCCTTCCCGACAGCTGAGCTGGGATTCCATCCTCACACACTGAGCAGGCTCGCAGCCCGCAGGCCACAGCTCAGCACGGGGCTGCAGCGGGGCTCTAACTCTGACCGATTATTCCCTCGAAAATGTGTCCAGCTGGACGAGGTGCTGCCTGTGGATCACCAACACCACAACTGCTGTCACAGGAGCTCCCTCTGCCAGGGCTTGTGCCTTCCCCACCAGTGGCACCGAGAGCCTGGAGAGCAGAGCACAGCTCAGCTCCCCCAGCCCACAGTGCCCAGGAGCCCCCGGGAGCCACACCCTGGGGTAAGCAACAAAAAGCATTTCCCAGCACTGTCCTGGTCCGTCTAGAGGAGAGTCAGGGAACAGTTTCATGTCCTGGTGCTGTGATTTCAAAAGTACTCCTGAACCCCTGTATCTCACTCTGAAAATCTTCTAACTTAAAGGTGAACAGAGTCAAGAGTGCCAAGTTGGAGTAACTAGAAAGTCCATAATTGTTAGGAAATTCTCTGAGCTTTCCTTTGCATCCTTTCTGAGAGATTTTAGTGTAAGAGAGATCTCAGCTATTTTACGAAGAAAAAAATCTACCCTGTGAAACAACACATTAGACAAGACACACATTCTCCTTCCATCAGGGGATTAAGAGATGTGATGGAAAAGGAAGGATCCCTTGGACTTTGCAGTTTCTAGGTTGCCAAGTTCTTGCTGAAACAAGAACATAAAAGCAGAACACAAGTAGAGTTTTTAATAAAATCAAATAAAATAGTAAAAACACACAGAAACTGAGCAATGTTTCAGTAGATGCTTTTCGTTCTGGATAGGTTAATAAATTGAAATAGACATTTAAGTGAAATGTCACTGTTTATAGTCAGAATTATCAGAGAAGAGATGGTTATAATTTGGCTGCATCAATTCCCATCCCCTTGCCCTTGCTCTTCTCTGTGTATCTCTCAGTAACAGGACTGCCATTTTAAGTATTATTTGTTTACCAGACAACCACGGTATTGTTTGACATGTAATAGAATATTTCCATGAATCCTATTTGCTAAAAAACAGCAACATGAAATGTAAGTTTTTTAATCTGCTACAATAAGTAGCAAAAGATCAAAACTAATCAAACCCCTGCTGACAATTAGTTCGATAAAAGTCTGAAGATTCTGTCCACTATAGCTATTATTATTTAAGAAATTAATCAATTACACAATAAGTTATCATTACAGACTTTAGGCAGGGAGTTGGAAAATATGTGCAAGTTATAGAGTTTACATTTTAAAATGAGCTGTTCCTAGAATGTATGGGAAATGAAAGCTCAAATTCATGACCCTCCCACACTACAGATTGAAAAAATATGTTGTATCAAACATCCACATAAATTATAAAAGCCCCTTTAAAATGTCAAGTATAGATCCTACTGTGCTTAGGATGTCAGCATATCTCTAAAAATATGGAGTGATGAGGCATGGATACAATTTATAGCGGAAATCAAGCATGCTTTTCAACTTGCACGCACAAAAATAAGTGATAAATCAAACAAATCTTCCCCTTCTCAAATTGAAGTTGAACTGCAACTGTATTAACTTCACACAAATTGTCCAGATTAGTGATATCTGATTACAGTATTTAGGCATCCACAGCTGTAATGTTACATTGTCTTTCTTTTTTTCTTGACAGTAGGATTACAAAATTTAATGCTGCAGTTTTAGAAGACAAATGCATTAGCTGAAATCATTGGTTTAGCCATTTGCATTAAATGGTGCTGAATAGAAAATGTTTATTAGTTCAGTTGTGGCACCCCTGGTTTTTGTAAAAATCAGTTAACCAACACTTTTAGGCTGAGCCTGCAAAGAGATATACCTTGGCACTCTCTCACTGCAAACAGAAAAATCTCTTTTTCTAGATCTTATTGTGGGACTAAATCTGTAGTATTTCCTCTTGGTTAGTAACAATTTCCCAGAGAGCTACTTCAAAAAATGAGCAACAAATATTTACAAAATAATATCATGTATGCTGAAAACTTGCAGCTCCTGAGGAATGAAAAGAAAGGGGGGGATGGGATAAAACATAACGCTGTGAATTAACACAAGTGCAATGTGATTTTCATATACAGAGAAAATTCGTGGACTTCCCTCAGTGAAGGCAAAAAGCCTTTGCTCTGTGGCTGCCTTGCAAACTGCTTCAACTGCAACACCTTCAAATAATGAGGCTAGTTAAGGGAGGAACCATCAGGAATAATACGGTTCTTAGGCACCTAATCCTGGCTTTTTATGTACACAGCTCTGCCGTGCGGTGTCAGAAATCTCGGTCTGGTTATTAGCAACCCTCTGAGGCCGTTCCCTTTCAGGCGGCCGCCCTCCGGAGAGGGACGGAGGACAAAACATTTGTTGTTGAAGGTTTTTCTCCTTTTAAATCGTTCTGCAGCACGGAGGGAGCCGCGGGCCGCTCCCGGGCGGTGCCAGGAGCTGGGAATGCCGCGGGGCCGGGCGGTGCCAGCCCCGGGGGAGCCGCGGGGCTCTGCCCACGAGATGGCAGCCTGAGATGCTGTTCGCATTTTCCAGCCACGCTTCTACTGCAAACAGTTTCCCCTCTCAAATGACAGCAGCCCCAGGTAGCAGAGGTGACATTTGCTTTACATTATGATACACACTAATTAATCATTAGCGATCCCAAAAGTATGTCGACTAAAAATGCTTTGCTATGGCTCATCACAGTAGGGGCTTTCAATATTGATACTGTTACACACACATATGTTCCACGGCTGGTTGTTATATACCCATGGATTTAGTGTTTTAGGCTACAGAATATCTTTTAAGTGCTGCTAATTATTGTTTGCTAAAATTCCTTACAGTTGGTAATGAACTTAATGTCTTGTACTTTACACGATAAACTCTGGAGGTCACAAAACGATTGCTTGACTGGGAGATGAAACGGGAGTTTTTCAAGATAAAGCTGCTGCAAAACTGACTGGAACTTTTTGTGGCATAGCCCAGGTTTTTGGAGGGGTTGCCATTTTTCCAGCCATGTTTCAGTCTCTATGCCAACAGTCTGGGGCCATCCCCCGCCAGCCCCAGCAGCCCTGCACAGCTGAACAGTGCCGCAGCAGAGGTGACCGGGGACAGCAGAGTTCTGCGGGAGATGATGCCTGACTGCACTTCAAATGTGACCAAAACCTCGTGTCACTACACTGAGGACGCTGAGGTGCTTTGATTCACCTCTGCTGCCAAGTACCCAGGCTGGAAAATAGGAGGTGTTGAGGAGTATAGGGAAGTTCACGTTCATAAAGCTGAATGGGAAGGTCAGGAGGTCCAAAAGCACCAGCAGCTCTCCGTCCAGCCTCACGTGCCTTTAACCCTGGTTCAAAGCACCCAAGACAGGCAGAAGGAGGAGGCAAAGCGATTTGGACCTTGGTTTCAACCAAGTACAAGATGGGAATTTTTTGAAATTAAGCACAGACCTTCTCCCTGGGAACCCTCTTCAGTGGCTGCCAAGCTGCTGAGCTGTCTCACTGTTTTACCTCATCAATGCTGCACAGAAACAACCCAAACCCAAACGTCCCTGACAGGTCCTGCCTCGGCAGTCCTGCTCTCAGTAGGTTCCTCTTCAGTCACCCTAAGCAGACGTCCACTGTACAGAGGACACATGGTCTTACCTCAGCTGTCACGGTTTGGGAGCACTTCAGAAGATCCTTCTAAATGCTAAAGGATGTTCAGGTGCGCACCAGTGGAGGGAATCACAAACGGTTAGAATGTTCTGTAAACCAAAAAATCCTCAGTTCTAATACAGTAACAAAAGCCCTTGTCTTAAAGAGAGCCAACAAAAAATCACATTCCAGGTAGGCTGACACCATTAAAAGCATCTCTGGGGGTCACCTTATCACAGATTCTTATAACAGAGTATTTTCAGTTGGAAGGGACCCACAAGAAACCTCAAGCCCAACTCTTAAGTGAATGACTCCCATGGGAATCAAACCTGCCCCAGGGGTGGTTTTAGCACCATGCTCTTACCAGCTGAGCGAATCTCAGGGTCTGCATTGGATGGGAGCTAAGCTGTCCAGAAAATTCTATACTAAACATAAAGAACTAAGCCTTTGAATCTGCTAGTGTTGCAAGACAAGTACTGAAAGGTGAGCACAGGCTCTTGCAAAGGTTATGAAGTGAATATCTGTGATGCTTCTCTGCAGGGAGTGAAGATGAAGCAACCAATAAACATTTGTTACAGGACTTTTCTCTACCCCTCTGCATCCCCTGTGTGTCAGAGGGACTCACGGCAGCCTAGATGTCAATTGTTTCCACCTCCACCAACGCTCTGCTGGGCACAGGAGATGTGCCCACACTCATCTCTGCTCTCTCCTGGAAAAACTTCGGCTCACATCCCAAAATCCTGTTTCTAATGTGAACAATTTGCTGGCACAAGTCAAAGCTAGGTCAGTATTTAACAGCTAAAGAACTGGCAAAACCATTATTGGTCTAATGGGTCAGGAAATTAGTCCTGTTCAAGTAATGGAACTATATTAAAAACACAGAAAACAAAATAAAAAGGATAAAGGGGGAGTGAGGAGGCCAAAAAAAGGGAATTTCCAGTTCTGTATGATTTCAGGACCTGAGATTTTAACAAAAATATCAAATACCACTAAAGTTTTGATACATCAAAACTGTGACAGTTGGGATTTACAGTTTACTTGACTCCTTGCACTTTTAGTCCCACTAATGCAGAGTTTGGGGATTATATATAATAAACCAAGATTATAAAAAATGGGACTTACGGGCTGAGTCCCCGGATTCACAGTAAAGCCCTTCACATGGACAAGTGATTTCTGAAGGGGTGAGGCACCGTCACCTTCAGGATCTGCAGAGATCTTGGTCTTGCATTCTGATGTTCCAAGGCACCAGATGTCTGCAGCCCTGCGGCCACCTGGTCCCACCAATGGTTTTTCCAAGCAGAATTTGCTACAAGCAGAGCACGGAGGAAAATTTCTTCATTCCCCATATGGCCACAGTCAAGGCTCACAACGTCCACAAAGCTCTGCAGCCCTCAGAGACATCTGCGTTCAGCCACTTACCTCTACTTGTAATGTTTCTTCTTAACTAGCAACCCTCAAAAGATTTTCTAATTCAACAATAAAGTACTCGATATTTTGACATAGTTACTGTGCCATTCAAACACACTTTCCCCCTTTTCCTTGTCAATTCTTCAAAAGTGAAGAGAAAGCAGTCGTCAGTGTAGAGCATTTTAACTGCTACACCAGTTAACTTTCGAGCCTATTTGGCTCTATTTTAAAAATTTAGAATTAAACCCTGTTCTATTCTCTTCCTCTCTCCTGCCAACCATAACACTTATTTAAAATTCCCTCTTTTCCTGACGTATTACAAGTCTGAAAGCCCCCATGGCAGTTTAAACCTTGGCATCTTTTCAGCAGCCCCCTGATTTATGAGCTTACGGTTTCTACATTCTAGCTGCTTTACACTGAAGCTTGAAAATGGAGCAAGAAAATAAAAAATAAATAAAAAAGAGAGCTGACTTCTAGCAGCGGGATAGTATTCCTCAAGACATGCCGATTTTGTTCCCTTCTTACTTGTGAAACAGATGGTGTTTTATGCTTAACACAATCAGGACCATTCTCTATCTGTTGCTTTCTAACCTTCCCCACCTGTGTGAAACCCAGCCAGAGCTTAATGAACATACTTGGAGCTGTCTGGACTGAATTAGTCCCAGTAGGAGTTACCCTTCAGGTACTCCACAGTCTCTCATGGCCGTGTAACTGCAAAGGAATACAAGAAACCTTTACACTGTGGCTAATTAAATAAAGGTTTGCCTCTGCTAAGTGCATTTTTTCCCTTCCAAAAGCAGGTAATGCCTCGTGTGTTGAACTATTTTGGAAGCATTTGCCATGATCTTGAAAATTTGGGAAGACAATTTTGGCATGAAAATTAGGGCAGAATGTGATTTTAAGCAACATTTTTCTTCCAGTTTTAAACCTTTTTTCACTTCTACAAAACAAATTATTATAATAATTACCTTGCAAATGTAAGGCATTACCAAAATAATGTTTTTCAAAATTCACATACAAAATGTTTTGTTCCTACTATTCATGCCCTAAATTTGCATTTTTCCCACTTGAAATTCTAGAAAAATTACCTTTTTGGCAGCAGATTCTTTAAAATGAAGATGAAATTACAAGCTGGCTACTTTGACCATATTTCAGATCCCAGACAGCCAATCTTAAAAATGTCATGAAGACATGCTAAAGTAATTTCCTTCATGCTAATTATCAGTTGCAGAACATTGTTGTAGTGAAGTAATTCAGCAGCCTGAAATTGCTTCCAAAGTACCTACGGTGGGATCTCCAGGTCGGTTTATACACTGAAATTTCGGCTGCTGGCTTTCATTCTTCTGTCTTATGTACGAGACAACTCCATCCAGTTTCCAACCTGAATAAGCACAAAATTTACATTAAGTTAATTGGACCATCGGTATGAAGCAGGCAAATTATTTTTCCCAGTCTAGCTTAGGCCAAGGATGGGATCTCACTGGATTCCAATCAAGTGGATGGCCAGCCTTCCTCAGGAATGTTCACAAAAATAACAAAGTACCCAAGTTCTCCAGCTGCAATTCCCGCATGATGAGGTTTAGCTGCGAATCCTTTCCATGTTGTTCAGCTGCACACAGGTAAGACAGACTCCTGTCCTCTTAACACACCAAGGAGGACTCCAGCACACTGAAGAAGCCACTGTGATGAGCCAACGTGGGGATCCAGAGAGTTAAAATTCCATGTCTATCATAAAGAAACAGAAAATGCCTTCTCCTACACTTCACCCTGAAACACCATCAGGAACGTTTGCTAAACTTTCTGAATAAAAGAGCCATGTCAGTTCCTTGCCTTGAAGATAAAGAAACCAAACTTATGCCTGTGACAGCAGCCAAGGTGTCACTGCTCTTGGTGCAGGGAAAGTGGTGAAATCTGTATTACCACGGTCCAAAAGATTCTTGTTTGGGAAAGTAGAGAATGACACGGGGTACTCCCCAGAGGCAGGATAAACAGGTTTCCAGCAACGAGTACTCTGGGTTTGCCTCTTGGGTGTCCCTCCCCACTTGCACATTTGGTTCCCAGCACAGGGCGACGGCTGGGAACCAGCACGGTGAGCAGTGGCTCTCGGAACTGGGCTGGGAAGAGCAAACCAGTGGAGGCAAGTACACCTCCGAGTCCCTTTCTCCTTCAGACCATTGTCTGGATGTCCCATACTAATCCCTGTCTTAGACAAGCTGGACCCCCTCTACTCTCTCAGCTTGGTCCCTTGCAAGTGCTCCAGAGTGACCCTGCTCTTCCAGAAGTGGTTGTTTGCTAAAATGATTGTACAAAGACATCTGAGAGTGGTTTGTGTAGTGAGAAGATGGCACCTTAACAGACTTCTCAAAAACTCTCCTAGGGCAGCTGGAGTGGAGGAATATGAGAATCTTTCAGTGTGTGAGAAGCGATGAACTGTGCAGAAAGAGAGTTTCCCTATGTTGGCTGTTGGGTGCCTTCTGGAGTAGGAAAATGCTAAATCGGATCAGAAAGTTTAAATAACCTGACAAGGCACAAGGGTGTTATTTAAACTAGGAAACGGGGAAACTAAGCATACAAGGTGGACAGAGACATGCTGTCAGTTACATGTCAATAACAAGACATCTGATTGTGAAGGAGAAGGCAAAAATTCCACTTGAGCCCTGCACAGGCAGGCGTCCCTCCCAGGGGGACATCCAGGGACACAGCTCAGCATCACAAAAGGTGGTCAATAAAACAGAGAGCAGTGGTCAAACAAATGCCAGCAATCACTCTTCCTTACACTGCCATTTAGCTGAACTCCCGGGGATATTGGACATCCCAAACAAGAGCAGAGGGGGCACTTTGCTGGCGGCACAGGGGGAAGGGCAGATCAACTATAAAAGCTTGGTCAGCAGGCGAGGGGCTTCAGTAAGACAGACTGGCGAAGCAGGGTGGAAGAACAAAAGCAGATGAGTCATGTACCAGTTCTCCAAGCAATAAGGGGTGTTTTCAACACTTGTGAGATGTGCGGGCTAAGTCTTTAGGGACCGCTGCCCTGGGGACTCTGCCCAGCTCTGACTCTGTCACAGGGACTCACAGAGGCGAAGGCAGCAGGGCTGGCAGTGTAGCCACACTCACACTGTGTGTCAGGGCAGGCAATCCCATGATGTCACACACCATCCTTCGAGTCACGGGGAGAGCTTTGAACCCCAGTACTCCCACAGAACAAACAAAGACGTCCTGTCTCCAGGTATCAAGACACCCATGGGAAGGACCTGTACCAACTCTATACTGAGATACAGAATTGGGGAAGAGACAGGCTTCTCCATGGTCACTCTACCCAGTAATTCTGGTCCTTGGTCTTCTCCACCAAACCAAATCCCCAAACTCTCTCTCTGCAGTATCAGCTCTCCTCATCAACCCCAGCCATGGTGAGGAAATGTAATTTTAGAGAAGTGCACTGGATGAGGGCAACATTCATTGGGCTGTAAAGCTCTTTGTGGAACTATTCCATTTGGATTATAAATCAAGATAACTGTTGAAAGTTACCTTTCTTGCTTAAAAAGAAATACCAACAAAGTGCCCCTTTAGTGGTGAAAATGACATGCAGAGTTGAAGAACTCACTCTAGCAGAATCACTAAGTACAAAGGGGCATAGTGTAATTAAGTTCAGTGTCCTTGTGGGAGGGAATGCAACAAAACCTAGCACTGTGACATTAAGCTTTAGAAAGGGGATTTAAAAAAAAAATGAGGAAGCTAGTCAAAAAGGCCCTGAAGTCAGAAGTGAGGAAATTAAAATCCTTCAACTCAGCATGGAGGCTACTTAAGCAACCATAATAGAGTCCCAGAAGGAATGTGCAGCTTTTCAAAGAAACACGGAAGGCAAGAAAAATAAAATTAGCATGGGAAAACAGCAAGGTTCAAGGGGTTATTTAAGCCAAACAGGTAGAATTCAAAAAGAAGTGAAAACCTACCTGAAGGGAAGGAACACAACCCATGGAAGGTTCTCCCCATCATGAAAACATATTTCAGAATTGTGGTAACTGAGAAATGGCCTGGGCTGAGGGGAGGAGCATGTATGTGAAAAGGAGAAAATAATTAATGAAGTAAAAATTAGTAACTGGAAAGATGGATTTCCAGTCTATTTCAGTGGGTGTTTCCAGGCTATTTCAAGAGTGAATAAGGTGATTGCAGAGAAAAATTAGTTATTTCTCATCAGCATGTAGGCCACTGTGATACAAACTGCCCAGGGTGGTAGAGTCTAGGACAAATAGAAGGGTTAAAAAAATCAAGGAGTGGAAAAGATAAATGAATTAGAACCCAAGAGATGCCTGGAGCCAGCTGGAATAGGCAACTGCTCCTTAGGGTGGTGTTAGCTGGGTGCTAATCACAAAGTATGATTTTATAGGGAGCCCATGTGGAAAACGGAGAAATTCCTGCACTGAGACACTCTTTCCATCTCTTACATGCTGCATCAAAAGCCTCTTGATGTCTTATGCAAACCAGAGTGACCTCTGAAAATATGAGGAGACCTGAAATCTCTGGGAATCCTCATGACCCTCCCAGACCATGGCAGCATGATGCATCACTTCTAAATGAGCCAGGAGAAGTGGAGCCTTCCTCGCTTTAATTGAGTTGGGCTCCAGCAAAGCGCCCTGTCCCCAGCTGCACCCAACCTGCAGCACAGAACACACTCGTCTGAGCCTTAGCCATTTGTGTGGTCTTTTAAGTAATTATCCATTGCGTTATTCAACGGGAGAGCACAGTATTTACTGGATTACTGGGTCTGGACTGCCTTAAAGACACAGCTCAGCGCTTTGGGAGCCAGCTGCACTGTTGCCGAACAACAAGCAAATATTTCTCTTTTCTCCTCCCTTTTTGAGCTAAACAAGAAGGTTCTTTAAAAGAAAATGGACATGGTGGTGCTATAATAAAAATGCAATATATTTTATATCTTTTATGCAATATATTTGCTGACCCAGTCACAAAATTGGAGGTGGCCATGGCTCATTAGAGTGCCTTATACAGACTCCAGCTGAAACAGGCAAATTATCTTTCCATGGGCGAAACAAGGGCCATTTGGGAGGGTGGGGGGTGTTTGTGGTCAAATATTGATTTCTACACACACTAAAGCACGGACTCACGGTGTGTCCAGCTGCAGCACATGGCAAATTTCTGCAGTGATTTCCGCTATTCAAAAGGCACATGCCCTCGAAGAAACAAGACAAGGGAGTAGAATACACAGTGGCCACAGGCTGAGAGGGCCCCACGGCGCCTGCGGGCGGGGAGGATGATGGCAGCTCACACTGCAGAATTTTGAGTCCTGTAGCAACCAGCACAGGTAACATCCTCGAGCCAAGGATGCAGGAGAATCCTTGTGGCTGGGTGGGATTAACCAGAAGCACCCAGAGGCATCAAGTTAAGACAGAGAATGAAACAGGAATATACAGAAAGTGGAAAAGAGATGTAAAATAGCCCCCTTCAGTGTTTTGGAGTTGGATGCTATGCAGCTGGAGAACCTTCCCTTCGAGCTGACTGCCAGTCAGGACAGAGTCAATCAGCTGGGATGGGGATAATTATACAAGGGCTTGCATGTTAATACACACATTTAAGCAGTTGCTGTTTCATGGGCCAAATGGTGGCTTTTCATGAGAACCATTTCTACCCTGGTACGTGCATGTGGACACAAGGACAAGGAACCGTGGTGGCATTTGTGGCTAGTGACAACGTGGGTTGGTACAAAGACACAGAGACCAGCTGGTGCTGAGGACAACAAAGCTGACTGCCTGGCAACCCTCTAGAGCGAGCTGCAGGTTACCTGTGCAGTTCCAGGTCAAAGAGATCAACCACCTGCCTCCAAGTTCAAAAGCCATGGCAGATCCAGGCTACGACACTAAAGGAGGGCAAAAATGATAAACAGCTTCTTTGGGAGACAAGGCAGGTCCTCCACCAGAGCAGGCAGTTTCATACCTCCTCATGTCGTCTTCCACTGATAAATATTCAGACACTGGATCTGTCTGAATAAGGAGCTGTTTGGGCTGACATTTTCATACCAATGCAAATGAGTTTAATAAGGACTTACACAAAGAAAATTCAGAGTTCTGTCCGTGTCGCTAGAACAAGCTGTCTTTCACAAATATTCCTGGCTATCACTGCAGCACATGTTGGGCACAAAAATGCCCCAGCTCAGACAAAAGGTCCCTCCAGCCCAGTCACTGTCCCCAAGAGGGGTCAACAACAGATGTGCTGCACAGGAGTACAGACACAGGGAGAGCACACAGTGGTATTTATGCAGAATACTCCTCCAAGAATATTCTTGGGGAATTCCAGTGGCAGAGGCCTTGTCTTTATTCAAAAAGCTATGGGAGGGTTTTTCTCCCAGCTTTTCCAAAGAAAATGGGTATTCTTCAGTCCCCTTTACTGCCAATAGTTCCAGCAGTCAACAGCACAGCTACTGACCCTAATCCCCAGTGTATCACCAAACAGGAGCAGAACCAAACCTCAGACTGATCCAGTATGGCTCAGCTTACACCACAGTATCCTGTGCTTTCTTTTACTTTCTGCTCTGCTGATTGTAGGCTAAACTTCATTCATGTTTACACCACGTAAATGAGGATTCCAGCACAACTAAAGGGAACTACACTGGAATTATATAACTGTCAGAGAGCAAAACTTAGTTCAGTGTTACATTAATCTTTTTATCAATCACATAACTTAGACATCAACTAATAAACTCACTCTGGCCATGCCTATCCAGAGCCAGGAGCAGGGGGAGGTTATTGCAGAGTGTCACTGAAACTCTGTTTGTCCAGCTTTGGGTTGGCTGACTTCCACGAGGAATGCGTTCAGTTAATTGAAAAGGTTTTGGTTAAAGTTTGCCAGCAAGAGATCATAGAGTTCTAGGCAACCCATACTGTGAGTATGAACTCCATTCAACCTTTGAAATACCTCTGTGAAGGCAGGAAATTGAAATATTGTGCTATATTGGCAACTAAACAGTCATTTATCATCCATGCTAAGTTTGGAGCACAGTGGAATGATTTTTAAACTCTGAGGGTCCTGATTAACAATTACAAGGTGTGTTTATATAGATACAGATTATGTATTGAAATACAGTTTCAAGAAGAATATGAGATAATCAACAGCTGTATCCACCCTCCTATTTGCTTAAGATCAAATTTGGACTGTGCTCAGAGGCACAAACACTATATTAAAACACAACAGAGTTAAGACACCTACTGACAAAAGCAAGGAAATTCACAGTTAAGGGGGAAAACACGCCATATGTTCTGCAGTACCTAGGCACAACAGGGAGCATTCAGCTCATCATTAAAGAGGCACCCAGTTGTGCCTAGGTATTGGAGAACATATGGAACACTTCCCTGCTCATGTCTGAATTTCCTTACTATTGTCAGCTTATGGATCAAGCTTGACTTTTTACTTTTTTTTTTTAATACAGAGTTCAGGGGATTTCTTTTGTTTTAAATATAGAGTTATGGGAATTTTTTTGAAGTAGTTGTTTAGTTTGTAAGATACCGTTTTAAATTTATAATTATCAGCCCCACGGACATACATAAATTATTGCAAGTCTGCTTTCAAGAAGAGTTCAGGATCACTGGAAACCATAACTTGTACAAATGAAGCAGTGAGTTGCTTAGGGAGTTTCCAGGCAAACACCTATAGAAGGTTACAACTGCCAGGACTAATTGGACTTACTGTATCTGAAAAGCAGTGATTTTATTTTATACTTCAGCCCTTCCCTCTAAGCTATCTCAAGGTTTTAACTGCTTAAGACAATATAATCAATCTATTGCACTACAATGTTTATATTTTAATTACCAGACTGTTAGGAGTCCCCCGCTGGAATTGCCAGGCACTGTGCTTGGTAGTGTATGTCTGTTTATGAGATCCAAAGGGCTTATAGTCAAAGCTGCTAAGGAGCTAAAAGAGAAAAGATAATGGTTATTGTTCCCATTTCAGAGCTAAGCAAGAATGATCTGGGACTAGGGCAAGTTGAACTCTGTAACACCTCACAATGAGCATTCTGTCTCCTGCTCTGGCCACTTCTGTCTCTAAAATTAAACAAACAAAAAAACCCCACAAAACCGACACAAACTGCCAACAAAAATTAAGCAAGCAGTGCTGCAAGGGGAGCTGGGCATGCCGCAGCAGGGCTCAGGGCCTGGGGCTCAGGGCTCAGCGCTCAGGGCTCGGGGCTCGGGGCTCAGGGCTCGGGGCTC
>VZRQ01010602.1:390100-422667 GCA_013397975.1 Machaerirhynchus nigripectus | reverse complement strand
GCACCAGAATATTGCACAGCCCTGGGGTGGCACAGGAGCATTGCACAGACCTGAGGGGGCACAGGAACATTGCACAGACCTGAGGGGGCACAGGAATATTGCACAGCCCTGGGGTGGCACAGGAATATTGCACAGACCTGAGGGGGCACAGGAACATTGCACAGACCTGAGGTGACCCTGCTCACAGGTAACACGGTGGATGTCGGTGCCGAGCCGCACCACAGCGAGGTGCCTTTTCTTCCAAGAACTCCCAAGTCGAGTGATTAGGCAGTAAGTTTTCTTTTTGTAAATGTTCTTACAGTTACTGTGAAAGCAGGGAAATTTAGAACTTGAAGATGCCTGAACAATTAGAAACAATCACCCAATTAGGTATGAAGGCAGAGACAGGGATGGGGAAGTACAACCTACCTTTAGTCACTGCAGCATCACCACAATACCAGAAACAGACCGTGAGCTTTGAGCAACTCCATAAACCTTTAAATGGGTGGAAGTAAAATTAACTGAGACTTCTGTATCTGACAGAAAAGAAAAAAACCCCCATCATCAAAACACGAATCTGCCATTGAACTCTAAAGCACAAATTGAACAAAGCCTGTCCTTCGGTGCCAGCATCATCATTGCCAGTTGGATGCTTCACAGGTCTTCCAACGTTTGAGCAGAGCACAGACCTAGTGGGCACATACAGCTCTCACTCACCTGAAAATTTCAGTCAGTGGGTGTTTTGCCATTTTCTGTGTGTTTTTCCCTGAGATACAGGAACACTCACCATTGTTCTTGGCCAAAACTATGATCAGGCAAGTCAGCCCAGGGACATATTGGTGGCATTTTAGGCCAGCCTGTAAGGAAAGTTAAAGCTGGCCATGCTGAAAACGCTTAGAGAAATAAAGGAACAGAAAGCCCCTCAAGGTTGCCACAGTTAATCAATTTATAATACACATAAAGCCATTGCAGTCCAGTCAGACACACATGGTTGTACACGTTTACATGGGTAAACAAACAAAGTGCACAAGACCACTAGATCCAAAGGCAGTCAGCAAATCCAACTGGCTGGCCTAGGCAGCACCATCCCCACCCATGAATTTGTCCTCTGCCCCTATCACAGCAGAGAAGCAAAAGAAAGCACCACAGTCCCTCCTGAGAGCAGAAAAGGGCAGAAAGAGGCAGAGGATGTGCAGCACTTGGCCCTACCAGTGTGCAACGCAGCCTCAGCTCCAGAGCAACGAGGAGAGCAGAGGGAACAGCACCCTCCTTACACTCCATCACTGTGCAGTGCAAACACACCCCTCAAGGCACGCACTCAAGGCAGGTAATTAACCTTTAATCAAGTTCCATGCACACGTTTAAACACGTGCCGGTGTGCCGTGCTCATCTGTCCATATCTCTGCACGTACTTTGCACATGCAAAAGGAGGATTCACAAATATGCTTTTTATTTCCTCAGAGCTGCGCCACAAATTCCACAACGCATTCATTTCATACAATCTCAGGGTATTTGTCAAAAGAGATAATACTATGCAGAGCCAGAAATGGCATGAAAAAACCACTGGTAGAAAGAGATATGATTCACATTTCTAGCAGTGGATCAGTTGCAGTGGAGTATGGTTTTCATCAGAACTTGGTACCAAAGCTACTGTGGCTGCTGATCACACAGAGATAGTGCCGTATTTCAGTATCCCTTTAAGAAAAAAACACCGTTTCAAAGGGAGTTCTCTTTCTCCTTAGGAAAAAAAAATAATCAAAGTAGCCCCAGCCCTTACACAAGTCTCACATTGTCGCTTCCACTGCTCCAACATCCGAGCTCCTGGATAACACAGTTCTTACCTTGCTGATTGCTCTGTTGATGTTGCTGGGCTCATTTTGGGCAAGGCAAGATTAGGACAAGGCAGAACCAGCTGGTCGTGCAGCCAGAGCGGAGCCCCAAGCTGTCCCCGAGGCCGCGGGACCCCGACATCCCTCCCCTCACTGAGCAGCACGAGAGGCAGCGATCCCAAAGGGAGCTCGGGGGCTTCTCCACTCAGTGTTTTACACAGACCTTATTTAGCTCTCATTCCTCCAAAAGGAGCCTATAGGTACATTAAGCCACATGCAATATATATTGTCTCCATTAATTTGCATTCCTTCAGTCATTCCCTGCAACTATCTAAGTAATTTCAAAAAGAGAAAGACAAAACAAAACCCCTGTTGTGTGTTAGATTCTGCCCTCTGATTCTGGAAGCACTTCTCACCATAGCAGTTAAAAGCAATAATGTGAAAAATATTTCATTTCTATTTACACAACAGGGATAGAAATCTCTGAAGTTTTAGATTTTTTTTTCCCAACCAAAATGTTTATGCACTGATCAGAGAAGGTCCAAGTTATGCTGGGAGAAGTCATGGTATATGGCTCCGGGCTTAACTGAAGAGGTGAGGGATGCAACCACCAGGAGAACCCCCAGAGTTGTGTACCTCTAGGATTATCCTTAGCCTGTCATATTGATTTTTGTTTCAAAAGAATTGAAAAGTTGTGAGTACAATTTTCAACAGACAGATATAAAACAGAACTAAGTTTCATTTTTGTTTTGTATTAGACTATCTTATCTGTCTTTTGAATATTTGTTTCTCTCTTTAAAAATAGTATTTTGCAATTATGATGGTTGTAAAGACTATTTCTAAATAAGAATGGACTGGTGGCAGATCACAAGCACCTCTGCTGCCATTCGTTGCTGTCCTCAAGCAGAGTCACCAGACCTTTCCATGCCACATCTGCTGAAGAGATGCACCCAGGGGGGCACAGCAGTAGATTGGAATCACACCAGCCTTGATTTGCAAATTCTAGTGTAAATCAGAGCCACATGAGAGCATGTTAAAAGCTCCCTTTTCTTTTAGGGGAAAAAAAATTAGAAGAGTTTAGTGGCTGGTCAGAACATCCACAGTAATATTTTCAAGTCAAATGAAAAGAACACATTAGAAATAAAAGTGCTCAGAGTTCCTAATCTGCAACTTGTACGAAGCTGAGAGGAGCATTAGGCACTGGCCCTGAGAAATACTCTTCCCAACCTTTAGGACAAATCCTTCTGGCTCTGCTACATGGCGTACACAGAATCAGGGCTTCAGAGGTCACACATCTCCCAACAGTTCCCCCCAGATCTTTGAATCAACTGTGAATACACTGAAAAAAAAAAAAATCACTTCACTGACTTCAATACCTAAATAAGGCCCAGAAGCCCAGCTCTGAAAACCTTTGAAATAAATCGTGGCAGTGAACTTCAGCCCACACCCAGCTGACATCTGAACCACTGAAAAACCAGTCCAATTACAGCCCAGCTCAGCAGCAAGACAAGGCAGCTGTAAGAATGCATTCGCCTCTTGCTATCACATCCAAACCATGTGAAGTGGAAGTCAGCAGCCCTTCAATCAGAAGAAGGCAGGCAGCACTTGCAGCCCGCAGCAAGTCAGAGACGCAGCTAAAACTTCAGCCTTAAAACTAAAAAGTTTGGTCTTACCTGGGGGTCACCTTTGCTGAAGAGCACAAATTGCAAGAATAGTGTTATGTCACCTGCAGGCTGTGACAAGTTTTGATGCATTATCAGTCAGTTCAAAAGACGGATTAAGAGGTGTTATCAGTGGAGCACAGCTACAGCAGCAGCCTGCCCCAGCTCAGCCACAGGCCCATGCGACTCTAAGCTGCCTTCCCACCTCAGATCGGGATGTAACAGGGTGATGTTAAGAGTTCATCCTTCTGCTGTTTGCCAGTTAAACAAAGATTCCCTTTGATTTTCAATTACTTAAAGTTTTCAAATAGACTGAAGCAACTGGCTAGCAACAGATTTTATAAGCAACATCATGCCATTAATACACTGACTAAAACAATAAAATAAGTACAAGAAAGCATCTAGGTTTGGCTACTAAGAGAAAATGTTCCTGCAGCAACATTTGCAAAGTACTTTATTTCTTCTCCTTCGGAACTGATGCAGCCCTTCAGGAGCTGTAAGATTCAGAAAGCCACACCACATCACAGTTGTTTTCCTATTAGCGCGCCCCATGCCGAGAACAGCAGCGGTTATCACCCCTGTGGAATGTGCTCTGCCTGTGTTAGATTCGCTTTGACCTCCAGCATGGGTCGAAAGATGTCAGTTTCTGGAGAACTCTGTGGCTATTGTGTCACCCAAGCAGAAAATGCTGCCTTGTGCCTCAGAGAAGGCCCAGGAGCCTTTTAAAACACACTCGTGTAAAGCAGAGGAATTTCTGTGTCTTCCCTCTTGCTGTGTCGCTCTACAGCTGGCTAAGCAAAAGGTCTTGCAGGATATTTCTTGGGCATTTTCCTAGCCCTGACAGGAGTATCATAGTTCCATTCAGTTCTTTACTAACCTCCCTTCAAACCCACCAGAAATGAGGTGCACATAGAGGTGCTGCAAAATCTGCCACGTTGCATCTAGTGATGACTCCAATCCAGCTTTGCAGTGCCCAAATCCTAACCCTTAAGGACAAAATGCCACTTCAAAGAAACCAGGATTCACATCCAAAAACATGCCCAAAAAGTACTTGAAGTGAAAAGATCTGCACACGGTTTTTCTTTGCTCAGCACCACAAATTACACCAGCCCCAGCAGTTTCTGGTCCAACTCTGCAACACTTACTATTCCCACAAACAAACCTCTGTCACAACACCCAGATCAGTCAAATAACTGCAGTGAATCTCTTAAAGACCCAAAAGCCCAAGAGTGCAGGAGTACAAAGCCACCATCATGCTCATCCTCATCTCATGTCTGCAAGAAGACAGACAGGGGAGTGTCTGCGCCGGGAACGCCCCTGTAGGAAGGCGGATTAACTTAACTCACTGATGATATAAATATCATTATCTGCAATTCAATCAAACAGCAATCAAGGCCTGTTTATTAGTGTGTTTTTAAAAGGCATTTAGAGCATAGGTTGGGCACTTATTGAATTTAACTAATAAATAAGATTACAAGAATCAAATCACTGCTCTCAGAAAACAGCACTTTCTGTGGCAAGGAGAGATTTACAATCATTACCGATTTTAAAAGGAATGGAAAGATAAAAGGAAAACATCAGCAAAAAAAGGGGCAACAAGCCATTTATTTTTAACTTTTTAAGAGGATTTGCTATCAGTGTTTAAACATCACACAGGACCCCAGGATGGTATTATTTCTCACTGCAGATGTGTGCCACAGGACTGGTCTCCTCAGCCTCCAAAACTGCTTCTAATATTCTTCTTGTTTGGACTGTAATTTGATCCACACCTTCAATTCATGTTTTGTTCATGTATACCTTTTATGCTGGATGACTTTACTTGTCTTCATCACCTTCCAAGTCAGAAGGGAAACATTTTTAAAAGCTGTGGCATTACTCAAGCTGTGAGGTGGGCGACTCAAGAGAAGCAACATCTTAAAACATTCTGCACAGGGGCAAGTAAAAAGTCAATAAGGAAATACCATAGTTAGGCTGTTTTTAACTTGCTGAAAGTGTGAGACAGCTGTTCATTTCCTGATCACTCATGTGGAAATGGTAAAAAATAATTAAGAGCAATGAATAATCACCAAATCAAAGCATATATTAAATAAGCAAACTTGCTTTCTAGCCTCAAATCTAGCATGCAAATGAGAAGTGGTATTCAAAAGTTTAGTCTTTAGATAATTAAAAAGGGTACATTAGAAGACAAGAAAGATCCGGTTTATGGCTGCATCATGGTAGAACATCAGCAACAGGAGCTTTGGGAACAGTTGGAGCCACATGGTCAAGGCTGGAATAAAACACAGAGAATTACTTTAAAGTCAGAAATAAATAGTGTATGAAAATAGAAAGTGTACACGGGAAAAGCAAATTCTCCCCTTTGCTCATATCCTATCCTGAGTAAACGTCACTGCTGCTTCTGAGCTGGCTGTGTTGTGGTGACAGCAAGGGGATGTGGGGTCCTGACTGGCCCGTGAAGGCTTGTGCTCTGTTTCCTGTCCTCCACACAGTTTGATTGGTTTTTGGGCTGTCCAGGAGGGCATTAAAACTGCAGATTAGGAAAATACATCACCCCTCTTTGGTAATGAGGTGTGCAGTCCATCTGGGAAGAGGCAGCCAAGCTGCTCAGAGGAAGCAGTTTGCCATAGCACCAGGGAGGCACATTGCTGGAGCGAATGAAATGAGCGGGGCAAACAATGCCAGGAAGCTCCATTCGATGCCCCCCTCCCTTTTTCCTCATGCCCAATGCAGTTCTTTATAAACGTTCAGGTCTGCCATAGGGCATTGGTGCTCACCAGCCCCTGAGCTGCCAGCTCGTCTCTGTCCAAAGGATGCCTGATCCCGCCCTCCCTGTGCAGGCAGCTCCTGGCTCCAAAGGGCTCTGCTGAAATGCAGCAGCAGCTCCCCCCCACCATCTGCTCCACCACAGTGCCTCCAGCCTGCTCCTCTCTTCAGCCCCCTCAAAAACCTACTTCTCAGTCACACGGAAAATGGGTATTTCTCCTCTGTATTGTCCCAGGAGTGCAAGGGAGCATCTGACAGGAAAAGCAGAGAGAACTGGGATCGTTCCACACGGAGTGGATCTTACCCATTTTTATAAATGGATGGGAGGAGGAAAGGACAGAGCCAGACTCTTCTCCATGGTGTCTAGAGAAAGACAGGCAATGTCTTCCAAATACAGCAAAACACAGCAAATAGCATTTACACATAAGAAACTTTTACATAAGGGTGATAGATCACAGCAATAGGACACCTAAAAACATGAACTCTCCTCATCCTTGGAGATATTCCAAACCCAACTGGACATGATCCTGGGCAACCTGCTCCAATTTACCCTCCTTTGAGCAGGGAGGTTGGATGAGATGATCTCCAGAGACCTCTTCCAACATCAAATACTCTTCTACTTGAATGGAATCTCATTACAAGAAAATAAAAAAATAATAATTTTTTAAAAGCCCTCAAACTCTATCTTAGTGATAGGAAAACAAAAACGCAATTCACCAGACATCCCTTTTTTCAGGATATTTTTTTTGGAACAGATGCATTTTACTGCACGCTTGGGAAGTTTTCTGGAACAGCCACAAAAGCTGTCTTTCCAAGCACATGATTAGAAAGCCAGATATTAACCCAAATGCTTCCTACTTGAAAACTTATGACCAACGTGTTCTAGGCAGATGAGACTGGGGAAAAAAGGTTCTTCCAAACTTTGGGATGAAACTTTCCAAGTTTAGGTTTGCATCCACTTTTTGGCATTTGAACCTCGTTTAAGTACTGAGTCCAAAGGACAGTTTTCTAAATATCCATCATTTGGCTAAATCCCCACCAGGAGCCCACAATGATAAGGAAGAAAATGAGATTCCCATCTTGAAGCAGCAACTACTCTCATACCTACTGCTATTGTAAAACACGCTGACAGTCTGGTCTTTAAAATGAAGCAGAAGTTGGTGCTAACCCAAATTTATGTTTAAATCTCAGATAGCTCTTACACATCAACATTTCTGTGAATGAGGCAATAGTTGTATTGCAGAGAGATGTGGCTAAGGAAAATAACTCAAATTTTCTGCCTGACTTCGACCAAGTCCAAGGACCTCTTAATAAACTGAGAGCAATATTTAATTTCTCTCTGCCTCCTCTCACTTTGAGAAACAGAGACTTTTCATTCTTATCATCAGGGTGGCACAAAAGACCAGGGAGAACTACACGGGAAATCATACAGCAAAGTTTTGAGTGATGTCACTACACAGAAACATTTTTATCTGGAAAAGGGAATGAGGAATCCCAGCACCAGCCCAAGTTCACTTCAGTGAATTCCAAAAATATTTGTATAATTTTTAACACATTTTGAAGAACAGCTGCTACAAAGAAGAAGATTGTGCAGATGTGTTTGCATAGAAAGGAGGTTATTTTGAAAGACTTTGAGCTCTTTAAAAAAGTAAGCCAAATATTTTTAAATGCTCCATATTCAGATGGTTCCAGCAAGCTCCTTAACTTCTCCCAGGATATGGCAGCTGAAGACCTGAGACCCAGGTTCTCATTACCTCATCGCGTGAGTTTTACTCTTTTGTTAAAGTCAGGGTGCAAGAATATGCTTAAATAACTGAGAGGTCTGTAGGAAATATGGAAAGATATATTTCCATGTACTGAAATGAAGCATTGGTAAAACATTTAATGAATCAATTATATTTCAAAATGGACTTCTGTTTTGTTTTACATTTCCTTCCCTTGTAAACGGTGTGCCAACTCCAATACTTCACTCGATAAATGACTGCTAAATGAGTGCAAAGTTACAGGCATGTTGGTCTCTATGACAGGCCATACATAATCACCATAGAAATATATAATTACACCTGTCAACCTCATCTCATGCAATTGATTCAATAACTAACAATGTCAGCAGCAGGCTAAGCTTAGAGGTCTCACTGTGTGAAAATACTCATACATGGCTAAACATCTTGGTATTTTAATTGCCTGTCATAGTGCCAAGGTTCCTATAGTGTACCTATCTCCACAGCAACAGGCTGGAATGAGTAAAGCACATTTAATAACTGCAAAAAGGTGAGTTTATAAGCTTGCAGTTATTTACAGCTCTCATAGACAATGCAGGGTATTCTGAAGACAGCTGGAGATGTAGCTGCATTTGAGAGAACAAGTTCAATTCGTGAAAAAAGAACTTCTTCTCTGAGTGGATGGTGTGTGCACACTGCGAAATGAAACTCATAAATCTGAGAATTGTTTCTAATTACAGCTACTGGAGAGGTCAGCTCCTGCCTGGAAGTGTACACACGCCCGCTCTGACAGGACGTTTAATCTCAACACACCAGGAATGGCTGTGCAAAACCAGCTTCTTACAGGCTCCTAAGGACTTAATCATGACATGTTTGTCCATCTAATATTCTAAATTACTTGCAAGCTACGCTGCACTGAAAGGCTCTGATGTGCCCAAACGCTAACCCCCCTGAACTCGAGGGCCGGGCTCGCAGCCCTCGGCAGCAGCCGGAGCTGCAGCCCCTGTCTGGCACTCTGTGCTAATTGCACATGAACATGACAAGGGCAAAGTCTTTGTGGCCTGAACTTTTAACAGTGGCAGAGCAAGACCAAACAGACTGGGTCAGAGAGAGGTACTGAGACAGTCCCACGAGGAGGTGAAACACAAACAGATACTGGGAGCTGATGGGAAAGAGAATGAACTCTTCAGGAAATAGATGTGAGGCAACAAAATAATCTGGCTGGAAAAAAGAAATAATGTGGAAAATGAGAAGGTAAACAGGTGGAAGAACTGCTCCACACATTGGCAATGGGCAGTTCTGGAGGCTTCCACGCTCTAGGACTTTAAAATCAGCATTGCAATGTGAATTCTGTTCACATTTTCCCTAGCACAGAAAAGGCTTCACCTGTATGAAATTTCTATGTGAAAAGTTAAATTGCTTTCAAACAGTTTGTAAGCTCAAATATGAATGGACAAAAAGTAAACAGTATCACTGAGGAAATCCTTCTACTCACCAGAAAAGCAGCAGAACACAAATGGGTGAGACTGCACAGACATTTAATTGAAATAAAGTGACACATCTCTACAACCTTACTTACTCTGCAGACTTGTCAGGCTATATCCTGCCCCTCTGATGATTGGGCCTCTTCAATTCTTCTGTGTTTTGGCTGAGTTCAGCTTTTTTTCTTAAATATCACCGTGAACTGGAACCCTTAAACAAAAGAAAAAAGGTGCAACTCCAAAGTCACTATAGAAAAAAGAAAAGGCAGTGGTAGTTTTCACCTACAAACAAATACTTTTCAGTCAAATGATCAAGAAGAGCATAGCACGACAGAAAGATGAGCCCTGACTTATTCCTGCATGGTTTGATGTTGAATGAACACAGGAAGGGGATGGAGGGCAGATGTTAAAGCCTATGAATACAGAACACAGGAAAAAAGAAAAATAAAAAACACTTTACCTTCTTCCTTTAATTTACTGTAAATAAAACACCTCCAAATGGAAAACAGCTAAGTGGCAAACACCATTTTTAAAAGGGGGTTATTATGGAACTCACCTCCAAAGACAGGATTTTATACAACAAAAGAGAAATTAAACCCTGTAAAGACCAGCAAAACCTCCTGTTTTCCAACTTAGGTCTGAAAAGGAGAATAAGCCTGGTAGTGCCAGGCAGAGAAGCCTTTCTGTTGAAAACTGGAGCAGCAGAGCATTTATTCAATAGCAACTTTCAATGGCCAGATTGAAGTGGGATTTCTCACATGAATCTTAAAACTCTGAGACATTTTTAGACCTTTTGGAAGGAGATTCTTTCTGCACCAGTCTGGACCAGAACTGCCAGCAGGCCCCATAAAGGCACCCTACCCCGAGCAGCTGCTGTCGCCCAAAGCAAGCGGGTCTGTTCAGAGGAGAGCCGGTGGGAGCCACGGGGGGGGCTGAGGTGCAGAGCCCTCCAGGACAGGTGTCCCGCGGGCAGAGGTCACCTGGCCGAGCAGAGGAGCCACGGTGCTGCCAGCGCCCAGGCTGCCGAGGGTGACGCGGGGTTGTGTCCCGCTTCCCAGCGCGCCCAGGAACCTCCCTACGCACAGGACAAACCTGCCGCGGAAAAACCCGCACCCAAGTTGCTCCCGCTGCCTTTGCTGGAAATAGCACTGAAGTGAGAAAAACAAACCTCAGCACAAACCAACCCGTGGTGCCTGTGCATGCAAAGGATGCGGAAATACAGAGTTTCAGCTGGCATAAATCAGCACCGCCCTGCTGGAGGAAACAGCCGCTGTGCTGATTGTCACTGCTGAGGAGTGAGCCTGTAACACAGGCACAACCCAGAGGCAGGCACACGCTGCCCTCCCTGAATTTCAGGGTAGGTGCAGTTGCCATCACACACTGGCCAAGCTTTCTTGGAGCTGCTCCAGAACATCAATCTAACATGTTTTCAAGCTTATCCTTGGAGAGCTCAGCTGGCCAGAAGACTTCCCAAAGGATGTATTTTCTACATCCTTTCAAACAGAGAGGCCAGAATAAGAATCAGCTCAAAGAATTTTACAAAGTCTTTTATACTCATTGTAGTACTTGAGAAACAGGAAGGGTATCACAGCTCTCAGTGGTCCACAGTATAGATGATCCACAAAGTTACATTCTAAAAGCCTTTCATCCACACAGAGTTACTGTCTTCTCTACCCATTCATCCCCACAAAACTCCAAAGCAAGGACACTTCATAAAACCTGTATATTTTTTCATATCAGCGTTTGCAAGGGAAGGTCTGCAAATTTGTAAGTACTGCTTTTCTGATCGACTTAGTTTATTTTTGGTTTTGCTAATTAGGCTCATTTTTTCCTTGCAGCCAAAGGAAAGCAAAAGGAATAGATATTGCTCCTTTATAAACAATGAAAATATCAAAAAACTGAAGTTCAAAATAATGATTATTAGAATCCCTTTCAAGTAAAACATTTTTCTGAGGATAATTACACATTTCAAACACTGTTCAGAGAGCAGTTTAAGCCCGTAAGTGAATAGCTGAATGAAGCAAAGCCCAAAGCTCCCCTCGCACAGAGG
Organism: Machaerirhynchus nigripectus; assembly: GCA_013397975.1. Classification (NCBI taxonomy): domain Eukaryota; kingdom Metazoa; phylum Chordata; class Aves; order Passeriformes; family Dicruridae; genus Machaerirhynchus; species Machaerirhynchus nigripectus. Next base: position 411,183 of record VZRQ01010602.1, on the reverse strand, counting down.
GCTGCAGTGTGTGGGGTGGCAGCAGCTCAGGGAAGGGTGCTGCCTGCCACATCCTCGGCAGGGTGAGGCAGATCAGCTGTCCGATTTCCAGGAGCACAAAGCCAGGTTACACCGGCCAAGGATCAGCCCCAATAGCTGCAGCTGAATTTTCAAGCCTCAGACAAGGCCTAATTCAACTCCCATTAAAGTCACTAAAAGCCTCCCATTGATTACAGCAGCGGCTGGATCAGGGCCATACTGATGTTTACTAGGAGCCAGATACAAGGTCTGATTACTTTATACTGTTACACATCAGATCCTTATTCACTCCATTATTTACGGGCTTGCAAACAAGCACGAAATTCTGATCACACAGTCATACAGGCTTCATTTGCATCCTTGATTGGCATGATGAGAGCTCAGAGAAGGGTTTGAATATGTATTACACAGAGCAGCAGTGCACAAAACCTGCAGGATGCAGTAAAGCAATCAGGCAGCATAAAGAAATTGAAATGGAATTCCTTGGAGAAAGGGATCATTAAGTGCTTAACAAGCATCACTCCGTTATATCTGTTTTAGTGATGTTAGCATAATTTTAATTGTTACCATCCAATCTGTTTTGATAGCTTTGGAGTTATCAAGATGCTAAATATTTTATGGTGACATTTGAACAATCAGGAAGATTAGCAGCAATGCCCTCTACCCGGTAGCCCAGTGCCTGTGAATAGACAAAAAGGGGGATCTATTTTCTGTGTGGAACAAAGACAAGACAGAAAGAACAACACAATTAAATATTAAACAGAAGTAATTACATAGGCAGCTAAGTAATAACTCAAACACTCTGTATTTTATTATGCATTTCCAACTAGCCAATTAAATTATACAATATTGTGAATGTGCCTGGCACGTCCTGCTGCCTGGCAGGTCATTTAGCCAAGTTTTACTTCTGGTATAGAGATTCTTACTAAAATTTATACTGAGCCAAGGAAGCATGCAAGATAGAGGGTTCCACTTTGTCCTAGGCTGACAAAAAGCTGTTGTCCCTTCTAAGAAGTCTAAACATCCTGGAGTTCCACTAACGCTAATGGGTTGCCAGGTGCAGTTTCAGAGCCATTTAAGGTGATACCTTAAGATAGGACATGTGTGGCAATCTGCAGCCTCAGCATCACACCCACAAGGTCATGGAGCCAGAACAAGGAGCAGCAGTCCCTGCCTGCTGAGACACGTTTTAGATCCAGGGGTCATGCAGCCAGTGCACGCCAGGCACGAAGTACAACAGAGGATGTGAGCTACATGGAACTTACACGCTTTAAAACTACACACCTGCTAGAAGTGTTTGCTGAGTCAGGGCCAGACAGGCTGGTTGCAAGTGATCCGTAATTAAATGCAAACTAGCGCTCCCAGCAGAACAGTAGCAAGTAGTAATAGCTAAATATTATCCAGAAGAGAGGCAAAGGACATGATTATTGCCAAATGAAATATGGCAACGCTAGGGCTTTAATATGCTTGTAAAAAAAGCTTGCAGAATCTGTGGTAGAATAAGACTGAGACTTCCATCTGGATAAATAAGGATGCAGGCTGAAATCTGACATGATTTCAACTTCTTCAGGGAAAAAACTCAGAACCTAGCAGCATATACTGCCCTGCAGTCAAATGATACTGCTCTCTAACAATTTCCACCGTAATAGCTCATCTCTCTCTGATGAAACTGTAACTATTTTTTAGTTATTCAACTCATGCTCATAAACGGGTATTTGAAAATAATCTCTCTCAGGAAAAATTGTATTCGTTACCTATGAGGAGAAAGAATAAGCTCGAGATTTGGGGTTAATCTGATTAGTCCGGACATTGTAAGAATCAGGATGGTGGGGCTTAGAAGTGCCCTGTTAAATCAGGGTCACACCAAGATACCAGAGGATCTGGGTTTGTTAAGCTCATCAAGGTCAGGCGCTGGCCTTTGTAGCCAGAGTCACACAAAGCCCACAGCCCCTCTGCGGGGGCTGTCACAGGCACTGCACAGGTAAAGGCCAGACACTCCAAGTCTGGTCAGTCAGCAGCAACTTTGCTGCTGATACCGAAAGCTCAGAAGCTGCCAGCTCAGTACTCATCAGGGAAGAGACTTCCCACCTGACTGCAAGTTTCATGCTAACTTGAAAACAGGAATCACAAAAGGTCCACGATGCAAGGGCAAAGGTTCAGGGAGAGCTGCTGGTCCACACATTCCCTGTGATTCTTAAAGGGAAATCTCTTCTACTGAGCAAATGTAGCAGCTCCTGTCCTTCCTTCAGATGGAGCCCCCAGAAGGACATCAAGGGACTCTGCTGCAGTGACAGAACTTGCCCTGGAGACCGGCACTGCACCTCTCCACTGGTGGTGGGGCCCCTGAGGAAAGAAACTATCAAATGCTATGAAGGTTGTCACTAAGATTTTCCTTTTTTTCAAGCTCAGGCAGTGATGTTTCTTTCTTTTACAGTCACAGGTCAAAGTTCTGATACCTGCTGCCAAAGGGAGGAGGGCAGCGTGATGAGGTAGTCCCTGGTAAATCCATCTGTGAGACAACACTGTTTTCCAGCTCACTGTGGGTATCTTCAGGAAATGTATTGTAGGAGTTTTCAGGCAGTTTCACAGGCATTGACACTGGGCACTGGACCAACACCAAAACACCAGTCAGTGTCTGACTTACAGGGCTTGGTTCCCTCAAGAACATGTGCTAAACACGTTACTTACAAATAACTGGATTCAAAAGGGTAGCAACAGCTTCATAACCAAACAGAGCTTTAGAATAATTAATAATTAAGAAAAATATTTTTTAAATTATGCTGATGCACTACAAGAGGACTCCTCTTTGAACACCTAAGGAGAAAATTAACTAGTAATAGGGCATCTTCCTTGATCCATCTAAAGCAGTTCTGAGCTGCAGCCCTGGCAGCAAACTGGAAGCACCAACAGCCTTGACACTGAGTGGAACTTTCAGCAGTATTTTTGTGCATTTTCAGTGACAAGAATAAAATCTTTCAAGGGCTGACATACAATAATCCAGTGGAACATCAGGGTTGAAGATGAAGGATTTGGGATGCCACCCATAGTAGTAAAGTCCAGAGCTCTGAGAGAAGAGGTGTTTAGGCTCAGCTCCTGCAAATCCCACCCAAGGGGCCTTCAGACAGCACGGCCTGAGAAGAACAGGTCTGTAGGGGAAGACTCTACCACAAGCATTTTCTCAGTGGCTCTCACAGCGAACCCTGACTGTGCTGAGCACGTGGCACCTGCCTGACATTTTTCCTGACGTATTCCTGCACGTAGAAGGAGAACCCAAGGGCTGTGCAGAAGACCATACTGCCACTCCAGGACAAGGAGTGCAATATTTGCTGTCTGCATCAGCAAGAGAAACTCAGGACCTAAAACTGCTTTCTGGATGTCTGGGTATTTTAGAAGCTTTTTCTTGAGTCATATTTCTTATAACAATTTTGCAGCTACTCCAAATCACAAACACTTGAGCCAAATCTCAAGAGTGCCATTCAAAAAATGAAACCTCTTTAATCTTTTCAGGGAGAGAATCAACTTAAGTGGTTAATAAACTCATCATTTGAGATGAAACTGGTGAATATGTGTATCCTGAGAAAGCTTCAGAGCAAAGATGCTAGCTAGAAAGAAAAAAACCAAAAGAGTGAAATTATCCAGTCTTGGTGTTAAAAGCCTGAAACATTTTAAAGATTAAATAAGTATTTGATGTTACTATTTTTAGCAAAAGAAAAACAGCATTGTCCCTATTAGACATTTCAATTTACTTAAAATAATTGTGCCTCAGTAGCTTACAAAGGAGTGATTACATACAATGTGACAATTGTATTACTTACTACCCTTGACATCACTTCAGTGAGGGTCATTCTAGTTAAATATTTCATTTGCTATAATGTCCATCTTCATCAAGTTATTTCTGAAGCAATCTGAAAAATCTTCAAATCTTTGTTTCTTTGTCTTTGTAAAAAGAGGGCCCTGTTCATTGTTCCCTTTAATACTCAGCAAATTGCTGGAGCAATTCACAAAACCCTTAAAAGAAAAGGGCATGCAAGAGAAATTCAAAGTAACTCATTGAAAACATCCTTTTCTCACTTTCTTAGTCCTTTCCACTGTCAAACACCCTAAGTCCAGTCTCTGTCAGAGAGGCAAAGATGCTTTATTAACAGTACCCTCATAAATATTCTGCATTTGAAGGAATGAGATGGGTACTTGACATTTAAATGTTTCTTACAACTTCATTTATAAGCAATTCTCTGATCCCAAAGCATGCCTCCATAGTTACACATGAAAAAATTGCAGCCTTCTTGTACTGCTCCATACGTGTCTTATCACCAGAGACACATCCCCATTTTCTGGAACCCAGCGTGAGCTGAGCTCTGTTTGCTGGACCAGAACCAGCGGGACAACACCGATGAGAAGGACACGTCACTAAGCTTTAGTGGCTACAACGTACCTACAGAGCTTCACCACAGAGGCAGGTTTATGTCCTGGTCAGACTGTGGAGAGCTGTAAATTATGACATTCATGGAGTGCTGGGGAGTGGAGGAAGTGTTACAGTGAAGTCACAGACAGGCCACCTCCTCTCCACTCTCAGTTTGACCTGCACTGCTACTTGCAGAAGCTGAGGAGAGAGAGGAAAATTCAGAAGGTTCCCCAACCTGCAGAGGTGTCTCCAGACCAGCAGAGCAAGAACATTTCCAGGTCAAAAGCAAGAGCTCCAAAGCCAGCGGCTTTTCAGCCAGTTACAACCAGAGGTTTGTACATGTACCAGAGGCAGATAGTGATCCCTACAAAACCTGAATTCTCATTAGCACTCCCATTACTTTCCCTGTAAATTGGAGGTCTTCTTAAGTACCCTGAGACAAACAAAAAAAGAATAATTTTTTAAATGCACTGCATTAGTATTAATTGGTTGTTATCATTATCATTAACAGTACTATGTATCTTCATATGGTAAATATTACCTCCCGCTTCTCACATCAGCATGAAATAAGCCCCAGTATGGAAATGTCATTCTGCAGATCTCAGCACAGGCAGGCTGACCTCAGTTCTCAGGAATTAATGCACAGCTTTAAAGAAAGTTACACCAGAAGCATATATTACTTTATGGGTTTCTCTGTAAAATAACCTATCCCTCTTTGAGGCATGATTTAAAGACAGAGCCTGCAGGACATAAATCACAGCTGCTAAAAATACAAACCCCTTTAGGACATCACTCCTTAATGGCAGCAAAAATCTTCACAGGAAAAGACACCTGCCCCAGTGACAGAGAATAATCACCTTCTCCAAAGCACGTGTTGGATGCCTGCTGGAGTTAGCAGGTTCACAGTGCCAAGTTTCCTTTGGAAGAGAAGTTTCAAAATGCAAACCAAAAACCTGCATTTCCTCTCAAAAAAAAAAAAAATACATCTACTCTTCAAAAGGGTGAGGTGTATTATAAAAAAAAAGTGCACAAAGGTCTCGCACAACTTCCTGGGAAAGGCTGCCCCATTCTTGCACCCCAATTACCAATGCCATCAAACCAGGACAACATGCAGCTCAAACCAGAGAGCAGATTTGGCACCAGCGTTCTCCTCCCCTCCAACCTGACCTGAGTCACACAGGGCTCTGCTCTGTACAGGGCATTCACCTTACAGACAAATATTCACCTTTCAGTTACCTGGCCTTGAACTCTTCCAGGGATGGGTCAGCCACAGCGTCTCAGGCCAGCATGTTCCAGTGCCTCATCACAGTTTTAAACTTTCCCTTCCCTTGCCCTTTACTGAAAGGCTCTAAATTCCAAAATAATGCTCCAATTCTTGCAGAGAAAAAAAAAAAAATCACATCATCCAGGAAAAAAGAAGAGTCTCAGTTTGATGTGAAGCCAGATTATCCCTGACCAAGGCTGGCCCACCACTGCAGAACCTTGTGCCTGGAGCCAGACAGCTCTGAGGATGAAAGGCACGAATCTGCAAGGGAAGCTACTTGCAACACCTAGCTTGGACCATGAAATGACATTCCTTTCCCTACCAATTTTCTCACCCATTTGGCAAATGTTGCATTAGTGGATGTTCATGGACTCCGTAAAATGGGTGGCTTTTTCCATATATTTTTGGTGCTTTTGTGTGGGTTATTCTGGTTTTGCTTCATTTTTGCAATTAAACTGCTTGATTTCAGAAGTCCTTTGCACACAAACTGCAGCAGAGATAAAGTTAGCCCACAACAACCACATGAGGCAAAATAAAAAACAAACAAATAAATAAAAGCTAATGGTATTTCGATTTACAAGCCAGAAGCGAGAAGGATGTTGGGAATGCTTGGGAAAACATAAATAAAGTTAACAACAGTCATCCAAAAATGTGTGTCTCAGAAAAAATACCCTGAAGATATTATTAAAATATTCTGGATAATAGGTAACCATCAGGTTTTGCCCAGGAGCAGCACTAATCCTGGCACATATCCTGCCCTCAACCATCCCAGAGGACATTCCTCCTGTGCACAGAGCCAGTACAGCCACAAAACTTCCTCTGGAAATGCTAGCCAGGTCCCAGCAGCAGTGAAGTTCTCCTGTCAGCAGGGCTCCTTCAGTTGGGCGCAGTACCAGGCTGACAAAGCTCTCCTGCTGCACAATCCCACTCTGGTCTGATTGCCATCGTTTCACAAATCCATGCAGCATGGGCCGGGAAGGGGCCTGACATAAGCAAATGGAGCCAAGCCCTGGATGGGGAATTGTCCCAGAAAGCACCCGTGCCAGACACTGTACAATCCTGCGCCAGATGCTTCTCAGAAATGTTATCCTAGTGGCACAATTCACCTCATTTCCATGTCTCCTTTCAGATCTCACACTTCTTACAAAGTCTGCAGAACAAGGCAGATGCCTTTCAGGTATGTCAGGGACTTCGTTTGCCTTGTGGAAGCTTCCCCCTGACTGCTGACCACTCACACGTGTCCGAAAGGAGACCTTGCCCCCTTTTATACAGGATAAGGAGGGAAAAGAGCCTCACGTGAGAAATAATTCCTTATGCATGCATTCCTTCTCCTGCCAACATCCCAGCTATACCAGTCTCATTTTCCCTTGGACTAGGCAATAAAGACAATTGAAATTTTCAACCTAATCTTGATCTCAGACTGCCAAAATGCCTAATATTGAAACTGGCCACAAATTAACTCCCCCCATATCTTCTCTCCACCCTTTCCAAGTAAGTCTTAATTTCTCCCCTCCTCCTCATAAAAAAACCACCAATATTTTTCAGCAACATCTATGACTTCAGAACTAGTTTAAAGGCCTCTTTAATTTTTGGTTTTATTTCACGTGTCTTGAGGAAAGAGCCTTCAAATAGTCACATTCCCCACAGACCTGCTGTGCTGCATTTATTCACTCACCATGTTTTGAACATACAAGAAAGGAATAAAAAGGAGGGAGAAAAGATGGGAGGTGGTTGTTGGAACAACATCTGCTACATCTAGGAGCAGAGAGCATGTGCACAGAAATTAGGATCAGATACACACATTCAGCAGCCAAATATGTAAGTATGGAAAAATCATCACAATTTCACAAGTTAGGATTCCCCTGCACTTTCATGCCTTATTATTGTTACCTAACTAGATGGGATCTCTCCAAGGAACAGGCCCAGAATGCACCAACATTGGGATTAGGGACAAAAGCCTACTTTGCTTGCAGCAGTGCAGTCCAGTACCTGGCAGTATCACAAGCACAGCTCACAAAACGTGTATGAGCACCCCACCTAGGCTAAGGGCTGGAGACAGCCTGAGTGACCTTTCTACAGCACTTCCCTTGCAAAATAAAATGTGACAACATCCTCACTGGAAACCGCAGTGCCCGGTACCCCTACCCAGATAGCAGAGCACAGACAGCAGCCTATCCCAGACACCTTCAGCAGCCACTGAAACACATAGAGCGCTTTAAAGCACTTAAGACTGCTGCCCCTTGAGACACGACTGCCACTCTAAAGCCCAACACTTCAGCTCAAGTTCACATCATTCCCTAAGAAATGTATCTAGCCTACAGCAGAGAGCTACCAAAGAGAAGTGTTTTTAGCCATTCCCTGCTCCCACGCTCCCTCCTCAAATTAAAAGGCTGTGGCAAACATGGAATACAAACAAATTCCCTGTGTTCAGTGGCACACACCACATTTCTGTCCATTATTAGATGTGACAAACACGAGAGGGGGCAGAGCAAAGGGCAGGACACTTAGCGATCTTGTCATACAAAACTTCTCAAACATGCTCAGAGCAGTGTGGGATTACTCAAGGCTTCCCATGCGGTGGGTCAGGAACACCAGACGTGCAGCAAAACAGCTTCCTGGGAAACCTAGACAGAGAAAGAGGAAAAAACAGCCCTGTACACATCCTTTCAGGCACCTGGCATCAGTGTGTCTTTCAGGAACTGTTCACCACTTTGTCTCCTTAACTATGACCGTGTTACACTAAAACCAACCAGAGAGATTTTGTCAGGTGCAGAAAGAGGTCAGGCTCATGCCAAGAATTTGGGGACAGAAAAACCTCGAGTTTTCCCAGTCTTCTCCATCACATGTTCAAGATAAGAAAACACTGCTGGCACATCCCATTAACGTCCTGGTCCCCAGGGCAAACTGCAAGAGGGTTTGTGCTGGGGCATGTCAGCCCTCAGAAAACAGAAAGCATAGTCTGACAAAACGTAATCCCTGAAGCACTACACTGCATGCAGCATCTGCCTCTCCCAAACTGCCCTTTCTAGAAATGCTACCCCAGGGCTGGTAAGTACATGGAAATGAAGACTTTGCCATTCAAGAGGAAGGGAAGGCAGGCTCTTGCCTATCCCAAGCACACATGGTTTCTCCTTTCCTCCTTCTCTTTGAGACCCAGGTAACCACCTCACACTGTGCCGATGTGCCATTGTTTATTTTTCAAGCATCTTCAGAGAGCAGCTTTCCCATGTGGCAGCTTCCCACCACGGGCTCTGTTCTCATGCAGACAGAAGGCTGCACTGCTGCTGCCTTTTTGATCTGGAGGCAGAGGTGAGGGGGCTAGGAGGAGGGGGATGCAGTGGGAATTCCTCCACCCTAATGCTATTGGTTTGCTTTTCAAGATGCTCAGCAGCACTGCACGAGACAATCCTGTGCAGCAGAGGTTCTCTTTAAGATGATATCCTCATTTTCTTCGGTGACCTTTATTCCCGTGTTTGCTTTCCTCCGAGGGTGACTGCAGCTGTAACCGATCCGGGGCATCCCCACCCCCGCGGCTCCTTTGTACCGGCTCGCAGATCAGCACCTCCCTCCTCCAGCTGTTTCTCCTGCGAGCAGATGTTAAATACAGTGCACGGGGTGAAAACCCCTGGCACAGTCAGGTTTGTGGGAGCAACTGCCCTCTTCCATGTCGTTCTTGCAACTTGCTTAACCTCAGCCAAAGGAACGAATGAGGGTGCAGGGTGGCATGGCTCTCCTCATGAGCATTGTCCCCTTTGCTCCCTTGCTGGCACCTACTTCCTCCCAGCTACGCCTTTTCCACTAGTTCCATCCCGTTGGCAGAGCCCAAAAAACAATAACAGGGATATTGAAATGGCTTTCTACCAGAGAAACAGCAGCAGCAGTGGCTGTCAAAAGAAAATCTACTCAAATTTTTCAAAGGGATTAGGAGAAAGCGAAGATAATCCAGCCACCAGCTGTAGAAGTGAGGGACAGGAGAGGAGACTCAGGTGACCAGCATGCCTTACATGCTCCAGGAGAAGTCAACACATTTCACCTACATTTGCTCCCCCGCACAGCAAAGGGCTGACGGCTGCTGGGATGCATGCCTTAGACTCAGCCCGTCCACACTGGGACTGTGCTTTCAGATCAGAGGAGGAAGAGATCTTTGTAAATGCTGTGAGACAGAGCCGGACCTGAGGTCTTCCAGTTGCCTTCTGGAGATGACACTAGGGTAGCCCATGAGGAAGAAGAGTCAAACAGAGGCTTGGACTTCAAGCATACAGGATGGAATCACCTCAAGATTTGTACCCCAAGAATTTTTATATCACCACAAAAATTTTTATCATATTAAACATGAATTTCTACAACACTGATCAAGATTAGTACTAGTTTACAAACTGGTTTCCCCTCATGGCTTCAAGTCCTCAAAATTTATATTTTTTCCCACGAATTTTCAAATGCTCAATATTTTCTTCGCAGATATTTCTAGAAAATTCACCACTAGCTCAGCATTTCCTATTAAATTATCATTGTGGTCATCCTTAGCAACTTTAACTTATGGAAACCGGTCAAACCACAAAAACTGACACCTACAGTTGTGCTGTATATAGATACCCAAGCAAACAGGAGCCCACACCAAGCCATGTGTGGGAGGAAGTGGCCAGAGATGTTCGCAGACATTATCGCCTCTTTTAGAAACCAAGCAGGGATCTAAATAGATCCAACAAATGCAGCTGAAGATCTTTGTGGCTTTACATGGGAATTTTGTGGTCATCAAAGCTTCAGATTAGCATTTCAAGGGGAAAGCAAAGTTATTATTATAGTTTGTTACTAATTTGCAAACAGCCCATTTCCCACCGTACGTATTAAGGGTATCCTGAAGACTTCTGCAGCCTCAAGAGGAATAAAAACCTACCAATAATATGGGCAGATTTACATGTAAAACTCAGAGAAAATCATGTTTTCAAACACCATATTAAAACCAATCAGAAATCAGGCTCCCACCCAGCCCAAACGTTGGGGGGCAGAAAAGACCAATTCAGCTACACTTTACACTCAAGTGACCCAAAGGATGCTCTGTGAAAAGGCCTCCTTGTAGCAGCAGCACTGCACACTCCTGCAGTTCATCCCAAGCCTTGCAGCAGCTGCTGCTTCCAGGAAGCCTCAGAACCTGCAGGCACGTGACTCACCCAAATCTAGGCTCTGTACAAAAAAAGAATGCGTACCATAAAAACAAGTTCCCAATTCTCAGTTGCAAATAAAACCTTGAAATGGACAACACAGATGGACCTAAAAGCTCATAAACATGACAACACATACAGCAATTTTTAAAAATATTAAAAAACCCCATCCTCATGAACTTTCTGAGGTATAACTCATTAATTTTGAGCACTTAAGGCAGGCAAAGATGCACAACAAGTAGTTCTCAGAATTCCCAAGTCACAAATACCACTTGGACTCAACCAGAAAACGGCTGCTTTTCAGCATCCACCTTTCCACAACTCATTCCCACTTCTGTTAAGTGCTGGTTGCTGGCAGTGTAGGCCCTGGTACAGGTCTCTGGGTGAGGTATTCCCAGCAGGTATGGCAGCTCTCCATGTCATGCATCCCAGCCCTTTCCCTGGAGAAGGAAAAGAGCCAGCCATTCACATAAGAAAGCAGGGATTTATCAGGGAGCAAGACTGGGAAAGCCCAGCTGAAGTCAGTAATACCATGGTTCTGAATTTTTCAAAATGCAGCCACCCTTGGGGGAGCCCCACAGACTCCTCACAGCAAGTTTGATGAATAAGAGGAAGAGTTGATAAAGGTCTGTTTTACGTAGAGTTTCTGCTCCCCAACATGTCCCTAGCCTACATTCTGTGTTTTCAAACAAAATCCCTTTTGTGCTTTCCCCCTGCTGCCCCTCCTGCATGGAAGAGCTCCCAGCAGCCACCTACAAAGTGCCTTCGTTGTTTGTCTTCAAGCCAGCCTTCAAAGCCTCCTGAACCATCATGCAAACAAACAGCTTGTCATCACTTAAATCACTGCTTTCCTGAGAGAGATCCACAGACCAACCTTCTTATCAGCCCCTTACACACGCCTATCTGTGACCCCTTGTCTTGGGCTCACTTTGGAAGTGGTCTGAGGACAAAACCATTTTGTTTTGTTTCAGTGCATTCCCTGACATCCTGGACCACAACTAAGACTCTCTGGCCTCACAAAGCAAGTAATAATTCTAAGAAAATGAACCCATTAAGAGTTAACCCGAATGCATGAAGGTTCTCTGCATGTGTTATTAATTGGAACTCAGAAACTTTCTTAATTTCTTTTATTTTCACAAACACACTGTAGTTCCCCAACTGATACATGACATGACTTCACGGAATCATAGAATGGTTTAGGTTGGAAGAAACTTTAAAGATCATCTCGTTCCAGCCCCCTGCCGTGGGCAGGGACACCTTCCACTGTCCCAGGCTGCGCCGAGCTCCATCCAGCCTGGCCTTGAACACTCACAGGGATGGGGCAGCTGCAGCTGCTCTGGGCACCCTGTGCCAGGGCCTCCCCACCCTCACAGGGAGGGATTTCTCCCCAGTATCCCATCTTACCCAGCCCTCTGGCAGTGGGAAGCCATTTCCTCTTTCCCTGTCACTTGCCTTCCAAAAAGTCCCTCTCCAGATCTTCTGTAGCCACTTTAGGCACTGCAAGAGGCTCTAAGGTCTCCCTGGAGCCTTCTCTTCTCCAGGCTCAACAATCCCAGCTCTCTCAGGAGCTGGGACAGATTACCAAGACCTTTCTAAAAGAAATGGAACGAAATAAATCTGGAATCACAAAAATGAACCATCTGAGCCAAATACTATACACAAGTGAACTAGCACTGAGCTAGCACCAGCTGCTTATTTATACCGATCTGTCTGCAGGAGCAGGACATGGCTGCAAAAAAAATCCATGTTTTGTTTTGTCACCTACCATGAAAAATTTTGCTTGCAGGGACTTAGTTCATTATTTTCCTAACCACTCATGAGACCTAGTCCCACCTCTCAGCAGATTCATCTTCAGTCTTACAGAACTCTGTTTACTCCTCAGCGGAGCAATTCATCCACCTGTGAAGCAGGGACCATACATCGGTCATGGCTGTTAGGAAGGTTAAGTTCATCTCCATTTGGGATATATTATTTGATGACAAAACAACTGGAGGGAAAAAACGCCACTGACCTTCTCCCTGGTTTTTCTTTTCAAGTGGCGGCAGGAAGATCTCAAAGTTTGTAAGAGTCATTAGACACTATCATGGTATGTAGAACTAATAATGATGAGCAGCTTAAAATATATTCTATTCCATCAGCTCAGAAAAAAACACATTATGATAAAAAAATTACAGCAAAGTGAAAAAATATCATCATCAAAAGAAACCATGAGGCTCCCACATGGAGAGAAGCACACACTGGAGATATCATTTATCTCCTAAAGTTATGGCTAATGTAGAATAAAGCTGACATGCAAATTCACATGCTTGCAGTTCTTTTAAAAGACAACTTGTTTCTTGGAGGTATCATAATAGTTTGGGATCCTGCAGTTGCCATGGCAATACTGCTGCATCCAACAACAAAGTATTGTGTGTAGTTAGATAAATCTGCTTAAGTTATATCTGCCCCAAGTTCCCAATGCTACACCAAGTTATTAGGCATCCTTAAAAATAAAGGAATGTAAATTGAAGAAACATGTTTCAACACTGAACAACGGTGAGTAGAAAACACTTTCTCCATAAACATTGCCTTTCAGGGCATGGCCATCATGTACCTTTGCTAGATTTCTTGTGTCAAATTCTTATGACACTATTGCCAAACACATATAATTTATTCAAATAAACCAAGGTGATGTTAGGATGACATCTCAGTACAGTAACACAACTGCATGATCTCTGTGCATGTTTTAATGTTAGTCTGGGAGCACAACAGCCTTTTCCTCTGACATTTGGTATGCATTTGCTGCAAAAAAAAAAACAACTTTAATATAAAATAAAATGCCCTGAGATGCACCACTTTATCATTCTACGTCTTTCATCTCCTGCCTCCAAGAGCCACAACATTCCATGGAAAGCAGACTCCCATTATCGCACCCCAGCCATACAGCAAATGCACAGTGCCCTCCACGTAAATAATCTCACTAAGGGCCTCCATTTCCTTTTCCATCCCATTGCTTTTCATAAAGGACTTCCTGCAAAAATCCTGTATTCATTTGCATACTACAGGAAGAAGCTCTAACACACTTCGTAAGTGCTTCATTTGCTCCAGTTGCTCGCTTTATCTCAGCAGGGATAACCAGCACATGAGCCAAGAGCCTTTCCCAGTCTAGAGGTATCTGCCAGCAACCAACTGACATTTTCTTCAGTTTAAAAAATTACCTGGTTCTTTGTGGCAATACCTAAGCACAGATATATTCTGAGAAGTTAGCAACAGAAAACCAAGCTGTTTCACAAAGGCAAAACAACAGACTCAGGAATTACTAAGGAGTGAGGCTTGGAGACTGAAACAAGAATCATAATCTCTGCAAAACTACTGAGGTTTGAACGCTTAGTTCATTAAAGCAGAGGAAGCCAAGCCATCATTTCTGATTTCCCCACCAATTCCTTTTGTATTTTGTAGTTAAGAGAAGCAACATCATTCACCACTGGGGTTTCTGATAGCCTAAAATCATCTGCACTAACAACACCTGGACAGGGTAGAGTCACAGGCAGTGACACTGCAGACATGAGGAAGGAGGACTCGTGGTCCCCAGGGGCGATGGCACCCTACTGCTCCTGGTCACGGGCCCAGGGGAGAGAGCAGAGCCTCAGCTGCCCCCTCCCGAAGGGATGCGCAGCCACGTGGCACCAACGGCAGCGCTCACAAACACACACGTGCACAAAAGCAAACGCTCTGCACTTCTCAGATTTAAATTAAATGGCTTCAAAATTTGTGGAAGAGCAAGAGAACCCTTCTGGGTTCCCTTCAACGTACGGTATTATTTGAGTATATTTGACTGTTTGAGTACATTTTCTTTGGAGCAGGTGGCTTCTTTATGCACCAGGACTTTAGCTGTAGGAGCCGAAGGAGGATCCGGGAATTGTATTGAAGACATCTTTCCCCACTTAACGCAGCGTCCCCAGAGAGCAGAGAGCAGCTGGAGCCTGTGGGGGCTGAGCCCAGCAGTGAGCCCTGCCCTCCCGGCGGCACAGGCTCCCCCTGGCACATCCCGGGGCGAGTGCTGCAGTGCTCCCTCTGACACACACAGTGGAGAGGAGCTTCACCTTTTACTGCTCTTCCACCGACAGCACAGAACAAGATGAAAGAGTTGGGTTTATTTTTACATTTTTATGACTTTTCCCACCCCTTTGCTACCACGCTGGCGGCATCTCCCACCCCCAGCACCGTGCCCTGGCTGACCCCACTGGGATGCCTATGCCCAGGAGGGCAGAGATACAGTTGCTATGGCAACACTACCTCCAAATTTTCTGGCCTCCATGCATGTAACATATTAACCTTATCATTTAATTGCCAGATGAATTTCAGGGTGGCACACAGGAAATTATTTTTAAGTAGATTTGCAGAGGAATCATTCTGACAGGCAGCATTTCTGCACATCAGGGCTGTTCTCCTCATTACCCCACCACCTGACCCACAGTGCAGAGAAAGGTCCTTTCTCCCTCCACCAGCCAAAATCCTCACAGGGAGCCTCTGCTAAAGCCTCCTGCTTTCTGCTGCCTCACAATCCCGTCCGAAGCAGGGACCACCCTTTCTCTGTGGTCAGTTGGAGGCACCAGGCAGGGACAGGGTGGGCTCACACTGTCACCCAAGTCCAGCCAGGAGGAGCCTCTCTCAGGATCACATCCTACATGAAATAAATCCCACGGCACACAGGGCCTGCCCTGCTTAGCCCAAGGGTGCTTCCTCAAAAATCTGTTATTGCAGAGAGCTCCCATAACAGGCTGGCAAAGTAAAAAAACCAAGTTCTTCTTCCTACTTAAGGCTGCCAAGGAAGGAGAGCTGGGACCTGCCCCCTTCAGTTCCCCATAAAGCTGCATAAAACCAGCCTCAGGAGCACCTCACCCCCTCCCACCACAGCCACCGGTCAGAGCTACTGCCCAAAACCACGGTGAGAGCAAACAAACCACACACCTCCTGTTGATCCCAAACCTCCTGAAGCACGTGACCCCACCAAAAACTTCTTGTTTTCAACACGCCTCCTCTGTATAGAGCTTCAGAGATTAAACACCTACCCAGACCCCAGGGAGTACTGTGCAGAATTCCTTGGGCTTGTGGACTTTTAAACCTGAAAATTGATTTTGTTGGCTCTGTAATTTTCTTGACCATTTGCAGAAGTGAGAATCAACCACTTAGCTTTTTTTTTTCACCTCAGCCACTTATTATGAGCACATGGGGGAAGGAGAGAAGTGGGAGGAATCTATTTTATTTGTTGACCACTTTAACTTGTTTATTCTAGAAAATAGCATCCGAATGCTTTTTCCAAGAAAACAGCATGACACTGCCTACCATCAGCAGCAGGTATGGAGAGCTTCTCTGCTCAAGAACTTTCCATGGGCTCGCAGGAAGTCCAGCTTCTGCCAGGAAAGGAACCTGAACCAATATGAGAACAAGAATATGTGAGTTTATTCACAGTTACTGTGACCAGTAACTCCTCACTGAACCATTTATGTCTGCACAGTTAATGCAGTATTACATAAAAAGCATTTCAATTCATTGCTTCTCAACATTCCCAATTTTGAAATTAAATGTATTGCTGAATACTATTGTTGTGTACATAAAAATCCACATGTTCAACAAAAATTATCATTCAAGAAACAGCATCAACTTCTACCTTCCCAATAACATCTACAGACAAGGCTGAGAATCCTCTATGAAAAATAAACATCTCAAGTGTGTTGAAGGCAGGCCACACCAGCTTAGAATGTTCCAGGTGCAAAGGTGACTCAACAGCTCTCTTTGGACACTGCCAGTTTTATTCTGAAGGAAACAGAGGACCAAATGGCAGAAGACAAAATGTGTAAACTGGTTAAATTTGGCTGCCTCTGTTTCCATTGTGCATCCACCATCACAGTAAGTATTTCCTACTTCTGGATGTTCTGGACAATAAATATTTGCAGGAAGGTCATTAGGGCAATGCAAATCCTGACAGAAGGGTTGTGTATCACCCCTCAGCCAGCAGCACCCCACAGGGGGATGGATCGAGCACTACACGGGACACGTGAGACAGGCACGGGTGAATTCCCAGCACTCAGGTCTGTTAAGTCATACCTGCTGTACAAATTGTCTTGGGTACCAGCACGAGGGCAAGGCAGCTGTGTGCACACCCCTCCTTCTCTGAAATCATGCTCAAAAGGGCACGAGACAGAAGCAGCTGCAGTCAAGAGAAAAGCCCAAACTCACCAAGTAGGAACTAACTGTCCCAGCTAACAAACCCGCCCTCAGCTCCCTACACACAGCTCACAGACCAAACAGTATCACACAGCTTTCACTGGGCAGGGATATCTAACAGCGAGCTGAATGTCTGTGGTAGAAATGCTGCAGAGAAGTAGAGTGAATTCAACAGTTCTCCATAAAAACAAAAGCTTCCGTCATTTGCACCCCAGATAAGAAGCTGCAGTTACTCAGCAGTAAAAAAGGGGGAGTGGGAGAGTGGGAGAAATGCAGCAGCCAGGTCTGGGCTCCAGTCACCGTGAGCTGTGAAGCAAGGAGCAAGAGATGCAGCATTGTGCTTCCAGATCCATTTACACAGGCCATGGGTTGGGTGAGTGAGAGGAACCTGGGCAGGCCGATAGCCTGGCATCACCCATTCTATAAAAAGCAGAGCCTGAATGAGCAAAGAAACGTAAGGAATACAGCTCCCTGCATTGGCTGTGCCCCAGCTTCCCCAGGAAGAATTAGCAGTAGAAAAAGACCACTGTGCCCAACAGCCCTGCCTGCTCTGTTTCTCCTTGTCTCTCCTCTGTCACCACATCCTTCTACCTCGCCACCCAGCCACTCCTAACACCTCTGGCTGTCTCTCGAGCCCATTTATACACCCTGCTGCTGTGCCCTTGCTTGGCAGCCTCTCTGCTGACTGCACTCAGACACAGCTTGTGGTGGGCACTTGGCCTCCCCAGCCATGCACTTGCACCGATCCCAGCTCAGGAAGTCACTTGAGCATGACCAAGTGGAACCAGCTCACACCCAGAAGGGAACACAGGAGGGAGGGAAGGAAAGTGCCACGATTTCCATGGGGCACTTCCCTTCTGTGGGTCACTGCTGAGGCAGACACTATTCAGCAGAGCCCCCAGCAGGACTGGGGCCCTCCCTTCCACAAATCTTCATGGTCAAAATGTTCCAAACGCTTTGTTTCAAGTCTCTCTCACCCTTTGCCCCATGCGGAGACATGATCATAATCCTCTTTGTCCACCACCCTCCTTGTGCATCAGTGTTATGAGATGTCCACTTCTACCATGAACCTGCTCCAGGAAATATCCTTCCTAAAACCCACATGGCCCACAAGGAGAACCCTCTGGAGCTGACCTCAGAAAAAACTTAAGGCACTGAACACAGCTCTGCCTCCTTGCAGGGACTGCAGTTGTGATGTGTGCTCTTTCCTTGTGGTTATACCCACTAACCTGTTAGCCTGTTTTACAGCAGCCATGTAATAGCCTGACCACCACAAGGATTTCTCTCTAATATCCTCTAAATCCTCTCACACCTGCCTCCTGCTAAAATACTCCCCATCCATGCAGAGACACACACTCCCTCTGTCCAGTCTTACTGCTGCAGTCATTTGCACAAAAAGACTTCAGCTACCTGCAAAATTAGAGAAATAGGCACTCAGTCCTGTTTTAAATAATGAAATATAGATTGCCCAAAACCCCCACATTTGAATGACAGTCTGAACAGTACTCACTTGTTTCTCAGCCAGCCACTGCCTCCTCATCTGTAAAATGGGGCAATGGCACTTCTTGCATCTGAGCCACAGTGTTTGCAAACATTAAGAAACGACTCTGCAGAAGCCAAAAGGGAGTACTCTATTTGCATGCAAATTCATGTAAAAAATTAATCCTCACGTGGTTCCAAAAACATGATGCATACAAATATATTACTGCAAGCCTAAGAAATTTAGCTTTAGAAATGCAGCCAACTGTTTTCTACACTGACTGGGTGGAGGAGGGGAGAATCTGACAATGCACCTTCCTTTATTTAACTGTTAACTCTTTATTCTAAATCTAATATTGATCCTTAATTTTCCATCGGCGTTTTGACTGCAAGAGAGCAGGGGACAAACAGGAGTGGCAAAGACAATCCATTTATTTCACCCTTTCTTCACTCCTGGGGTCAGCTACTCCCTCTCTGAATCAGTGCTAGACCTGCTTGAATAGCTGAGAATGAACCTTCCACAAAGTGTGGATTTACTTTTACTAAATCCTCTAAGTATTAAAGCTCTTCACACCATTTGGTCTTGAAGGGATGCAAGAGCGAGGTGTGGACACCAGTGACAATAAAGCACCATCTGGCAAAGTGAACTCCAGGCAAACAATGACAAGCACAAGTGAAAAGAATTGCAATGATTTCCACAAACATGTGAAATACTATAAACTGTGTGACTTAGCAGCTTCCTCATCCCCACAAGTAAATAAACATGTCTGCAGAAGGCTGTTTGGTTCTGTCTTTTATACGAGCTGAGAATACACAGAGACTACCCTATTTGCATTTTGCCTTTAAAAAATATATGCAGATTTGTGAGCAAGGGGGAAAAAAGGGCGAGAAAGAAAGAAAAAATGAGAACTAACCAGACTTCACTTTTTCTTGGTTCTTTACTGTCAGGGTGATGTACTGGAAGTCTTTATTTCTTTCAGCTTGGGCCCCTCAGTAGTTCATTCTCCTTCCAGCCTGTTCTCATGCCTTTCTTATCACCTGCTGAGGCCTTGATCATGGACAGAGCAGACAAGCAGCAGGGGACAATTAGAGAGGAGTTCAGACTTTGATCATTTGACCATATGTGAATACAACAGCTGACCACATGTTTTAAAAGACAACTAACTTAAAAGTATTAAAAAAATCACAAAGCAGGCATAGATACTTAAATTTACATTTTAATTATCTTGCACAATGGTGCATTCAACTTTGCAGAATATTGAATTTTTCTTCCTAAATGTACACATGTACACATCTCCAAAAGGAAAATCAGCATTTCTCTGCTTCTCTGGAGTCTAAATAAGCATACTCTCACTAAAATACATATTTGGATGATTTAAAACACAAACAAACATATCTATCTAGGAATCTGCAGTTTTTACTGACAGATAAATTCACAAATAATTTCTGTCCTGCAGACCACCCAATTTAAATAGAATAACACTATTACTTTACCTCTAAAAATCCCATGTATTTAATAGTACACAGACACACGACCCTGCAGTACTTACACAAGCAATTTTTTTTCCAGAACCTCTCTTTTAGCCTTTAAAACTTAATACAGAAATACAACATGATTTAAAAGCTCAGCTGTTGTAGGGACTTGGTTCTTATTGCTCATCTGCCTACTTTTTCTTTAAAAAAAAATGGAAAAAAAAATCTTCATTTACTCAGCTGTTCAATTTTTGCTAAATCTTTAAGTCATCAAAGCAAAGAGTCCAGTTGTGAGCAGTTTAACTGCAATCTGCTGACCCCAGTTACTTGGGAAAAATCATTGTTGGAAATTTTTGTATACAATAGAAGAGTTATCATCATTTGTGAGGATACAACATCCACTTATCTTCTGCACCTACCAGATAATTAACATATTCATGGAATGGCTATTTACTCTCGAACAGGAGGATAATAGAAAAATAACACTAATTGTTTTGGCGGCAGTTTGTTTAAGAGTTATCTGAGGCAACAAATGTTTCTTTTGTAGTTGTGGAAAGGCAGAAATGCTCCTTTCTGTAAACACTTCTGTCTTCAGCTTTCCTTTCCCCCTGAAATTTGGATACTACCAAGAAAAAACTGTGGAATCAGTGAAAGGAGAAGGATTTAAAAATTAAACTGTAGTTAGTTTTCTTTGGATAGCAATTGTTTGCATATTTTTATTATAATGGAAACCACAGAGTATGAAAACGTTTTGGAAAATGATGTGTTTTGCAGAGTACAAGAAGGGCTGTACCACATGCTGACTGAACAAAACAATGGTACTAATGGGGCATGAAGGGTGTGTACAAAATATTTTAAGAGGCTCAGGCTATTCCAGCACACAGTCTTATTTTTTGCTTCTCTGACCGGACTATAAAACGTCTCCTCGTTGGCCCAGGCCTGCCCCTAACGAGGACAGAGGGCTGAGCGCTGGCAGCAGTCAGCCCGCGCCTCGCTGCCGCAGCCGGACAGCAGCGGTGACCGCCGTCAGCGGGGCTGGGGGCTCCAGCCCCAGGAGCCCTGCTCGGCCACGCCCAGGCTG
>VZRQ01010602.1:355964-386040 GCA_013397975.1 Machaerirhynchus nigripectus | reverse complement strand
AAAAAAAAAAAAAAAAAAAGAAGGAGATCTGAAGTCACTGAAATTGATATGGATGCAAAGCAGAGAAAGCTTTTTCTAGGAGAACTAATCTTCCCTTTTGCTCATCTCAAAGAGACCAATGCAGCAAAGCCAAAATCCCCATACATCCACACAGGATGATGGAGTAGTTTAGGAACCAGAGAACCCAGAGTTTTTGTCTGCAGATGCTGCCTGCAGGGACTCAAGGGAATCAGCTCTCAGCCCTGTCCAAAATCTACCAAAACTAACGTTAACATGCAAGCTTAGGGCAACTGAAGTTTTAAAACATTTGACAGTATGACCAAATCTCACATACCCACAAATCACCATGAATTTCCTGAAAACTACATCTACCTGTGCTCTGCCTCCAAACTTTCACTCTGTTCTGATTTTTTTTTTTTGGTTGGTGTTTGTTCTTTGTTTTGTTTTTAACTTTTAGAAGAACACTAAAGCACATAAAAGTCCTCTAAAAAACTGAAACTTGTGGGGAAGGAAAAAAATAATCAGTGCATTACAAAAATTATAATCCCAACAGCCACCTGGATGTGCTGAACTGCCTGGGATGATTTCAGGTGGGGGCACAGGACTTTATCCAAGTACTTCCACCACACCGACCAAATCATGACTGATCATTTTTAGAGCAGGTTTTAAACACACCATGGGTCTTTCATGGTCTTTACCTCACTTCTATTCCTGTATTAAATCTTTTCCTGGGCTGCAAAGCTAAGTTCTGATTTGCAGAGTGAGCACAGAGTGAGCACCCTATTTTCATGCATCACACTAAACTGTTTCCCCCACACTCATAAATACAGCTAAAATCTGTTGCACTCCTGTTATTTCCAGCATTTCTGCAATGTAAAAATCATCTGAGGTAAAAGAAAACACAGTAGCAAAATCAGCAGCTAACATTACTTTTTGAAACATAACAAATCAAATATTTCACCTAGACTTAGCCAAAAAAGATTTAGCAAAAAAAAAAAGAGAAACCCCATTCAGTTGCTTAAGCCTCAGGAGACATTTATGCTGTTAAAACAATGCCTTCACTGCCTAGGGAATCATGGAATGGTTTGGGTTGGAAAGGACCTTAAAGATCATCTAGTGCCAAGTCCCTGCCACAGGCAGGGACACCTTGCACTATCCCAGGGTGCTCCAAGCCCCATCCAGCCTGGCCTGGGACACTGCCAGGGATCCAGGGGCAGCCACAGCTGCTCTGGGCACCCTGTGCCAGGGCCTGCCCACCCTCACAGGGAAGAATTTCTTCCTAATATCTAATCTAAATATACCCTTTCAGCTTAAGGCCACTGAGCATTGAGTTTTTGCAAAGAGAAAGGACTGCCAGCTAGAGAGGAGCCCTTTGACCAACAAACCAGTCCAGGGCACCAACTGGAAGGGCTTTAGTGGTTTAAGAGAAAAGGACACTCGACCCTTTTGGAGCTGGTCTTTCATTATTTATGCTGAAAGTGAGAATGCAGTGTGCTGGGAGGGAGAGCCCCACCCCATCCCAGATCTAAACCTGACATTTCTGCTCTGTGGGATTTTGCTTAACTACATCTGCACCTCCTTGAATGCAGTCACACAGCAAACCAGAGGCTGTAGTGAAGATCACTGGACTAAACCTTTTTGCTTTCCGTCCCATGGAAGGGATCACTGAAAGAAGGTAAGAAAACATCTGTAAAACCACTGTATGAAAACATCTCTCGCCCTCTTGTTGTAGTGGGATGTGATTCAGTAGCTCTTGGAAGTTTTGGTTCAGCTTTTCTCTCCCCCTCAAGTCCAGGAAGGCTGTGCCCACTGGAAATCACCCCCAGCACTGTCTGCACCCTGCACACAACACCCAGACTGAAGGCAAGCAGTGCTAAAGGCACACAGGGTACCCTGGCATGCTGCAGCTGCATCCTGAGGCAGCCACACTGAGTCAAGGGCTGGTCCAGCTAATTCAGCTGGTCCCTGATCAAGACGTGGGCTCATACAGAGCTCATTTCCCTTTGTTTGTCCTCCCAGGCCCAACAGCAGCACACAATGAAAGGGCACAGCCCCAACAGGGTCAAGTGAGCCAAGACAATAAGGAGAATGAGACAAACAGAGATTTCCCCTCTGTGGCGTTACTCTTGATTTTTCAAGCATCCACAGTTACAGGAAATTTACTATAAATTTGAGGAGAAATTGAAACTTGGCTCTTTTCCCTACGTTTGCATTTTAAAAAGAGAGGGGGAAGAAAGAGAGAGGAAAAAACCCCCACCTTTTGGTATTTGTTCTTTGCTGGTTTCATACTTCAGAAACCTAAACTAAAAATAACAGGGCTAATCAGAGCTGTCAGACTGCCACCATCACATCTTTCCAGCTCCTCCGAGTGACACTCTGACAAGAAACTTCTGGTACTGTCCAAAGGAAAAACCAAGGCAGAAGTTGAAAACACAGCTGAATCTGAGACAACTGGAAACCTAGCACAGCAGTAGATGTCTGAGAGCAGAGATGCCACTCGAGGTGAGCAGATCCCTGCGCCAGTGTCCCCCCAGCCAGAGCCGGGAGAGGCTTTCTGTGGCCAGGCCACCGCTAGAGGAGGTCAGAGTGCCACAGAGAGAAGGGGGTGACGCTTCCCAAAGCTTTGGGAGACAAATTACAGCCTAAATTATCACAAATAGATTTGCACTCCCTTTTTACCATTTATATTTTCGTAACTGAGGAGTCTCCTCAATTTTAATGAGTTTCGGTAGAAGCTGGGGGAAATGACATGACACACACACACACCCAAGATATCTTCAAATTTTATTTAAAACCCAAGGGATCCTAAACCCATAGACATCACGTCTAGTCATCGCTAACAATGCTAAATTATGATGATTCAGAGAATTTTAGCTGCAGACATCAAGCAGCTGCAAGACAGAGTTACCTATTTTTCTTTTTAAACAAAAGCTGAAAGTTTCCATCCCTTCTATTCCTTTTATAATCCCCACAGAAAGCCTTCAAAATATGAGCTGAATACAAAATAAAAGTTGACAAACCAAGACAGCAGGACAGCCTTCAAAAGGACTCCAATTGAAAAGTAAAAGATAATCTTCCCATTTTTAAGACCATCTCATCATTTTGTGTGGACCCAGTTGCTAATATTCAAGGGTACAGGACTGCTTATTTTGTGGGCAAGTTTCTGGCTTTGGCAGAACAGACAAAAAACTATCATTGGAAAAGATAGCAGGAGTGCAGACCTCAGCCAGTTTCAGACTGTGGCTGCAGTTCCAGAGCCGTGACTTGTTTACCTATGGAGCATTCTTAGATCCTTAAAGGAGCAGAATGGTTTCTAAAGGCTTCAAGCCTACCTCTCTGAGAAGTACATCTGACTGTATCCCCCTTCATATGGTGATATGCTGGAATTCCAACTCCTAGCCACGCTTTGAGCATGCCAGAATCCAAGCTCCCATCACCCTGAACGACTCAAAGGCACAAGGCTCACCGTTGCTGCAGCGTGGAGCTCTGCTGTGAGGACAACTGATGGTTTCATTCTCTGCAGGAGATGCTTGGATGGAGTTCCTGAATAAGGGCTACTGCAAGATGCACATCACAAAAACAGCTAGTCCTGGAGCTCTGCTGCAATCCCCAAAAAGGGAAAATTCCCATGGTAATGCCTTAAGAATTCAGCTGGAGAGAATGGGAGAACATGCATTATTAAGTAACTGTCAACAGCATGAGCAGGCACTATGCATTATGCCAGCTCCAAGTCTCATTGTTTATGTCTGTACACAAGACACACACAAACACACACAGGCATATATACATTTAGGGAGAAGTGATTTTACTTTTTGGCATTGCAATTCCTTCCACAGTATTTTTCCACTTAGGAAACTCATATATGATCTCTCTATTCCTCTTACAGAACAAGTTCTCTGTTTCAAACAAAGAACAAACAAGCGAAGTCTCTCAGTTGTGAAAGCAAGTCCCTCTGCAGCAAATGTATCAACTCCAGCCCACAGTATTAGACTGAAATTTCAGCAAAAAGCAAATAAGACACACTTACTCTGATATATAGTCTACCACAGGCACTATGCTGGGGCACTAAACAAAACAAAACGGCCAAACAAACAAACAAACAAACCCCCCAAAAAACCCAAAACCAACCAAACAAAAAAACCCCCAAACAAACAAAAAAAAAGCCAAAAAAAATCACTGATAAGACAAAAAAAATTTTTCAAAGCATTGAATTTAAAAACCATCTTAGAAAATAAGTTCTTCCCCTGCCTCCAGAGTGTTTTCTCACCTGCAGTACCAATCACAGCAGCCAGAATTAGGATGTAGCACAGCACTACTCTGGAACATGACGTTTTAACACAATGGTGGCTATTTCTGAGCTTAAAATAAACAGTACTACTTAACGGTAAAATAAACTCTACAGGCTCTTCCAAATAGCTCCATCAACTCGGATTAAATAGCATACATTTCATGTGGCAAGAGGTACACTATATTCAGTGCTGAACTTAGCTATTTTAAAAATTAATTAGGCAATTATACACATGGGGAAACTGTTCTAGTAATTTAGCTGCTTAATCAAATCCCAGGTACCAAATTATGGACCTGATCCTGCAGTTCTTATTCAAGTCAAACTCCTATTGATGTCAGTGGGAGTTTTGCCTAATTAAAGATCAGGACATACACATGTGCAAGCCTGCTTTTAAACGATGGCTTTGAATTTAGTCTTAGGAATATGAATATGGCTCTGAATCCCAAATCGTTGCCTACAAGTTTCTCACGTGAGACTTTGGGTATATTAATATATATTTTTCCTAAGTCTGGCTCAAATTAACTTCTAGGTAAAGTCTGGAGATTTAGCTAAAGAGTCTTACAAGGCCCAATGGCAAACTGACCTAGTTTTGCAATTTTTTTAAAAACCAATTAAATACTGCTGCAAAACAAGGAGCAGGTTGTAAAAATATCACCTACGAATCACACTTAGCTGCAGGAGCTGGGTTTGTGTTATTGTTCGGATCAGTGCAGTCCACACAAGGTGTCTCCAAGGGGTCAGCTGAGTATGTTCCCAAAAGGGACTGTCCCAATAAAAGGTTCTGGCTGATATGCCCAGGTCTCTGCTGAACATGCTGCAACTCAAGTAAGCGAGGAGGAGTGTTTGGGGTGGAGGAGCCAGAACAGTGTCCTCCCTTACGCTCTTCAGCCCCAACCACCAAAGAAGCCCTTGTGGAGTGCACTTCAGGCAGGAGCAGACTGGGCTCAGGGGGTCGTGCAAGAGAACTGCCTTCACCCCTGGCTGCTCATCTGGGCGTTGGTCCTGACTGCATCAAACCTGATGCCTTCGGAGCGGCTGCGCTGACATACTCTGCTGATCTTGCCTCTTCAGATGCCTTGGTGATGTGTCAAGGGGCACACACTGAAGCATCAGGGGCTAGGAAAAGGTAAACCAAAGTCAGTCAACAAGCAAGAAATCTGGTGGAGCAGAAGATTACTAAACACTGACAGTTGCTTGGTTAGCATTAGATTCTTAAAGGGAAACGTCTGTCTGTCAAAAAAACATGGGAGTGGGCATATACCCCAGATACCTTCTGCTCAATGGCAAGGAAGAGCAGCAAAACTCTTTTTCTTTTAAGCAAAATAGAAACAGCACTTTTCAGTGAGCACTGGGTTGTCTGTGCACTTGCTAAGTTCTGCCCTCAAAGCAGGAAGGACAAGACCTTGTGTGTGTCTGAAGATAGAAGGAAATCACAATTCTGTCTAATATACTGAAGCAATTGACCATGAAAAGGTTACATGTTAGGAAATAATTATCTCTAGACACAGCTACTGACAAGGTCAGTGTCCACAAGGATTATTTCCTGCTCACCCAGTGTCTGCTGCCTGGAAGGGAGGTGGGTCTCCCGACGCTCCCAACCCCACATTCCACTGATGCTAATGGCACTTGTGCACTGAGTGGCCCAGCAGCTGAAGCAGATAACCAGGAGTGAAGGGGTTAAGTGCCTGTCACAATAGAAACCTCTGGGGGCACTTGACCTTTTCACATTTTTTATTCAGGAATGAGCATTTTGTGCCTGTTGGAGGAAGTTCATCTACATTTGTCTTCATTCTTCACCCTGTTTGTGTATTGTCCCTTCCCTTCACTCAGTGCCCCAGTGTCCCATTAAGTACCAAGCAACCTCTGTTGATGAGTATGAATTTAGAGCAAAAATAGAGGGGACACAAATACTGCACATTGATCAAGTGACTTACAAGGAATTTAAACATATTCAGGGCATATGTTTCTGCCGAATAGCTTCCTACACATATAATACTCACCTGTCAGTACTGTGGCGTGAAGAGGAAGAAAATCACAGGCAGTGAGCAGAAGCACTATGCTAGCTGGAGCAACAGTCTGACAAGAGCATAAAAGATGTTTAAATACTAAAAAAAAGACTAAATCACAGCATTGACTTTCGCTAAAGAACGTGCCACAAGAGAAGGCACAGTGATACCTGCCCTTGGTCTTTCATTCAGCAATTAGACTGTGAATTCCTCTGTTCCAAGAGGGAGGGTCTGCAAACCTCTCTGGCTGCAAAGCAGTCAAGGAGGAAAAATCCAGAATGAGTTTGTCACCGTCTGTTTCATTTAGAGGCAGATACTCTAAAAAGGTGCAAGCAATATCCAAGACCCTGATCCTGCTGGGATCAAGGAGAGTTTTGCATTGGCTTAAGTAAGAGCGGGCTCTAGTCTTAGAGCACGTGTGTCCAATTTGTTAATGTTTTGGGTTCAAATAAAAAACAAATCTCAAGTCTTCCCTGCATGGGAGTTTCAACCACATTCTTCCACTGGGGGAGAGCATCAGTGCTTAGACAAGAAAGAGTTTCTGAATGATCTAAGTGAATGGTCCTGAGGAGACTGGCATTACTGTGAGCTTTGAACACAACTACAGAGGGTCTTTTATAGATGTACTCCAGAGGGGAGATCCTTAGATGGGTCCTTTAATGCCTACCCCCATATGCGATCCAGATGAAATTCTTTATCAGATGGGGCCCGGATCTTGCTCCCATTAAAAGTTCTGCCACTGAATTCAGTGGGAGCAGATCTATTTGTCTTAGATGCTTATACAGTTTCCCTTATCTCAGTGCCTCAAAATAATTACCCTTCATTCTTTTGACTCTGGGGACTACTATTTTCTCCACTTTGCACCCAGAGCACAGCCAGACCAGGCGACGTAGTTGTGTCACACACATATCCAGGTCAGGAAAGGGCCTTAACTCCAAGTATCCCAAAACTTAGACCAAAGTACTATTCCACACCTTGTCACCACCATGAAACACCTTTCTCAAGTGGAGACACAGAAGTCAGATTAGAGCAGCCAGCTTCCTTCTCTTGTTTGGACAAGGAGGAACAAAACCACGTGAGAAAACAACATTCAAGTATCTCTCACTTCTTTCTTCAAGTAAGTTTTTCCAACTTGTCTTCTGCCACTGGCCTTCCTCAGCCACTACTGCATGGATCAACAGGAGTCAGCCCTTGGCTGCTGAACTATGCTGCAGTTCTAGAAAACATCCTTCACAACTTGTACATCTCCACTGGCTGCTTTCCAGGACTTGGCAGCCCATCCCAAGATAAAAGCAGTGCTCCAATAAACCAGGAGGTATAAAACCAGCACTCTAGCAAAATTTCTGTGACCTTCAGTCCCTGTCCACTGTGTCCCAGAGGTAGCAGGTAACTGCATTGTCACCAAACTGTCCTTGAAGCACATCCACAAAAGAGCTCTTGGGAGGATTCAGTGCAGAGTAGAAGGCAGGTCTCGGACTAGAACAAGAAGTAACCGAAGACACCTCAAGCTCACACAGGAATGTTCCCCAGCAGCAAATGCTGAAAAATCCCTGAAGTGCTGCAAAACTTTCACAAAAATCCTTTCCCCATTCCCAGGGGAGAGGTGTGCTCCTCCAGCCACCACCCACTGTCAGTCTCACCCCACATCTCCAGGGATGTGTTCCAGGACAGTGCCAGCCAGCAGGGATGAGCAGCAGTACTGCAGGAAGTCGTTTGCTCCAGGGACTCTGGCACTTCAGCAGAGCCACCCCATGCCATGTAAACACACCTGCACGCAGGAGATGTCACAGCAACCTTCTGGAGAGGCAGCAGCAGCTACTTCCCTGGCAGCTTCATGGCATACCTGTCTACAAACCACCCAGCCCTTCGCTGCACCTGACAGCCGCTTAGCATCATTTAGCCCACGGCTGCTTGAGCACTAAAAATGAAAGTGTTGTAAAAGCAAAATCACCTCCCTGAATGTTTGTTATTATTTACATTTCTGTTAGCCCCAAAAGGTTTCCAACTGGGCTTTACACCAGCCAGTCCCCATGCCCCAGAGTGAAGGCTGTTAGTACCAAAGGGAACTTGGGAAACATAGGGAGAGGAGGTCTCTGGGAGCACTCAAAGGAGAACCCAGGTTCCCCATATCCAGACTAATATCCTGCCCAATAGTTCCCTCTCCATTTTCAAGAGTACTGACCCAAATACATAAATGAAAGCAAGCGTATGTTGTTTATTTCCAAGTATGAATGGCATGGTTTCCCCTGGGCTCCATGTTTCTTGGGATTATTTGAACTGGAAACCAATCAGCCTGTATTCACTATTGATTTATCTTCTAAAAATCTCTCATCCCTAAAGTAACAGTGCCTTTCCATGTCTCAGCCTGCTGTTTAGTGACACAGTAATCTAAAAGCTATTGATCACTTGGGTCTCTACAGCCATAACATATCTTTCTAAGTGCTTTCATGGAGGACTATTTGCAACACAAGTACTATAAACGGTAGGGCTGCTAACAAAATCAGCAAAGATATTAATAGAGATGTAACACGTGTGTTGTAACACAGCATGGACAAAGGCCAGTGGAGGCCAGCATCAAGAGGGAACAAGTATGGTCGTTATGAGAGAAGTTGCATTTCTCTTTGAACACCAGATGGGCCACAACCAAATTTTAGTCTAAACAGGAATCCAAGGCTGGACACAGACTGGTCAAACTACTCCCTACCCGAGCAGCAGAGTATCAGTGCTGGAGACACCAAGATGGTCTCATTCTGCTACAGCAGTTCTACTCGACTTCAGTTTATCTGTAGTTCCAACACCCTGCATAACTTCTGCTTTTCTACAACAGCAATCAGGGTTGGTGCGCCCCAGGACACAGGATCTGGAGCAAGGAAGGTGTGGGCACCTCATGGGAGAGTGCTGCTGCAGAAGGGCTGAGCACTCCAGCTCCTACTGCCTTGAAGGGGTGTTGTCAGCTGCATTTTTTTCCCACCCACCTCGACAGTCTGTATTACCAAAAACGCAAGTCCCAAGTGATCTGAAGCCAGACAGCACAGCAGCTTTACAGAGGGCCTGCCTCAGTGTCATGCAGGAGGGGCCGTGTTATTTAGATCAGGGTCTCTTTCAGCAGAAATATCAGTAAGTACATCAAGTTCACTCAGGAACGAGGTCTCCAGGGAGGACACTCCAGTGCATTGCCCCAGCTGAGACACTCTAGGAGCTACAAATTTAAACAAGAAACATGTTGCCCAACACAGAGATAAGGTGTCTGCAAGTCAATAGCTATCAGCACGTCCCACTTTACCCAGCCAAGCCACAGTGAACTGTGCCTTCCCAGTCTCCCCCAAAGAGAGCCAAGATGTGCTTATTTCACATGGCACAACTCAGCTCTCCAGCCTGGACTCTGTCCCATGTGGCAGTGTTGTCTTCGTGACCAGAACAGAACTTTTCCCCCCATAAAATGAAATCAGTCATGGGAACAGGACAGCTCTCCCTGACACTGCTAGGCAGTGAGCCTGCACACAGCCGTGCTCAGGAACACGCTTCCAGAAGCGGCTTTCAGGAAACATTTGCAACCATTTAAATTTCCCACCCAAGAAGTCTTGCACTTGTCAATTTACCTTATGCCACAGGTTTTTAATTTAGTTGTACGGGAAGAAACTTTATATGCCTCAAATTTTATATGTTAATGCCAGATGTGAACACAATAGCATGTGTTCCCTCTCTGCCTGCTGCACTGCTTGGGAAAGGATGCTGTAATGCTGCAGCCCCAAATACTCACACAGTCAACAAAACTCTTGCCCCTCTTCTTCAGCGTTTTCCCCAGTGCCCTGGGGAATTCCAACTGGCAAGTCAATCTGCTCACACATACTTACCAGACTTCTGAGCACAAAATATCCCTGGATGTAAGAGGATTAAAGACAAAAATTTGATTTTGCTAATTACAAAAGATAAGGAAACTGCTGAAGACCATGCACTATTGCAACATGAGAATGCATTCCAGCTGCTTCCATGCATGGAGAGGGTGGAGATTATTGATCCAAAAAGCTTTTAAATTAATGAAGGTGAGAGTGTTTTTTCTACTACATAGACCTGAGATGGATGAACATGGAAAGATGCAACTTCTTTCGATTATCATTGTTCTGCTTTAAAACTAGGAACTCTTTTGCACATTTTACTGTTTGGGTTTGTTTTTTCCTGAGCTTAAATTTGCAACTCTTATCAGTTATTGAAGTGTAATTCAATACACGATACACACGTTTGTCCTCCTGGACTTCCAGCACTCTTCCAAAGGCATCCTTGAGGACACGGCACACAACTCCAAACTCCATGAATGCTATGATGCGTAAGAAATAGCATTACCTGCTAATGGCATCAAAGAGTTTGCATTTGTTCAACAATAAACACTATTTTCTTGTTAGAATTGCTGACCAAACACTGCTGTCCCTGGCACGGCCATCTTCCCCCAAAGCCTGGGCCAGAGGAGATGGCCAGGCATGAACTCTGCTTCACCCAAGCCCACCTCTCATTTTCACCTTGATACCTGAAGGAAGAGCTGCCCCTGCACATTCAAGGGAAGGAAGATGTGTCCTGGGGACAGCCAGGGTGGGTGAACAGGGAGAGAAGACCTCTCTTCTGGCCTCACTCTGTCACTGGGCACTGCCTTAGCCTCCAACTTCCCACTCTACAAACTAATCAGTTTCTGAGTCCATCCTAATTGGGACACCTGCCCAGTTGGGAAGCACGTGCGTTTGCCCCAACCAGCCTGCTTTGAGCACTTGCTCAGCATTATAACCCTCAGCAAAGCAGGGGGAGAAGGGGCCCAGGGCAGCTCAGCATGGCAGTGCAGAAGCCACGATGGGGCCCATTTCAGTTCGATTTGTTGCGGCACTCTAGATGCAAGATGAAATCTGAGAGATGAAATCTGAGCAATTTCTTGCTTCTCTTCTTTCTGGACAGTTATTAACACTATAAAGAAGGCTGAACAGTGGGGCTTCCCAACTCCATTATTGTCAAGGCCTATTTCAAAGGCAGTGGCTGAAATGCCCAGTGCTGCCTTTGTTGATCCTGGGCTCAGGTCTCCATGTTCACTTCTGTCAAACCGCAAGGCTGAGCAAATTAAACGTAGGCTTTCTCTGGGGGCGTGGAGGAGGGGGAGACAGGGACGAGCACTGCCTCAGCCTATGTGCCCATTATGTTCACTCTGCTCTCAAGTTCCTTGTGTAAAACTGGGGGAAGCAGAAAAGCCACAACAGTGCCAGCTCTCCTGCCTGAAGCCCTGGCCCTGCCTTCCAAGGCACCTCTGGGAAGCCAGGCCACGGGCTGGGCCGTACGTGGGTGCTGCAGTCCGGCCAGCCTGCCTACCTGCCACCAGCCCCTCCGATCACAGAGAAACACAAAACACACGGGCTCTTTATTTTCCACCTGCAGGAGAGGGTTTCTGTGTCCCCCAGACCCGTGACAAGCTTATTACAGACCACCGTTTCAATTCGAATCAACTTGTCAAGAAAAGAAAGTGGAGAAAACGCATTAATTAAACAGCTTTACTCATGCAGAAAAGCTGCCAGCATGAGCATTTTAAATTACCTGGGCACACCTAGTGGATTTGCATTCCCTTGGCACAGCTTTGCTCTGGCCCACAAAGCACCATCCACTCCATACTTCCATCTGAGCAAGGAACAAAAGAGACTGACAGCCCAGCACCACCTTCCCTGCTTGGGGGCTAGCGCCCTGCCCTTCCCGAGGGATTTTGTGTCAGTTTATGCAGAAACCTTGCTCCTGTTAGATGCAGGGACAGGAAGTTTGGATTCCTCTATAAACTAAAGACCAAGGCAAAAAGAGGCCTTCTAGAAACAAAGGAGGTGGAGCGTGCCAGCAGGGGGGTAACTGCATGCCATTGTTAAATATTAACATAAAATAAAGCAGTAGAAATGGATGTCCATCAACAGAATTAGAAGGAACTAAGAGAGTTTAAGAACAAAAGGTTTACTTATTTAAATTACAGGAGATGAAAAACAGCTGGGAATGCAATTTATAGCACAAAGTACAAAGCTACAAGACTGCTAAATGTAATTATATTTCAAAGTACGTTTCCCCCTACATTTTAAACTAAACATGTACAATTATTTTCACTAAAATAAAACTAATGACAATGTAGCCTTTAGATGTTCCATCCCTTCCCTCAATCGCTTTCATATTCAGCTCATCCCTTTATATTAACCAAAGAGTTTGATTTCCTCAACCAAATAGAGGTCGGCCTTTCAGATAGCAGACTAAAGCTAAAGAAAACCACCATGAGCAGATCTTTATTTTTTAAAATTACCTCCTACTCTTAAATTCATGGACCTTAGATTGTACTTTCATATTTACTTTTATCACTTATTTGCACAAAGGAAGAGTGGAAAAGTAGCTGACTAATTAACTTCACTATTTGTCACTTTTGGTTTGTACATTTAGTCATGGCAGGGATGCTTAAGAGTAAAGATATTTGAAAGTATTCAAAAGTTTAAGATTTTGGTTTTTACCCTGCTTGGGAAAAAGAGCAACAGTGCCAAAGGCCAACAGGGTCCAGCATTAAGGTGAAACCTCCATCAAGGCCTGGGTTTGCAAAACCACCCTTTATTGCACTTTTTTGCAACAAAGTTCTCCAGGTGAAAAAACTTCCTTCACCTCAGACACTGGGCTGTTTCCATCTGCTTATGCAGAGCTGCTGTTTGGTTCCACTGGGCTCAGCAGCAGCAAATCCATCGCCATGGGCATCTCAATCACAGGCTCTGCAGAGCCTTATCTACTA
Organism: Machaerirhynchus nigripectus; assembly: GCA_013397975.1. Taxonomy (NCBI): domain Eukaryota; kingdom Metazoa; phylum Chordata; class Aves; order Passeriformes; family Dicruridae; genus Machaerirhynchus; species Machaerirhynchus nigripectus. The sequence continues at coordinate 372,974 of VZRQ01010602.1, read as the reverse complement.
ATTTTAATTAATTTATTTTATTAATTTTAATATCAGATGTTTCTAGCACTGAACCACACAACTGGACCCTGACCTGCAGAGCTGCCTCTTGAAGCTGCCTCTTGTGTCCCATGTGATCAGATCATTTTTTTAGCAGCCCAAGTTCAGCATAACAAAAGGTTTGTGGCCATCCAGCAGAAGTGCATCTCTCTAACAGTCGCTGCTTAAGGACAGGTAACATTCAAAAATTAGACCTCAGAGGTTTTCAGAAAAATCAAAATGCTGGCATAACCAACTTTATCCCACTATTAACTTTTCCAGCAGAAAAGAAGTTCAGGACCTTAGTCACACATCAATACATTACATATCTTAAAGTTTCCTTCTAGTAAAATTTTCATACTTAAAATATATTCAAGGGCCAAATAAAGCCTTTTTGTCTTAGTAAAAAAATAAACCTGTTTCTTTCAAAACAAAATGGCTTGCAACTCCTTGCTGTGACAAATTTTTCTTGGTTTAGGTCATCTCAAAAAAAAATTACTGTTTCAGATGCCAAATAATTGCCAAATGAAAAAATAAAAACAGTTACTTGGGCAGATCTTTTTAAAGCTAAGAACATATTTCAAGTGTTCTGGGCTGCAACAAGCCATTAGTTTTGATTCACCTAAAAAAAATTACTGATTCACCAAAAATTCACTGAAAAAACGCACCAGCCCCTGATAATGAGCTATAAAAAACACATGCACATATAAATTAGTTTATGTTCTTCTGACAACAGCCTGTACCAGATGTTTTAGAGAAAGACAAGAAGCCTTGAAGTAAACAGATGTGAGATAATCTGCCTCCCACCACGGGTGTTTTCCTAATCCCTTAAAACCTGAAGCAGAAGTTGAGCATCTTTCCAAAACCATTGCAGCAGTTTCTGTTTGCATTAGCTGTTATTAAAGACAAAGCTAGCAATGACAGCTTTTACAAGCTCTGGTTTCAGTTACTTTGCAAAAGCTTCACGCCAGGTACTTTTTGGATTCAATTTCTGCGTTCTCTTTTGATAGTTTCTGTAAGAAATATTAATGTACTTTTAAGAAAACTACTTGAGGAATATACATCATTCCACAGACATGATAACAAACTCTTGCTGACTGCCTCAAGGCACAGATAGCTTCCCAACAGAATAGTCCCTTACACTTCAGCAGAGGGATTTTGCTGGTGACAGGGATTTCTCTGTGCCTTTTACTAATTTAAAAGAAAGGGGAAAAAAAAGAAAACAAAAATCACATTTGTCCAGGATATAAACCTTTGGGGAAGAGAGAGTCAGCACAGTTCTCTCAAAACATCATGTTCACAGAGCAGACTCCAGCCTGGCTCAACAGGGGCTGAGCTGGATGTTCTCTTCCCCTGCTCCCTAAAGCAGCAGGCAGAAGAGCCAAGGCTTGAGATGTCACCACTCCCAAGATCCTGCTGCTTCTGGTACCAGCACAACATGAACAGGCTGCAGAAAATACGGACAGTGAGAACTGTATCTGGAAGAGCACAAATCAGGGAGCACTGAGCTGGAAAAGCTGGAAGCTGCTAACTGCAGATGAGGAGCTGCTGCCGGGGCCAGGACACCACCTGAAGAGGACCGAGGCATGGCCCTGGTGAGAGAGATGCAGGCAGTGGTTGCAAGAGCCACCCTGACGTGGTGAAGTCCCCCAAGGTCACAGAATGGGTTGAGTTGGAAGGGATCTTGAAGATGATCTCATTCCACCCCCCTGCCACGGGCAGGGACACCTTCCACCAGACGAGGTTGCTCAGAGCCCCCACCCAGGCTGGCCTTGGGCACTCTCAGGGATGGCGTTCTGAGGACAGCGATAGCAGCAGCGAGCGCAGGGCTTGTTACTGACACACTGAGCACAGGAGAAAGCACGAGACAGGACTGCCCCAGGGAAAAACATGAAGAAACCCAGCAAAAAGATGCCACGCTCAAACAGGCAGAGAGTGCTATGAGACCACTCTGCTGCAGGGACTGAAATGGAAACAGAGATTCCTCTGTCAACAAAACATCCCGTGTTCCTGTAAGGTCTCAGTCCTCCACAAGGCAGATCACACATGAAGGCATTTACTTGTCCTTCCATTGGTCCTATTTCAATTACAGGGAACACATACCAAAACTGTCAGGGAGCTGAAGTCTTGATTACTACAAAGTTGCAATATTTGGATGCAAGTACTTGCATCAAAGAGTAAATCTCCAAGAAAAAAAGCTTGATCACCCAAAAACTGATGCAGTGCCCTGTGTAGAGATCTTGTTTATAGACACAGTTTTACTGGCTTAACACAATGTGCCATCTTAATTGGTTCAGCCTACAAAAAGCTAAATGCTAAACAAACAACAGTTTTGTTTAAAGTAAGTCTTATTCCAGCCTATTTTAAACAGATTAAATAGAAATTTTGCTGAACCACTCCACGCTGTCTTACAGTCTGAAAGTGGAAATATACATGGAGAAAATCCACAAGCAAGACAGATTTTGCCAGCATCTTTTGGTAAAGGCCAGATGTGCAGATGCTATAAGTATTTGAACCCACAAAAACTGAAGTTAACTCCTAAAGTTTAACTGCAAGTAAGATGAGAACAACATAAAGTGATGCAAAGACACTTATTAGTGTCCTGACAGGAAAAAAAAATTAAAAAATGAAAGAAAAGAAAAAAGAAATCTAGCTCCCAGGAGATTACTGCCAGAAGAGAGGTCTTGTTAAAACATTTCTAATTTGTTGTTTTTGCAAAATGAACTATGAAGTAGTCAGTATAATAATTCCAGATATAACGTGCTCAACAAAAAGGAGAGGAGCCTTTTTTTTAAAGGAATGCATTCTCTTTCCTTTTTATTTGGTTTGTTTGAATATTAATTTGTTTTTAAAGTCAGAGTTCTACAAAAGTTTTTTTTATGGCTGAAAGTCAGAATTCACAACATGAACATATGAAAAACTCTTTAAAGGACTGGAGTCTTGCTGTATTTCCTTGCTACAGCCTGCAGCCTATACACCAGAGAGACAGCAAAAATCTCACCAAAACCAGAAATGCTTTAATAATAAATAAAAGCTTTCCTGTCATTGAAAAATATTTTCACCACAAAAAGCAATGTATTTTTAATTATAATGTTGAACATCTCTTCAACATGGGGACGCTTTCCACTGAGAGAACCCTTAGCACAGATGCACACGGCGCCACATCTGCTCGAGCACTGGGGAAACCACCAAAGGCAGCTTCATCTTCAGGCACTGCAGCACATCTGCACCTGGAGCCCCCACAACTGCGATGGGACCAGCCCAGGTAGAACAGGTACAGAGCTCAAAAAAGGTTGAATTTTATTCATTTGGACAGGGAAGCAACCGCCTTGCCCTGCCTTCCCCTTAACGTGACATTTAATCGCACGTCCTGCACAGGAGCGGGTGAGCAGCCTGGTTCCGTGTCCTGCTGAAGGACTTTCTAAGGACACAGCCAAAAGAAAGGAATAAGCTAAGGTGGGATTGACAAGGTCTGCAAGCAGGGCTGGAATGGGGACACAGCAGCCGTGGTGGGGGGGGAATGGGACACAGCAGAAACTCTCCCCCACACCGCGAGAAAGGATGCGCGGGAGGGATGAGCCCGTGCGAGCCCGGGCTGGGCCGAGCCGCGGCTTTCACCCGGCCTGAGAGCCGCCGGCGCAGCGCTGGCACAGCGCCTGTGCCAAGGAAGGTGTGACAGTGCCCATGCACAGCGCTGGCACAGCACCTGTGCCAAGGAAGGTGTGACAGTGCCTGTGCACAGCGCTGGCACAGCGCCTGTGCCAAGGAAGGTGTGGCAATGCCCATGCACAGCGCTGGCACAGTGCCCATCCCAAGGAAGGTGTGACAGTGCCCATGCACAGCGCTGGCACAGCACCTGTGCCAAGGAAGGTGTGACAGTGCCCATGCACAGCGCTGGGCAGGTGTCTGTCCCAAGGAAGGTGTGACAGTGCCCATGCACAGCGCTGGCACAGGCCCTGTGCCAAGGAAGGTGTGACAGTGCCCATGCACAGCGCTGGCACAGTGCCCATCCCAAGGAAGGTGTGACAGTGCCCATGCACAGCACTGGCACATTGCCCGTCCCAAGGAAGTTGTGACAGTGCCCATGCACAGCGCTGGCACAGCGCCTGTGCCAAGGAAGGTGTGACAGTGCCTGTGCACAGCGCTGGGCAGGTGCCCATCCCAAGGAAGGTGTGACAGTGCCCATGCACAGCACTGGCACAGCGCCTGTCCCAAGGAAGGTGTGACAGTGCCCGTCCCAAGGAAGGTGTGACAGTGCCCATGCACAGCGCTGGCACAGTGCCCGTCCCAAGGAAGGTGTGACAGTGCCCGTCCCAAGGAAGGTGTGACAGTGCCTGTCCCAAGGAAGGTGTGACAGTGCCCGTGCACGGTGCAGACCCCACCACCACTGACTGGTGCCGAGATGGCTTCTCCCAATTACTCACTACCTTTTCACATACCTTCTTTGAGTTCGGTACCTTTTTTTTTTCCCCCCCGGCTACCTATTAGAGCTTATTGCTAATTTTCCACTTTGTTGCATCAAAAAAACCCCACAAACACTGTTACAAGACCATAGCTAAGCATCTGCAACTTATAAAACATTTAAAAGCTTTACATTTAACCTATCTATTGGCAATAAAACATACTCCAACACAAATTCACTATTTGAGACAGATGTTTGAAATATGAATGAATGTTTGAATATTCAGTTTTAAATACTCATGATAAAAGAAGCTGCAGAGACATGCCATTGATCTAATACTTGTTTGCACATTCCTTAGGGCTATGCATGAAGCATAATGGGATTTCTATGTTACTAAACAACAAAAGGTGTAAAAATGCCTTTTCAGTTGCAAACTTTGTTCATTTATTCCTGTGGCAAAAGAATGCAAATCTTAAGTCATTTTTTTGTGCACTGACATCAAGTCTTTCTCACACAAAAAGTTCCTTAAAGAAACAAGAAGAAAGTTCAGAATAAAGTCATGCTTCCTCCCCCACATGTCTCTGAAAAAAAAAAAAAAGGCAAAGAAAGAAAAAAGGAAAAAAGAGGAAAGAGAAGGAAATGTCACTTAACCCAGTTGTACCTGCCAGCTAAAAGCAAAGGCTACTTAGGTGGGTGACTCTAAGCTATGAGGCGTGTATGTCGGTAATAAACATGGGTTTACAAGATCCAGGCTAAATATTTGTATGGTTGAGCCTTCAGTCTTTCGACTGCATGAATTTCTGCCCCAGCCCTGGGGTGAAGTGAAAGAACCTCTTCTCAGAAGAGGTGGCAAAACAACTCTTCATGTAGGCACATGACAGCTGGTAACTTAGAAACTAAGCAAGCAGATACTCTTTTAAAAGCAGCATTCCCTGTTAATACCTCTCGTTTTGGTCTGTTCAACCTTTTATGCGTTGATTGGGAGAGAAGCTTTTATTTTCATTATGAAATTGCAGATATTTAAAATTAATACTACAGCAGGAACTGAAAGAATGGGGTGGTGGGATGCATTTTCAAGGAGTGTAGGGAAACAGTGTTAATGTCAGAATCAATCCTTGAGCTATGAATAACTTAACTTCAAAGCTGATGCTACTGTCTGCCTGAGCACCCTATGTCTTCAAGGAAGATAAAGCCACATATGTAGTCAAACCAATGTTTAATTCAGATTACACAGAACAATACAGAATCTTGACTGGAGCCAATTAAACTAAGCTTTCACTGACTGATAAAAATGCCATTTCACGTCATTTCTGTGTACAGCAAGGAGCAGTTTGAGAGTGTTACAGTTCTGAACCACATTTACTGACCTAACACATTTTTATGCTTAACACCTCAACACCAGAATTTCAATTAAGTTGATATTCTCCACCTTTCAAAACAGAAAGAACCTTTACCTCTACCAGAAACAAACCCTCATAAGCCTATATTGACTATGTAGAAGTACAGAGAATATTTTCCAATTAAAAATACCATTTCTGTAGGAGATATTTTGGAAAATGCAAGATACTTTGCTCAGGCACTGTGCATGTGTTCAGGTGCATGTCTGCTACCACTCTTAGTACTCTCATTCAAGAAACAGAAGCAAATGCAGGCCCTGTTCTTGCCCAGGAACAGATTTTGGTTAATCTGTGATGCCTCATATGAGACAATCTGTCCAGGGCCCCACCAAACAAAGAACAAGGACAGTTGTCTCCCAGCTCATGTCCCTGTGAAACAGCACACCACGAGAAGCTGCACTCAATAGCTGAGCTGCCCAGACACAAAACATTTATGTTGACTTAGAAAAGTGTAATGAAACATTTCAGACTTCAAACTTCAGTACTGTGACTCCATTGAGTCATGTCTTTCCAGACCAACAGTTGCTGGCACTGTTGAGAGTGAACACAAAAGTATCCCAATCCAAAAACTTACAGTTAACCTCACTTAAACCTTTTGGGATCTGATTCCAAGACAGCCAAAAGTTTTATAGGTAACTGATGGGTGACTATAAAAGGATACAAATTGGCACAGCTACACAGCAAGACAGATTGATCACCATGCAGTCAGGTGGAAATGACAGCATTTGAAACCTGGAAAAAAGCCCCTTCATCCCTGCAAGGAAGAAGCCAGAAGATTACACTATTGATTATGTTCAGCTGCAAGTCTTCCACAAAGCCCTCTTGCTAAAGGGCTGGCCCCAATGCTCCTTCCCAGTTCCTTAAAGATGTATTTTCCCTGTGCCTTAAATCCCCACTTGTAAAGCAAAAGCAACTTCATCCCCACACCTTGCCCACTTTTCTATGCAATTCCAAGTTCTTCGGGCTAAAAGAAGTGCAGGTAAGGCCTCACGTTGGGGTGGTGGCCCTTTAGGAGTGACAAATACAAACAAAAACTCTATGCAGACAGTAGTGAGAGTCTGTGAGCAATCCTTGGAAAGCAGCAGAGTTTGAAAGCAGCTGTATCACCTTAAGTCCAAGCTGTGCCATTGGTATCAGACAAATGGCATGCAAGCAACGTTAGCTGCCAGCAGTAAACTCCACCAACAGGCAGGCAGGAGTGGAGGGAGAGAACAACTGAGCTATTTTCCAAGAAATTCTGTGATTTTCCAGCTAACCAGGCAGCTGTAAAACTGAAGACTCCAGGCTGGATTATGCAATAAGACAAAACCAATATTGTAGGCTGTCAACATATTTCAAAACACATCGGTGAGATTTCTGTGGAATTTCGTCTTCTTCTTTCGCCCTCATGTCCATCTTACTAAAAAGTTTCAAACCCACACTGCTGACATCATTTCAATCTACCAGTGCTGGCCGGCACTCGCTCCTCAGCCATGCAGATGCCCCAGTCCCCTCCCGTTGGCACGCACAAGCCAAGAGAGATTAACAAAGAGTGGAAGGTTTCTTAAGAGCTCTTCATAATGGACAGTGTCTGACTCTATACAGGGGGATAAAAGGAGAGCGATAAACTCTGCTGTTGTCAAGAAGGAGAAGAGCGCTTAAGAAGCCTTTGAAATAAGCAATTTCCCCTCTCATCAGTATCCTCTTGACTGCTAAGCTCCCTCCTTTGTCCCTCACCTGAATGGTGATCAGCAATGCATGACTGGCCAAGGGGCATCAGCTGTAAGTGACAACACCAGGCGAAACCTCTGCGGGAAGGAAAGGCTGCTCTCTAAGGACCTCTCTGCCTCACGGAGGAGAAGGAAGGGATGGCAAAGCATGACAGCTTCATTTGTCTTGCCTGTTTTGGCACAGGGTATAGGATTTGCCATCCCTCGTATTGGGTTTACTTAGCATCCCATCTCTGATTCCCAAACGAATCAGAATTGAATGTGCAGGTGCCAGGAACCCCACTGCCAAACAAGCTTCCACCCTACAATCCTTAACGGTGTTTTTGCTTCTGTCCTCAAGGATGAGGATGAGTAGCCCTTCCACTCTCTGCTCACTTGCTGTCCTGTCCTCAAACAGCTGCACCGCAACCAAGAAGTTTCTTCTTTGCAAAGTGTGTTGTGCCTTCTGCTCCCACTGGTCCTGTGCTTGAACCAGCTGGCACGTGCCTAACAGCACCCTGAGCACAGTCAGAGCTCGTATGGAGTCAAAGATCACCAAAAATCAGCTTCATTGCCATAGACAAAGAGAAAATTTTATTCTTTCAGAAACTTTGTTTCTCGTTAGGCACGTTTCACCTGTGATACTTTAACATTGCTGTTTAACCTGATTGCATGAGGAAGAGTTTTCCAGACTTGTTTGCCCTGTAGAGATTCTTCACTAATCCAACTCCACTCAAGTACAGAGCATGACCACCAGTGTGTCACCTTGTTATTTCTGAAGGGCCAGACTCCCTTCTTTTACAAGTTTTAGAAGCTAGAAATAAAGCCTTAACTGGAACCCAGGCTGCTGCCATCAATACCAGCTACTACCCAAAGCTCAGTGAGATGCCCCACGCCAAGACCATGTTTGAGAGGATGCACTTTGTAAAACAGTGTCCTTTGGTCCAACGCAAATGTGCAGAGCAACTTCAGTTCATGCCTTTGCTTCAGACATTTTTAAGATTCCGTGTACTCAAAAACCAAACTGTCTTTTCCACAGAAAGTTCTCCGTGTGTTTATTGGCACTTCCACACAGATATTAACTGCAATTGCTTATCACGTGCCATAGGGTATGTGCAGAGCATCACTGTGCTGAGCAAAGCTAGAGAAGTGACCCTTCCCTCTTCCTCTAGCTCCTTTTCCCAGTAACATGGTGAGTTAGAAAAAAATGTGGTCCTTCCATCAGACATCAGATGGAAGAGGTAAAATCATGATCCTGGGCCTCCCCAATTTCCACTGACTTCACGTGGTTGTTGCTGTGCTCAGGTCTGAAAAAGTGTTAATCTTGTCCTTTAAAGTCCGTGTTCAGATATGCACCACAGCTCCCAGTTTCCTCAATCACTCCCTGAAGAGCAGTTCAGGACACAGACACTCCACTCTTCTCTAACGAACACTAATTTCTAAAGATGCTTTGCTGGGGGAGGTGAACTATAGGAACACTATTTTTCGTTTAGAAAACAAGAAAGGAGTAGAGAGAGTTTAAATAAAACCAAGCAGAAATTGATACAGTCCGTTACTTTTTGTGTGTGGTTATTTTTCTAAGGAAAAATGATATTGGGACAATTCTCTGAACAACAACGACCTAACAAAGGCATCCCACGTTACACCATTTGCTCAAATAATTACACATCATTTAGATATTAGTCTTCTATCTCAACCCATCACAAGGGAGTCTCAGCTTTTTGAGCACATGCAACTCCCATTAACAATAATGAGAGCTACTCACATGTTCAGGACGGACAGTGCCTCTCGTGGGAATCTCTGCATTCGTCATACCTCGTCTGGGGAAACAATAGAAACTAACAGAGGCAGACCCTAAGCCAAGGAGGATTCAGACCCTGACCTGCCACGACTGATTCTCAGCATTTCTCATCAGTTCTTGCTCCCCAGCTCCTCAGGAGGTATTACTGGGATGTTACTCATGTGCTCCTGAGCAGCACACCTGTCTCAAACTCTCCCCAGAGCAGCTCTTGCTCCAGGCTACACAACCCGGCAAACCCACATCAGGAATGAATGAGAATCACTTTCCGGGAATCCTGTTTCCCAAATTCAACTTAGGGGCTCAGATCCAGATTTTCAGATGGTGGTTTTTGACTCTGGAGTTTTCCAAAGGCTGTGCCCACTGACAGACACAGCACAGCAGCCAGCTGGTTTTGCTGTTAGGGCTGTGTCAACCAACATCGTCATTCCTCTGTGCTGTTGGTGCCTTGAGAACTGACACGTGCAAAGGACAGCAGGAGTGAGAACGCTTCCCCACACCAGTGTGGCAGCCGTGTCACCCTGAGACCACACCAGCAGGTACCTTAACCCCTTCTTTTCCTCCACCTCCTCAGCCCTGTTGCGTCAAGAGAGTACTGATCAAACTGCTCTTCGCAGCTATGTCCATGACAAAAGTGCATTTCCATGTGCTGTACAAGCTTCATTCCTGCTTATAATTCAGCAGAAGGTCCAAGAAAAGAAGATGGAGGTGTCACTGTTGAAGCAAAGGACTGGTCATCAGGGGCTTTGAGCTCTATATCCAGTTTTCCTGTTGGGAATTAAACCTTTTTCACTGATGTTTCAGCCTCCAAAACAGTGACTGCACTACTTCTCAGCCCGCTGGAGGAACGCTGAGAAGGCAGCCAGTCTTTCTGAAGGGCATTTTAAAAGCAGAAATGCTTGTTAGTCTTGTGTGTCTACACTAGGCCTTTTGTCACATCCCTTACAATGTCTCTGCAGTCCCTTGCTTTTGTCTCACAGCCCAATGCTTGTGCCTTCAGCTCACACCAGCAGGGCTGACGGAGAGCACTCCCCCCTCAGCAACCAAATCCAGCAGTAAAATTCATCGAGCTTAACCAAATGAACAGAATTTCAATGGGACACTTTAAATAGTACCATAAGTTACAGCCTGAACTTCACAAACTGTTATAAAACTATCACACTTAATTTTTCATTTTTATCAGTAGCCTCAGTGCTCAGTAGATAGAAGTAACACTGACTTCCAGGGCTGCATCTCTCTTCCCAAACCAAATCCCTCCCTACAAATGCCTGCTGTGATGTGCAGCACTGCCTCCTGTCCTAAGAACTCCTTCACTTACATAAACTGCTCATCTAAATATATTACTTTCCATGGCCAACATGGTTGATAAATGGTGTTCCCTTTGTTTGTACCACCCCATAGTCATTATGAAACCTGGTAAAGAACTTTCTCCAGAGCAAAGTTAAGCCAGATTCGTGCTGCTCCGAAGTGCTGATTCAGCCTTTTGGTTGTTTATCACTCAGAGGAAAACACCACAGTGCAACTGAAGAGAATAGTACAGGAGGACACTCCAAAGAAGAGAAGCAGTATTTTAAAAAAAAAAAAACCAAACTCAAAAAACTATTTAGCTTCTCTTTCACTAGTTATCACAAAATCAGAGCTTACTTTAAAAAAAAAATTAAAATCTATTATTTCAGAGAAAAACAGCTTCCAAGATCACGATGCCGTATTAAATTCTTTCCCAAGCTCAATAAACTACAACTTATAAAACTTGTAAAATCCTTACTAGACTCAAGACAGCTCCACATGTGTCTGTGGCAAGAAGAATGGAACCTTTTGCTAAACATCTGCTAAATCTTGCATCTTGGCTGGAGCGACTCTACCCATCCCAAGCCTTAGGCTTGCTGCCTGGGGCTGATGGAATCTGTCTGTCTTCACAACAACGCTGCTCTGCCACAGCGCTTTATCACTGCCGCGGCTGCTCAGCCTCTGCCAGCAATACTGAGTGAAAGCACAACGCTTAGGGCAGTTGCACCCCAGGAGGGGCTCATCACGGGCCGAAATCACACAGCTGCCAGCTACAAGAGTGGGCACAAAGAGCACCTCCATTTGTACTCACTACTCTGGGCTTCTGGAGTCCAGCACCTTTGTTTGTGAGCAGCCAGGTTATTCAAAGAAATTTCTGAGAACAATCAGAGAAGTTAAGAGAAAGTAAATTTGCTTATTTGTGCACTGTATCAGCAATTAAACATGTCCCACTTGATTCTCTGTGGAAGATTTTTAAGAAGAATCTCTCCTTAACCCAATAGGCATTTGCCTGTTTTGAAGCCATCCTACAATTCTTGATTCAGAAGAACAGAAGTGTCCTGTGTTAATACTGTTTGGAAGAATTTGCTAAAACAGTTCAAAACATGGAATTTACAAGAACTTTGCTTGTGCTTGCTCAGAGTAGCTTTTTAGCTTTAAGGAGAAGCCAGTGACTTTACACTGACCTGTAGAGATGCAGAACAAAGTCACTGATGTTTCCATAGTCTGCTGAGTTTAGTCTCAAAGCACAAGTCCTCAGAGCACGAATAGATCTGCTGAAAGGGAGGTTTGCCCATCTACACCTTCAGCACGTGCTGGTCCATGCCTTGGATGTGGAAAGGAGTTGTACATCTACAGACCAGCTGCATTTCCCACTCTTTAATGACATGATCCCTCCAGCTCAATTCTACTTCCTACTTTGAGATACTTAGGATCCCAAATATTTATTTTTTTAAAGGCAGCTCTGCCACAAGAAGCTTCCCACTTCTTGTGAGCATTTTTTACCATTAAATACCTTTTTAAAAAAATGTTTTTTTCTTCAGACAGTCCACCCGATGCCATTTACAATAAATAGGCATTTCCCCCATTGCATCTCTGCACAGCCTTATTACTCTGTAGATACTAGTCTCATGGATTTGACTGATTTTTAGCAATAATTTCTTTCCCCACATTGTAAAGCCTTCCATTTTCTGAGGCTGTCCCTAACACTGTAAAATATTATATGTAACCCAAGTAATTTACCTTGGAGTACAGCAATGCTCAAGATGGTCTGACTTGCTCTTTGGCATGAGGTGCATCATAAGCCGTGACTACAGAAGCACTTCTCTCTGTATGTCACAAGAACTTTCCCTTGCTGGGGTGGATTTTTTTGAAATTGCAAAATCATCTTGACAACCTACGCAAGGAGAGCCTTCAGAGAACTGAGCCCTATACCACCACATTTACCCCACACACCTCCCTCCTCTCAGATGGCCAGAGGATAGAAAGACAAAAAGTAGTCTGCATTCTCACAAGACAAAAAAAAAGATCTCTCACATCTGACAAAGAAAACATTATGGCAATCTGGGAACTTCAGTGCATCAGAAGATGAAAGATAAATCGTGTTCTGTGAATGCCACACATGCTGTTGCTATTATCTCGAAAAGGAGGACCCCATTGTGCTAAATACTACACGTGCTCAAACTAACAGGCCATTCCTGTCCCTGAGGCCTCACAACCCAAGATAAAAGCAGTATTGTTGCCCCCTTTTTATGAAGGGGAAGTGGGACACCAGGAGATTCAGTGACTTGAACAAGATACTCAGTGAAACAGCAGATCTGAGAACTGAACCCAGGTCCAATTCTCCATCCCATGATTTAATCCCCACACTGTTCAAAATCAATTTTAGTTAAGCAGCACCTAAGCTTCAAATTGGCACCCATGATTATTTCTACTTCTACAAAAAATTTGGTCTGTTGTTCATTCCCCCATTCATTTTAGATTCCTGTAAAACTCATCTTTAAGTATGTGTCCAAAAGATACAACACAGCCACAAAAGAGAACCCTTCTACAAGCAGATTACTAACATATTCAAATCCAGAGAGTACTGACATCTCTATCTTGAAACAGGCACGTCAAAAAAAACCAAAACCAAAAACACCTCATTACATGGAAGTATACAGAGTAGCAGTATTTTGCTTCACAGGTGATCACAACTTTGAAAAAAATTATTACAACCCTTGGGAATTGAAGAAGAGCAATTATTATGCTGCCCATGGGTGAAACATTAGGAACTGAGTTGCTCAAAACTTTCTAAAAAAAATATCAAGGTAGTACAAACCAGGAGTTGTGTACCTAAAAACCCCAACCTAGTGGCTATCCCAGCCAATGCCTTCAAATTCCTGCCTAATTTCATAGTATGAAGTGGTGAAATTACACACTGAGCAAGTTAACCTAAACATTTGTCCATTTAATATCTGAACCTAAATCAATATTTCAAGAATCCTGAAAATGTTTCCTTCTCTCAGGAAATAACAGAAAAAAGTATTTTAAGTCTTAAAACAGAGTGAAGAGGGATGTAAGTTTTTTGCACCAAACAATATTAGAAATGCTAAGTTTAAAAATAATGTGAGAGCAAACTCACAAACGTAGAGAAGCTGAAGAGATGCACGCGGTGGAACCGTGACCTTTAGAAGAGTTAACCCTGGGAAGAGCTGAGGTAGAAGATGACAATTACAAGGCAGCAAGGCTAGACAGGAAGCTGCACCCTGGGGAACCATGAAGTTTGTGCAGGGCGAAGAAAATGAAAACTCATCATGAAGTTCCAGCACTTTGGGATGGGGGAAGAGTGAGAGTCTCGCCAAACTGGATGGCTCTACTAGGCTGGAAAATGTCCTTTCTCATAATCCAAGGGCTGTGTGAATTGCAGCAAGTTCTTCCAATTATTTTAAAGAAAATACTGGCAGAGCGAATTCTATTCTCATCCAGTGGGCTTTGCATACCTTCGTGAGACAGCAATCAAATGTGATTTGTTCTCAGTATGCGAGGAGAGACTGGGGTTTGGCCATGTTTTAAGAGAGTTTGTCAGAAAAGGTCAGAAGAACTGGAGCAGGGAGCAGAGTTCTCCCAGCAGAGCCGACTGCTACTGCATTAACCTGGAGGTCACCACAGTGACCAGGGCAAAACTCTGGCCACGTTTGAGAGAACAGTAAATCCAACTCTTTAGAGAACCCATTCTGATTCATCCCTCTGGAAGAGAGATTGAGAAGTGCTTCCCACTGCTACTCTTGGGACTTCATAGCACAAGAGTTAAATAAATCAATACCAGAAACCGAGGTTACACTGAACATTTTGGAAGTACATGTAAGCGCCTGCTCTTCTCACTGGCGGCACCAAGCCACACTCCTAACCCAAGTATGAAGTCACTGAACTCTGTTCCTGGTCTTTTCTTTGTCTCGACAGTGCGTTTATTTCCTCATTTTTACAAAGAAAAAAGCACACAGGGCTACCTAATGTTGCCAGATGCTGTACTTAAACTGAGAATAGTAAAACTATGTTGGGTTACTCAATCTGTACAGAAAAATTTCCCTATTAATGTCGGACATTTCAACTTGGTCTGTTCTGACAGGTTTCTGGCTTTTCGGCAAGAAACCCTAAACCAAATATTTTCGAACACTACCTCAAGAAAATGAAGTTTTCAGTTTTTCTTTGGAGAGGCCTTCTTTAAAAATAATTTGAAAACCAAAACAACAACAAAAAACAACCAAACAACCCCCCCAACAACAACAAAACCCCCACCAACCAACCCACAAGGTTTTTTTTCTCCTCAAAAAATAGAACATTTTCTTGTTAAATGGCTTCAAGGCCTAGCAAACTAGAGAAATTTCAAGTAACTCTAGAGAGTAGTACTAGGAAAATCACCCTTCCCATGCAAATTTCTCTCCAGTATCAGCAACCCCATATCTTTATTCTCCATTGAATGAAAAGTACACACAGAAATTAACAGAAATTTCTGCCAACATGTTCCCTTTCTCCAGGGAATGCTGTACCAGCTCAAAATCTGCCTTCACTGCTGCAATGTTTCAGTTATTATCTGGATAGCAACATGTAATTCTTTCATTATCAAGCTTGAGAGAAAGATCACTCATTTCTCTCAATCTTCTCGTTGGTAATACATCATCCAGTGTTTAGGAGGAAAAAAATAAAATGAGAGAAACATTGTATTCTCCCAGGAAAAGTCAGATCTGGGACACTGTTAGGAAAAAATAATTGGTCCCATTATTATCATTGTGTCTAGCTTTACACTTAAGGGAGAAACATGCCTGAATAGCTGGCTCCATCAGCAATGCAGATAGAGCAGAAATTCCCACAGTGTGAGGAAGTCTTCACACACTTAGAGAACGTGACCACACACAATACACATGACAGTGGAGAAGAACAAAGCAACCTCAGGAAGTGTCCCTGATTGTTTTCGGCGGATTAGGGACATATGCCAACAAGCCTCCAGTTGTTGAGGGAAGCTTTGCAACTTGGGGAGGTCAAATTTACATAACACAATTAAAGATATCGAGTTGCTTGGGTCCATATAGAACTCACATTCAGAACAATGTAAGCTACAAGTTTAAGACAATTTCGTTTTTTCAGACCAGTTCAACCAAGGGACAGCTTTACCTTTCAAGGTAAATAAGCAGCGGAGAGATTAAAAGTCAGTTAAGTAATGTAAAAAGCTGATTTACATTAACATCATCCACTTGTTTTGGAATCAAACCACACAGACTTCAACCAGTTACAGCAGTTTTGGAAAACTGCATTAAACCAGCATGAACATCAGGCCTTGAAACAAAAATGCTGCCTATTACTTTTTTCAAAAGTCACCACACAAACCTCAGTATTTTTGGAGCAGATAAACCACCTGAAAAATACCCTCACTGAAGTCAGCAGGAATTTGCCAGGTTGGTGCTCTTTCCAACAGAGAAGCCAGAACTGCCCATTCCGGGTGAGAAGGCGCAGGCATCCTCAACCCGCGAGGCTTCCACGGGCTCTGCAGTGAGGTGGAACATGCACCCTCTGGACTGCTGATGGTGTCACCTCGGAGCCACCATCGGGGAGGTTTTAACCTGGAGATAAGCAGCTGCCAGCATCACCTCGGTGGTGGGCCAGCAGGGCCCAGGGATGCCTTGAGAACAGCTCACCTACACAAGGGCTGCTCACTTCTCCCCTCCCCAGTCAGCCAGCCTAATAAAGGTGTTACATTTCCCTGCAAATCACTCAGACTTCTCTAGGAAAGCATTAAAAAGAGCCACAGAGGTTTAAAAAAAACCAACAAGATAAACTAAACACAGTACTTGGAGAAAAATGTAAGGCTTCCTGTAAATTAAACTGAACCTTTTTACATAATAGATCGCTCACAGCTATTTGTAAGGAAGTGACAAAGCTGCTGCAGATCTTAAGATACTGTAGCGAGGTTCACAGATGCACTTACGTAAATATCTGCTGACAACTCAGCTGCTACCGAAAACATTTTTGAAGTTATCAAAAGGAATTTAAAGTATTTTCCACTCTAGTCATTAACGTTTTATTTGCAAAAAGGCACCACCAGAACTGTTAAGCAAAATGATCCCTTCTGCACAAGGCCAGACAGCAGCGCTTTTAAACACGCCAGGGGTGTGAGAGCCGCAGCACTGCTCTGAGGGCCGGCCCTGCAGCTCTGCCCCCAGAGCCGCAGCACTGCTCCCAGAGCCGCAGCACTGCTCTCGCGACCGGCCCTGCAGCCCTGCCCCGAGAGCCGCAGCACTGCTCTGAGGGCCGGCCCTGCAGCTCTGCCCCGAGAGCCGCAGCACTGCTCTCAGGACCGGCCCTGCAGCTCTGCCCCGAGAGCCGCAGCACTGCTCTGAGGGCCGGCCCTGCAGCCCTGCCCCGAGAGCCGCAGCACTGCTCTGAGGG